>JBBPDB010000001.1:23417952-23432056 GCA_037974465.1 Brachypetersius altus
CCAAGTGAAGCAGGGGGCAGCCAGGAACACGGCGCCCGGGGAGCAGTGTGTGGGGACGGTACCTTGCTCAGGGTACCACTTAACCACTAGGCCACCCAACATGTGTGACATGTGTAAAGCAAGAAACTGTGATAAATAAGGTTATGTGATAATTATGACATACCTAGATATCCTCACTTTAAGTATCACTTCACTTTAAGTTACTTCGCTTAATGCCGAGCCGTTGGATTGTACATTGATGTTTAATTGGAAGAAAAATGAGCAGTGGTGTTTTTGTGCATCTCTATGCCAAAAAAGTGTAGTAAATAAAGTAAACATCATCATTTAAAACTGTACTCTCTGTGGGACCAAATAGTCTTTGTCAGCAGCAGGCTGGAGTGGTGAGCTGCTCCTGAGGGAACACTGCCTCTTAGAAAGAGGTGAGAGAAAGAGAGCGAGAGTGGGGGGAGTGGAGAAAGAAAGAAAGAAGGAAAGAAAGAAAGAAAGCAAGAGGGACAAAATGGTCACAATTAGGTCCACAGATTGCACCTGAAGGGTCACTGCTTTAAAGTGGCCTCAAGATTGTATGGTCTATAGTGATCTGTAACTCCTGCACGTGTATGAAATAAATAATTCTCACTTTCACTGCTTTTTCTGTGCAGTGTAACTCTTTTAAGCGCTGTTTAATTTGTAAAAAAAAAATTGTCAAGATGTTCTTATCCATGATTCACTAATAAATAAAGTAGGCAAATGGAATTGATTACTTCCAAAAAGCACAATTTGTTTCCTGAAGATATTGCCAGAAAATGCTGCCGCTACACGAACATTCAGAGCAATTTAATTTGCTTGCTCTTACCGGACCCTGGTTGATTGGACAGCCGGCTAAGAACACACATAACATGAATTCCAGAGGAAATTAAAATAAGTCCTCGTCCTTTGCTGCCAACCTGTCAGCCTGTATAATAGGAATATAATTAAAATTAGTGAAAGCCCCATTAAGATGCAAGTTATTTGTGCCCAATATTAATACCAATAATTAGCAGATGCATTACCATCCGCGGCTTTTTATTCATTTCTTCCATTTGCTTATTTTTCATAGGCGCCATATTAGTTCATCTCGAATGGAACGTACATTAGTCAGCAGCATGCCATTTAATCCCCCTTCGTCATAATTACATTTCTGCCCAGTGCTCCCGAGGCATGACATCATCACATATCAACATCCATAGGCACCCGTAATAGGACTGGCACAGCGCGCAAGGCTCAAGTGAATAATCGGCTTAGGTTATATTTGCTGTTTTGCTGCCTAAATTAACATCTACTTAAGTCTGCAGCCTCATTCTACAGTGAATGGCTACAGTAGGGGTGCTAAACTGTGCTTTTAGAGCTCTGCTCACCCCACAGCGCTGACTTTCAACCTCAGTCTAGCTCACACAATGCCCCTACTCAAAGAGATGGAAATATTGAAAGATTGTTATTATAATATATAACACAAAATGCAGAAAGGATTTTAATGATTATTAGACTGTTAGACCAGCAGTGTGTGGGAACCATGTATTTAAGCAGCCTGTCAAGACTGGCAAAGAACAGTAACTATGTCAGTAATTAAACTGTTTCAAATGTGTTTTTTCATCCAAATGTACTGTGTATATTTCAATAAATGATACTAGAGTCTCACTAGTAGAGCCACCAGTACATCTTGTATCTGCCTTTGTCACTACTTTGTTTTGGATCCACACTTATCAGTTTATCAGAAACACTTACCATCGTATACACTTGCATCGTATACAACTCCTCTCACCTCAGAAGATATTATGTAGATATAAATTAAGGTTAATGAAAATATATGACAAAAATCTCTATTGAGAACATAAATGGACAATGCTGAGTTCCAATGAAAAATGTAATGAATGTGTATGTGCACCATTATTCAAACCCCATTCTTCAAATCCTTTGGCCTTCATAACTTCAAATAACAGCTTTCGGTAAGTGCTGGCAAGCTTCTTACACATCTCTGTTGGAATCTTTGCCCATTCTTCACGTGCAAAATCCTCCAGCTTTGTCATGTTTGATGGCTTCTGTGCTGAAACTGCCTTCTTTAAATCCCACCAAAGGTTTTCAGTAGAATTTAAATCTGGGAACTGAGAAAGCCACTCAAGAGCATTCCAGGATCTGTTTTTTTAACCACGCTTTGGTTGACTTGGAGGTATGCTTGGGATCACTGCATTGCTGAAAAGTCCAAGGATCACCAAGATTCAAATTCTGAATAGAAGACATAATTTCTCTTTAAAATGGCCTGGTATATCTAGGAATCCATAATGGAAGTAACACAGCCAAGATTGCCAATTGCTGTAGCAGAAAAATGTCCATACATCATCCATAGTCAATGCTGGACTGGGCAGATAGTATGCTTTTGGTCATAAACCTTATTTTTGGTGCATTTCTATCATACTTAAAATACAAGATATATATGTATGTATATATGTATATATATATATATGTATGCATATGTACACATTTTTCCTGGCATATTCCAGTGGACAGTTGATGTTCTTTGTGGAGTTAATCTCAAGGTGTGCAGCCATGAAACCCTTCTTTACTCAGTTTGTTCATTTAAAACTTGCCTCTGAAGTGCTTCATTAGGTCCTCCTGTGGGGTTTTTCTTAATTGTCCTGACTAAATTGTTAAGGGCTCTTGATGAAATTTAGTTCCTCACTCAGCTAGGCAGGTCTGAATATGTGCTGTGTGTTGCTTATAATTCTGTTCAATTTTTGGGAGCTCTTCTTATACCTATTACCCTTCAGGTACAATTAAATAATTTCCTCTCTCAACTGTTGAGGAAGCTCCTTAGTCTTTCCCATGTTTGCTCCATGTGCTTACGGAGTGGGCCGATGGTAAATTTGGGCCGGTCAGGTATTTGGGCCGTCTCAGAATCCCGTCAGCACTTCCCGCCAACTCCCCAACCCCCCAGAAACGACAGTGAGAGGGGTTCCGGTGGGCGCGGGATCCTGTCAGCACCCCCTCGAAAGAACGATATCGAGAGGGACACCGGCATGTATTCCCGTTAACACTGCCCCCATCCCCCACCCCAAGCTGGGCTGGTCTGGTAAAATTTTATGTATGACTGAAATGATAAAGAAGCCATTCAGGTTTATAGTCTTTAACTGTATTCAGTCTATTCAGCACAATGTATCGGCATCCTTCTCCTTCTGGTCCATGGAAAGGGAGCACCAATGGATGACCTTCTATCCATCCATTAAACCATCTACTTATACATCTATCCATCCATTTATCTTTCCATCCATTCATCCAACCATCCAACCATGCATCCATCCATCATCCATCCATCCATCCATCTATCCATCCATCCATGCATCCATTCATTCATCCATAAAACTGTTGCTGGGATTTCACTTTCAGACAAGGCTCTGACCACAGGACCACTGCTGCCTGGATATTGTTAGCCGGCAGACTGTTCTTAATCCAGCTGAGATGTTTAAAAACTCCAGCAATGCTGCTGCGCCTGGTACACTCATAATATTACAAAACACACTAACAAGCCTCTGCCATGTTGTTGTCACTGCTGTGTTGAGAATGGTCTTCCTCCCAAACAGTGTCTGGTCAGGGGTGATCTTATGATCCTATGATCTATTTCCACAGAGCAGTGGGACGCTGATAAATTATGTTGCAGCAGATGGACTACTGGACTTTGAGACTGTTTTTTTTTTGTCTCAGTTTTACTCTTTGCCTTTTCAGAGCAGTTTGAACTTCCTGGCCCATTAGGTTCAAATAAAGGGCGGGAGGCAGAAACTTAGGTATAACATAGTGTGATCTGTTAATGTGGATCTAAATCACTTTAACTGTCTTAATAGTTTACATGATTTTCCACCAATGCAATTTATGTTTGGAGTTCACATGTTGCCTCTTATGTTTAGCATTGAAGCAACAAGGCAAATGTTGCAGCACATTCTAGGCATCAAGATCTTTTGAGTAAATACATTACCAGACTTTCTCTCAGGCTACTCAAACTGTGTTCGGCTCTTTATTAAAGTGGTACAGAGCTGTAGATGTGGTTTAGGACACAGTATGACACACTATGAGCTATAAAAATGATGTCTGAGGGCATCCACTTTAGACAACAGCCTCTGTTTTCACAAACCACCTGTACTGATCTAGAAAGAGTTTTTGTGACAGTGACCATTTGTGACAGTGACCAGTGTCCATACAACTGCTTTGTAAATGCCAGCACTGATGTGAAATGCCTGCCAGTTAAGTTGTTTTCATTTTGCCAACTCACAGTCCACATCAACAAATCTGTGCCATCCTAATGAAGAACTGGATGCAGTTTGAGAGGGTTGAGAGAGGTTTTGGAGATGTATTTTTGCAGAAACAATTGGGTATTTCTAGTATTATTATCTAGTATTTCTGTACTGTAGTAGCCTTGTGAAGAGACACAATATGGGCACCAACAAATTGTGTATACATGATTTTTCATTTAAGCAGTACTCAGTTTTATTCAGCAGTACTCAGTCCTCTCTCTGTTCTGAAAACTTCCATTAACATTCCATATACACATCCATCCATCCATCCATTCAACCATCTATCCATGCATCCATCTGTAAATATGTCCATTCATCCATCTATACATCCATTCATTCATCCATCCATCCAACAGTTGAACTGAGCCCTTGAGTTGCTTGGAAAAACAATGTCTTAGTTTACTCCTTTCCAGCCTCTTTGGAACATTTTGTTTTGTGGAACTATGCTGTTCTAGTAGGCCTCAGCCTGAGCGTAAGTGTATGCCCCCTCAAGCAAGAGAACTGGCAGCAGTAGCTGTTGTTTCATCAGACTGACTGCATGGAGGATTTGCACAGCAGAGTCCAAGTGTCTGCCGGAGTAAAGCGAGGAAAATGTGTCACACTGTGTTTATGGAATGAAGCAAAATAAACACGGCTCATATAATTAATAAATGCATTATTAATTTAGCTATTAAAAACAAATGAAGCAAGGAGGCAGCAGAAAGTACGCCTCTTTGAAAAGTGGGAAACTTTTGTCTTACAGTAAATATAGAAGCCTACCAAGATGCCATTGTTCCAATACTGTCATCATCATGACAGTTTTAAAGGGACAGAAGAATATAAAATGACTCAGCGATTGCTTCCCATTGTGTGGAATAGACATGCCATTATGATCCTCGCTTGATGTACAGACTGGGTAATTGAATGTGGGTTTAAAATGTGTGAGGGGGATATACTGTTGCTATGCTTTTTTCTTTTTTTACTTATTTGACCAGGTGTGTCCAATTGTGTTTTATTTTGGACTATTCAAAAGCGAAAATGGAAAAAGTATGAGAAAGTAAAGATTGCACCGAAGAGGGGTGAGGGGGGCGGACAGCGTCCGTCTGATCAAGCTGAATTTCAAACAGCCTGAAAGGAATTATTGTTACTGCGCTTTTAGGCATCACCGCAAACAGCACATCAATTTTACAATGGCAAGCAGAAACAGAAGCCAGGATATGTAGTGCCACTCCACAGCACAGTCCAAAAAGCAACATACAAATAACATTTCTTTTTAACATTTAAATCAACCTTTTGTAAAATGCCAAGAAGTGTGTTATATTTGAGAGTTTTCTTTGGTTAGTGCATGCTCCTTCCCAGGTCTTTCCCTTTAGTTCTTTCTTTTAAGTATAGCAAAGAGATTTAACATTCTAAGAGATTTAACATTCTTTAGATTTTAGCCTCACTCAGGCACTGCAGGCACGCACACTCTCATGGTCACTTCAGGCACACTGTAGTGGAATCAGAGACAAAAGCCGAGCTGATTAGGGTCATTCTCACACTGCAGAAAGAATCATTTTAAAGTCCACCTGAAATCAAAGCCAATCTTTTTGCCTTGTTAGTTCATGTTCCTGGTCTTATTAACCACACTCTCTTGTTTTTCCGTAATGTTTGACTGAGGTTTCATTATTATGGTATGAGGAGTATTATGGTATGAGGAGTATTATTGCATGTGGAGTACTGCTAAGTGAATGTGAGGCATGTCCTAGTTGAGGAGCTTTATGACCAGAGGATAAAATCTCCTTTTGAGTTTCTCAGTCCTGACCATAAGGCTGTGGAACCATTTGCCCATGTTTAGTAGGTGGAACACACAGTTGCTAGGATGGGAAGAGTCTCTAGTGATACAAATTGCTCTGGTCTTATACTGTATGGTGTAGATGTTCTGCGTCAGGGCAGTTCTGATTGCTCACTGCAGGACTTTGCAGTCTTAGACAGAGCAGTTACCAAACCATTAAGTGATGCGCAAGAACAGGATGCCCTTGACAACAGCTGTTTAAAAGGGTTTTAGGATCACAGGATGACCCTAAACGTCCTAAGCTGCCTCAAATGGTAAATATGCTTCGGTTACCAGTGTACAGTAATCCCCCGCAAATTCAGATTTTTTCTTAGTACTTAAATTCTTGCTTGTTTAAACCCCCACAAATTTGCACAAGAGGTCCTCCAAATTCTTTTTTGCTTTTACCAAGGCAATATATAATTTTACATGCATTTTAGTGCTAAATTATTTTTTACAAATTATTTACTTGTTTTGTAACATAAATATTAATGCAAATTACATTCCCAAATAAAATATAACTATACATTTTTTTGGTACAAAGAACGTATGTCTTGGTATGGTGAAATACCGCTGTACTCAGAGGCGGGAGGTTTGAAAGTAGCCAATCCGAGAGCGTTATTCATTTCTCCATGCTGCTGATTGGCTGCTACCCTGTGACGCATCTCTGACAGATGCAGTCCAGCATTCCTGCACCATAACAGTTTCCCGCTTAGAGCGTGTTTTTTGTTTTGTCCTTCTTAAAGCCCTGCTTTTAATTACTGTAATTTTAACTAAATTATTACTGTATTTACCCTGCTTATACCAAAAAAAATAAGGGTAGTATATTAAGTTGAGTCTGAAATGAAAGTGTCTTAGGAGCATATTTGGGGACATATTTAGGGTTTAGACTATAAAAATAAACACATCACAAATGTGCATTTTTTCATAATTTGCAGGTGTTCTTGAAATGTAACCCCCACAAATTTCAAAGGGTTTACTGTATTTGTGTGTTCTCTTTTATCTGAACACCAAGATATGTAAAGCTGCTCACCAACTCTCACCGTTTATATATGAGAGACAGTAGGCGCACCGATGTTTCCTGTATTAGTCTGAGACCAGCTCCCTTGTCTTGCTGAAGTTCAGTTGGAGGCAGTTAGCTTGACATCATATTATCAGGTTCTCCACATTCTTCAGGCAGTTCAATTATCATTGTTGGGGGTCAGGCCGAGCTCTTCCTTGTCATCAGAAAACCTCACAATAAAGCCTCACAAGTGCGCTGTGTTCACTTCCAGGTCTCTCAGCTTAGTGGACAGTCTGGGTGAAACTATGTTATTGAAAACAGCAGTCTCATACGGTTCCCAATTTTTATGGTTCAAATTCATGAGGGTGGCATGCAGGACATGAGAGTCGGCATCCTCTTTTGACCTGTTTCAGTGGTAGGCGGACTGTAGTGGGTCGATGGAGCTAGAGATGGTCTTTGAAGTCTCTCAAACACCTTCATGACTAAAGATGTTAGAGCCACAGGGCAATATTCATTCAGGCTGGAGGGCTTGTTGTGTTTCAGTACTGGGACAATGGTGGATCTTTTGAAGCATGCAGGCACCACATACTGAGCCAAACACTAGTTGAATATAAAGGCGAAGACATCAGTCAGCTGGTCAGCGCTCCTCCTCCGGACATGTCCCAAGATGCCATCCGGCCCCGCAGGTTTCCTAATGCTCTCCCACTTCAAAGCTGCGTAGTTGACTTTTGCCTTCCCTACAATTGCTTCTGTTCTTTGATTGTATCACTGGCTGGTGGGGAAATAATATTGTGATTAACATCACATTTCATCAGTTCCACTGTTTCCATCTATCATCACCTATCATCAGCTAGCTCACAGCTCAGAGACCCTCATACTGAGGCTCATCTTGGACTGTGAATTCATGCTATGAATTATTATTATTATTATGAATAGAGTATTATTAGATTATTATTAGATAATTCGTTATCCATGTTTACCTCTGTGAGCCACATGTGAAGTTTTATTTGAACAGGGCTAATTTATGCAAATCAAATATGAAAGCTAAAGCAATCATCTTGTCACATACATAAATACACATTCTCTTAATTTTTGGAATATACTGATAGCAAATAACATTATTAGTCTTTATTAGGTGAATGTTATGGCTTTTCTTTCTACATGTCCATAGTGCAGAAAGTGGCCTTCAAGGTAACCAGGCATCAGATATAAATTCATTTTTAATCATTAATTGACAGGGGCTTCAGTGATGGATTGCTGATAAAGTGATGCAGATGCCACATGCTAGGAGCACACTGAGAATGCAGCTGAAAGAATAAAACAAAGAATTCTGTAAATTAATTAAAAAAAATAAGTAATTTGAGGAACAATTCAAGCTTCTTCTTTTTTAGGAACACAACCACAAAGTGGTCAACAGGGAGAGAAACACTTCAAATATTACAGTTATTTCACTTATTTCTACTCTTTACAAGTTTTAAGTCCGGTGAAATCATCCCATTCCTTCACTATTATATCTTAAAACAAGCCCAACTATCTGCCAGCGAAACGAGGTGTTCCAGTGGTGTGGGAAGCTGCGAAATCCCAGCTTCCCACACATTTTCTGACTTGTTCTTTGCATGTGAACTGCTGAAATTGAATCTGCAAGTGCGAAATTCAGGATTCTAAACTATTTCAATGAGATGTAATTTAAAAAATTTAAAAAATTTAAAAAAGCAAAATGACAGTCAATGTAAAACATACACCTGATGTGTTTCTATGTAATCGTTATACTTTTTAACAAATGAAACAGAAGACAGGATACTCATTCTCCAGACCTCCATGCTTTCTTTATCCCCTAAATTGGGTGCATCTTTGAAGAAATTACATATAATCAAATTTACTAGTTAATAATCTGTCACAACCTTCTAGTTAAAATGTGTCTAAATGTATAATATCTTGCATGGCGATAAGATTTCAGGCTAACCTCAGAAAGCTTGTAAAGCTAGTGGACAGCCTATAGGCTTAGAATTGACATCCTGTGGAGTGAAATAACAAATTACTACAATCTACCAGTCTTGTACTGTACATGCATGGAGAGGAAGAGTGAGAGATAGATAGACACAGAGAGAGAGAGAGAGAGAGAGAGAGAAACAACTAGATCACTCTCTTTCTGTCCTTCCAGCCTCACTTTCACTTGTGTGGGTGTGAGGCAACACCTACGCAGGGTCTAAATCTGACAACAGCCCACTCAGCAAAGTGCCAGTTTCAGCACGGAGAGTCAGGAGGTGTGTGTGTGTGTGTGTGTGTGTGTGTGTATGTCTGTATGTGTGTGTGTGTGTGTGTGTGTGTGTACCTTCCTGTGGAGGTGTTCTTCCTTGTTAAAGCCTGTGCTAAGACCGATCTGCCTAGCTACAAGCCACTTTGTCCGCTCTGCTCCCTGGATGGAGACGCAGATAAAGTAGACTTTCAGGCCCACTCCATTCTCATGCATTATATATTACTGCCTTATCCATACTGCGGTGTCGGCACGCCGGCCGTGACACGGTGCGGCCGGCCACTGTGGTGAATGTACCGCAAAAAGCGTTCACATCCATCTTCCCCTAAAGCCATTAGGGGCGAACAGTGAAAGAAGCACTGTGATGATGAGTTACCACCATGTAAAAAATCAATGTGCACCATATGTCTCCCTTAGAGTCCCACTATTAATGCGCAGCCAGCTTATGATTCATCGCAGCAGAAAAGAACTAATTAGAACGTTGCACAACACAACACGATTTACCAATTCGTCTGTTCCCGTCCTGTTTATGGCAAAACAACACCTGCAAAACATTCTCCAAATCCATTTCGCACTTCCTAATGAGAGATGTAAGCACTATTTATTGCTATGTGTAATAGGTGCTGAATAATTGATGAGCAATTTTAAAATGAAATATGAGCCAGATAATGGGAGGGCGAAGTTGTAAATGCAGATGGATGCTCGGCTCCCTCCTTAGGAACGGTCCGTAAGGCTCTCTTTTTTTTTTCCGTACATCGCTTTAATTGAGAATGGCCGAGGCCGCCGCAAACAAGGGCAGATCAAGCCTCATTCCATTTTTTTTTTTTTTTATAAATGTATCTCAAATGTTGATGCCACTGATTCCTGACATTCATTAGGGGCTTTCAGCTCAAACCGCAAAAGGTCAAATGCAGAGTGGGTGCTTAATTGGCCCAGGGCAATCAAAATGTTGTTATCTTCTAAATTACTGCATTAATGGACTCGTTAAATTGTTCATTAGCCAAGGAGAATCAGAACGGCACGGAGGGTGCATTAGACTTTACGAGCGAAAATTCCATTATCATGTGCCATAACAATAAACACACAATAGTCTGTTTAGGGCACTGACAAGAGTGCAATTGCATCCTGCTTTAACAATCATATACTTGGATTGGCTGTTTCCCCCATATCACCTTCCCTTAGAGTCAGCATTTGTCTTAGTCAAGTGCATTTCCTTGCACTGGAAAGAGTTTCTGAAGTGATGCCCACCACCTCCTTTTTTCCCCAAGGAGCTCATACCAGACTATATAACCTCAAGGGTATTAGAAGAGGATATCCCTGTTTATCTCTATGGACCATGTGCGAAGTGTAAGTCCATGTGTAAAGTCATTATGCATACAGTGTTAAATTATGATCAAATATGATAAGGAAAACCATCATATCATGACAAAAATGTAATATGGTGATTGTGTAATGTAAAAATGTAAAAATGTTAAAATGTAATAAGTGCATTACATATTTACTTTTTTGTATTTTGGAATATGCTGACAGCAAATAATATATTGCATATTATGTATTATATGCCAAATTATATCATTATTTGTCCCATATAGGTGAATGGTTCTTACAAAATGTGGCTTTTAAGGTATTAGATACAAATTCATTGTGAAGCAAACTTGAAAATCATCATTAAAATGAAGTGTATTCATGGGGGCGTCTGCGTAAAACTGCTAATAATGTGGTGCAGTAACTGATTATGTCGCAGCCTGTGTGAGTCAACACTTGACCTCACACTGAGAAAAAAGAATAAAATAATACATTCAGAATACTTCACATTAATTTGCAAATTAATTAAAAAAGTTTGAAAAACACAATTTGGCAAAACTCAAGCCGCTTCTGTTTCAGGGACATGAGCACAATTTAGCTAACAGGCAGGGATTTAGTTTGCCGTGATGAAAATGAAGCATTACCTTGCACCGAGACAAGAGTCCAAAAATATTTAAATATTTGAATTTTAATTCGACCCTGCAATAAGCACACACAGTTTTTAGTGAACAACTAATTAAAGTTTTTGGGTTTATTTTATAATGCCTGTAATCTGATGGTCCTTGCGATTGCCTCAATACCAATATTTTCTTTGTTTCTCTGTACTGATAATTACAGTAATCTGTCTCACTAAATGAACCCTACATATATATTCAGATATTTTTCCTACGACTTTCCCCTTCTTTATGGAAGTGGATCTAATCTCCTCAAATCTCTCCTTCAGACATTTTTGAATGGCAGCTGAGGTGTGTGTGGGTAGTTTGTAGGAATGTTTGTCTTTTTGAAAGAGAACATAACGGCAGTAGGCAGGTTTCCATTGCAGTTTTGCTCAAAATAGAAGCAAACACAAGTCTGGGCTTCCACTGAGCAAATACAAGGGTTTGCAATGGTCATTACCTTTCTCTTTTACTCTCCCTCACTCTCCAGCTTGACCAGAGGAGGACTTTCTTTTGAGTTCTGGTTCCTCTTAAGGTTTCTTTCTCCAGCTTTAGGGAGGACACAACTGGTTTTAGGATAATAAAAGAGGGAAGAGTAAG
The DNA here is from genome assembly GCA_037974465.1 of Brachypetersius altus. Classification (NCBI taxonomy): domain Eukaryota; kingdom Metazoa; phylum Chordata; class Actinopteri; order Characiformes; family Alestidae; genus Brachypetersius; species Brachypetersius altus. Next base: position 23,429,861 of record JBBPDB010000001.1, read on the forward strand.
GTAGTAAGGTACACAAAAGAAAATAGTGAGCTAATTATATACTGTTTTGCACTCTATTTAGTGTTGGAGTTACACATAAAAATGCACTTCTCTGAGTACTTTCAAATGATAATAACTGAAGGATATTTATGATGGAAGTATCCTTGTACTTTAGGCTTTTAGGTTTCTGTTGCTAATGGCATCTAGACTGCTTTGCCGTTGCTCACACTTAAACAACAAAACTGCAAAAGCTCAGAAATTCAGGTGTGAGTTTTAGCTGTTAATTTTAGACCAAAAGAAAGCCTAATGGAAAAATGCTGGGCCTGTGATTCTGCAGAGACTTCAGTAGGTTTGATCTGTCTAGTCCTAGTCCAGATTTACTCTACTGTATATTTAATCTAAAAGACCCAATGTAGGTTTTCTCTGTGTCTTATGTTATGCACCAGTCTCTTATATCAAAAATGCCATGCAACTGAGACACGAGACTGTTTACTGCATTAAGGATAAACCAGCCGAGATCAGTTTCATAAACACAAGCCAGAATGCAGGAGTCTTTTTATTCCTATGGCAGTTAATAGTCAGCGGCAAATGAGTGAAAGACACCTCTCTTCCACACACATCTGGTACTGAAGAACTTAAACCTCCATACAGTCTGCAGCTTCCTTTCACATTAACGGAAAATGTACATTTTAAAGCCATCTACCTTACACAGAGCTAAAAGGACTCCTAATGGGCTCCTTACAGACTTAACAACAGGCAAATAAAACGTTAAGTGCTGTGACATTTGAAAAAGTCTTCTGGTAAACAGCATTAACTCTACAGTAAAGCACGAAGATCCTAATTCCATTAAGTTCAATGAGGTTCTGTATCTCTCGAGCTGATTAATGAGGTGATGGATTTAAAAGAAAAAAAGTGTTCAATTTGACATTTCAGTTGCTTGTGAATTTGTAACAGGACAGGAATATAAGGGGTTTTAGGTACTCGTGAGCTCATAATCATTGCCTTGATTAGAAATTTCAGGTCTGTGATGATATCAGTCTGGATTTAGGTTAGCTTCTGGGCATAAATAGATAAAAAGAGTTGGATGAAAACAAAGACTTTTAACAAAGACTTGAACTCAAACATTGGTGTATCTCAGAAAAGATAAATAAATAAATATATATATATATATATATAAATAAATAAATAAATGAATGAATGAATGAGGGATTGTTCGCCTTGTCCTTGTATAGCATGTGGTTCTATGCTTTTAAACAAAAAAAACCCCAAAAAATAAATTATCTGCAACTGGTTGCTGTAAAATCACAATAACAAACCTACTTTATAAAGTATAAAGAACTTCATGGTATGAAGAACAAAAAACAGTATTATCTGAAATAATGATATATTGATTAATCTGAATAGAATGCAGTCTCTTTGAAAATGATTATTATTTTACCATACTATTTTTTCTTACTATATTGATGGACATTTGTCTTCACCAATAAATTCTATGTTTAATATATTTTGCTCTAGCACTGGAACAATTTTAAAAGTGTACAGATTATGTTTTCTAATAAAACAAATACATTGCAATTTAAATGTTCTTGGTTTTTCAAAAGATTTGCAGTATGATTGTTCAATGAGCTTCCTTTTAAGGAAGAACTTCCTGTGGGTGTATATACACATACATATAACATAATTTAACGATCAGAAACCAAGGTCATCAAATCACAAAATGGAATGTTTCACTGTCTTTGCCATTGAATATGCAGTGCATTATGCAGTGAATTCTAATTCTGCCATGAACTCATTGAAATTTCATGACTTGGGCAAACTGTTTTTTTCTGCTGTAGAGAAACAAGAAACAGCAGCAGGAGGCAAATTCACTCATGTGCTATTATAACCATCCCCTCCACCTTCATTACTTAAAGGCATTTGTATTCTCCATGTTCTTAAACTTTAAGAAATACAATAAGACAAAACGAAAGAAGAAAGTATAAGCATCTATACTCTAATATAAACTGTATATTATACTATTACATATATATATATATATATAATGCCAAGATTCCAATGAGATTAACAGCGTTAAAAATCTATGCCCAATCTATGATATATATAAACTGCTCAAAAAAGTCAAGGAACCTCTTAAACAACACTGTCAGAGTGGGGGCTGCTAGGCCCACACCCTGATGTACCTCCGTGAGAGCAGGGACGGGACAGACAGGTTGGCAT
>JBBPDB010000001.1:23435822-23449539 GCA_037974465.1 Brachypetersius altus
AACTGAATACACATGACACATACGGGGAGAACTCAAAGGAAACACAACAGGGAAAAAACAGAACAGAAAAGCAGTGGTGTTAGCCCGCCACTGGCCGGACCATAACAGACCAGTTGTTAGCGATACCCACCACCACCCAGCCAAGCTGGACACTGGTGAAATCCTTGGAAATGGTATGTCAGAGTGATTAATAACTTCACCAAGAAGACTAGGAGGGTAGTATTAATTTATAAGGTGAGAAAGGGGTTAGCTATGTTTTCTTGGGATTTAGAACTATTGTTAATTATGTACTGTTGAAATAAAAATTACTATTATGTGTTTGTAAGATATGCACAATAAAATACTTTTTATATTTTGTATGAGGAAATTGAGGGATGAGCAGGAGAGAGATGATACATCATAATGTGAGGCAGCAAAAGTAGAACATGCAAAAGCATAAAATCAAGCTGCCCAGGGTTTGTTTCATGGCGTGTGTCGGGAATGAAGGGTGGTTTCTTTCATCAAAAATATTGACCAGGAGCCACCACTGTGATCTAGGTGATCAGGTGGTGATCAGTATACTGGTAGGGCTGAATGGTGAGTGGTTAGAACTCCTTTATCTAGAAACATGTTATCTTAACACACAGTAAAACATTTCTTTCATTTAATCTACTCAATATACCAAAGACTTTTTTACTGGCATCACATGTATTTTTGCACCAACAAGGTGATTCGAAGCAAAATATAAAGAAATGAGGGGTGGCTCAAGACTTGCACAGAACTGTATGTCCAAAGAGTTCTTACACACTAAAAATAGTGGTAGCTTATAAGCCCTCTTCAATACTTAACATTACTTTCCTTCATTATTTCAGTACGTTTACGTGCTCCATATAATGCGTTCCATACAGCTCAGGGCATCATTGTTAGTTCAGGGTTGGGATTTGTGTATCTGCGTGTGAGTCTGATCATCCATCTTCAACACACTCCAAAATAAGAAGGCTGCATTGTTAAGAGACGCCGTGTAGGCAAACCGGGGGGACGCATCACTACTCCCTCTCCAGCTCCACCACTATAAATTCACAGGAAGCGATAATGAATGTCATCAATGGCATTTCTACCAAGGGATATGCAAAATTTCCCATTTCCGAGTAACAGCTAACTACAAAGCAGAAGAAAGAAAAGGGGAACAACGAGAAAGGATGAATAATATCCAACTCTATAAGGAACCTGAAATGGGTTTGGATTCCTTCTTATTTACTGTAAATGGAAATGTAGGATAAGGTTTCTCAATATCAGCTCCCTGCTGGAGGCTTTTCTCTATATCATCGAGGCAAATCAGCAAGCTGAATGGATGCATAAGGGCCTCACAGCACTGTAATTCTGTAAATGAGGAACAGCTGGAGATGTGAAACATATTTGTGGGCGACAGCAGAAACACTGTAGACCTTTTCAGTAATGAAGGCTTGGGTGAGTGCTAGTACAAGCTTGATTTACAGCAGGAACATTAAATCTAGGCTGAAATGTTGTGCATTAAACAATAACCTGCAAGAAGATGTTCTGATGCTACATAATTGCTTACAGAGCACATCCTTGTATTTCCAGTTCTTGGGCACTTGTATTTCCAGTTTTTAGATTCTTTGGGCCATTTACAGTATCAACATTTGATTACGAATGGACCAAAATGTCCAAAATCTGTCCCAAAATTCCTCCTCCTGCTACTTTTTTGGAGATACAACAGGAAGCACAATGTCAGTGATTAGAAATGAAAAAGAATGCAATGCCATGAAAGAACTAGTCTAGTTCCCAAAACAACATTTTTTTTTGGTAAATTAGATCATATCATAAAGGGTTTTATTTTTCCACCAAGTTAAGGAAGTTTACGTTATGGGAAGGTTCTTATAAGCCCAATCATCCACTAAGAGTCCAAGTACAGTTCACTAAAACAAAGAACCCCTTCTGGCACCTGTATTTCTAAGAGTTATGCTGTAAGAATTAAGATGAACAGATCTATAAATGATGCCATGATAATTGAGAAAGTTATACAGCATTCATAATGGATATATTAAGAAAATTAATACCCATAAAAACTCTGCTCATAGAAATGCTGCCCATAGAAATCATTTGACAAGAAATTATTATAAATAGTCATATTTATAATAACAGTTAGTGACTATATATTATTTGTTATAAATATGTTAATAAATGTTAAATGTTAAATGTTATTAAATAGCACCTGCGTAAAGTGAAAAACCGTGTTGTTGTGTTTTGGTAAATAACAAAAGGCAAAACATTTTTATAGTGTACACCCTAAATATGCCCGCAAATATGCTCCCAGAACACTTCAATGTCATTTGAATGCATCAGCCTTAAAGAAAATGTAAAGGTAAACCTGTTTGCAAATTTAAGTTCCCTGCCAAGATATGCAACTCGAAAGGCTGCGGGACAGAAGTATTGGGACACCGTAGCAAATTGAACAGTTTTCGATGAATAAAATCTGATCCACACGGGCTACAAGGAGGGCTCGTTGGAAAGGATTCCTGGAGATTTACCGAACTGTGGAGTTTGAAGTGTCTTAGTGCTTTCCTAGCCGAGATAAGCAACTTGGAATGCCATAGGACAAAAGTATTGGGACGCCGCGGCGAGGTGAACGGGTCTTGTGTGAAAATATCCAGAAAAACTATATTTATTGCCACAAAACAGCAAAAAAAGCAGAGGATATTGGCAGTTTCCTCATTATTGTGGAGATTTCTGAGTAAAACTGAGTTCAGTTCCCAAAATATCCGCATGTGACTGAATCCGCGACCCCTGTTCTGCGTAAAACTGGAGGATTAGTATAGTGTTTTTATAAGCAAAAAACACAAGTTAAACATTTGATTAGGTGTGCAAGACTTTTCACAGTGTGGTATTTGGAAATAGTCATTTTCGGCTCTGCAAGGGTCCTAATTATTCAAATCGTTACTGAAAGGTCACAAAATCATCACAATTACTTAAATGCGTTGTCCGGTCCACCTCGTCTCGGGGCGTTGTTAAATCTAAGCACAGTGTTAATTGAAGAAAATGGCTTTATTTAGGTGTTAAAAATGCAGGAGTCGTTTTTCTGCTCATCTCTCAGGGTCACTTTGCCAAGCGCAGCAGCTGCAGAGCCCATTCATCATGATGAGCTAATGAGAGCACGCAAGCAGTGCAATAAAGTCACATAGTTACAGTTTACGCAGCCATATAGCACTGAAACTGCACAGCCAGGGTCGCGTGGGGAAAAGCTGCGAGAGCGCCTTGATCCCCTCGTCAACAACGGCCCTCATGCCACGCCCCAGCAGGGTGGGGGTTAAGCCAGACGTGACAGGCAGTGCGGCCGGCGGCCGTGTGCTGCTCAGGAGAAAGCTGCAGGGAGGGGAAAGTCATTATTGTAGGTGGCGATTACTCACCGGAGTTCCAGAGATGACCGAGTTCACCCTCATCTGCGCCCGTTTGCTCAAAGTTAAACCCCAGAGACAAATAGGCCCGCTGCCACCTCAGACGTTTTTAAAGTTGCTCATATTTTGTCAAGGGCTGAGTCACTTTGGTCCTTGTAGAGTCATGAAGTGTGATACAGTATCTGTGTTTTACTGCGTTGGCAGCAGGCGTTTTTGCTTTCATAAAAAAAAAAAAAATAAATAATATATATATATATAGTTATATTTTTTTGTTTCCATTTATTATTCATATATATCTATATATACAGTACTGTGCAAAAGCCTGTCCACCCCACATTCCTTCATCTTTTGATATTTTGCCTCCAATGATCCAGATTTTCTTGTATTTTTTCGTGTATCTCTGACCAGTTTCAGAGGTATGTTTGTTTTGTTAAGCCACATAGTGACACATATGAATCATAATAATACATTTTATTTGTAACGCACTTTACATCTAAAACGAATCTCAAAATGCCACAGAATAACTAAAAAAGGTAACAAGAAGTAAAATCAGGTACAAGAAACTAGAATCATTCAAGCAGAACACAGCACATCTAACGTAGGCCTGAACTCCTGAAGAAATAGGTCCAGGTATTAAGAAAGTAGGTGGGGCTTGAGACTTTTGCAGTAGGGGATAGGAAAAAATGCACCACCTTTACACATTTATAAGGATCAGTTCTGTGCTGGATGTTAGAGTGAATTTTGAAAATGGTACTGTAAATAGTTGTAAAGGAGTAAAAATCCAAATTATTCAATTTTCCAAAATCTCCAGATGTGGCCAGTCAGCCAGGATGCCTCTGTTGTCCAAAGCTTGGAGCTGTGAGGCTACTGCTATTAAGAAACACTCTAACTCAATAATCACCCACATAGCCTAAATTGTATTTCCATTCAAATCAAGAATCATCAAAACTCCTCTACTCACTCAAACCACATCCAACTCATTAAGATACCACAGACAAGTGCATGTCATTTAAGACGCAGTATGACATACTCTCAGGTTTAAAACTCAGTAAAACTTCACCCATACAGTCTACCAGTCTTCAGCTGCACCAGAGCTGATAGTCACAAAGCAGTCAGCATTTAGAGTTCTGTGTGTGAAACCACATCCAAGTCCTTGCGTCACTTTAAGGAGTATCTGGATGTGGTCTAGGGAAGTTTTGGTGATGAAACAGTTTGGGCTGCGGGCTTGTTTTGGACTTTAGCTATTACTGTTACAATGCAAAACATCATAGTCAAAAAATTAGTAAATTAAAAACAAAACAAGAAAATAGGTACTAGAATCTGTCAGAGTGGGGGCCGCGAAGCCCACACACTGAGCTACTGGCCACTGACCGAACCGTGACAGAATCAAAAACATTGCCACTATAATGAGACAATTTAAGTTGTCAGGCTTTCTTAAACAAGGAAACGTGACGTCAAATAATTTGTTCTTAAAATAAAGAAAAGATCAATTGTTTATTTTCAAGAGTTAAGTCTTTTTTTTTGCAGTTTTGGCTTCTATTGACTTCTGTCCATTATTATTATCTACCTTAACGCCAAATCAAATGTCTTTACAGATCAACCACATCCGAAGTAACTATTCCTTCAGTTCGTGAAGCATGCAGGGATCATTCAGTACGAGTAGCAGCGCTGTGATGTGATGTCCATTATCTGGGAAATTTCCATTTTGCACTTGGCATGAAATATGCAAAAGGCCTGTTTTACCTCCAGTTAATTTAAAGCTTTTGAAATTTCTATCTACATTCGGCTGCAGAGAAGAGGTGGCTTGAAATCCTTTAAATAAAAAACCCTCAATCATATTCGCAAGCTTACGCTATCAATTAATTAATCAAACCAGCACCAGTCACAAGACTGCCACTATTGTTAATGGTTTGTCTAAAACGGGTTTGCACAAAAATGAGATTTCCCCTTTATCACGAATGCAGTCGGTGAGACGGAGAGTGTTTTGCATCCAGAGTTTATTTGTTTCTTTATTTTGGACCGGTTCTACATGGCTAGTGTGGCTGGAAGCTTATAGCTTGCCTCGAAAGATAAGATCCGATAAGATAACCCTTTATTAGTCCCATGGGTGGGAAATTTGCAAAAATAAAGCTTTTTCTTTGCAGATAAAGCGACCTGCCTTGGGAGGTCTGCCTTGACTGGCAAACCCAGGAGAGAGGTGTTATTTTATTTATTTATTTTTAAAGATTAGATCAAAATCTGCCCACAGCTGATTTTGAACCCACGACCTTGACTCCCTCAGTGCAGTGCGCTAACCAGTAGACCATGGGGGTGGAGGTTAACCTCAAGCTTTCAGAAAATGTGTGAAGATGCATTGCATAAATTGAAACACGCCCCCCGATCTTTAGTACCATGTATGTACCAAAGTGGTCTAAAAGGCAGCCAACAGAAACAAGACAATGTTCCTTTTCTCTTGTTCCTCAGATCCTAACGCGCTGACTCAGCATGGTCCAGATCATGCGCTGATTGGCGGAGTGGTGGCTGTGGTGGTCTTCATCACCCTGTGCTTCATCATCGTCCTGGGCCGCTATCTGGCCAGACATAAAGGTAGGCCTTGGCTCCTGGCTGCGTGGGGCTCAGCTATAGTGTAGAGTGTGCTAAATGCTTGAACATTGTCCACTGCTGTTCCTTATGTGTCTGTGACCTATGTGGGACTGTGTGGACAGGGACATACTTAACCAATGAGGCCAAAGGAGCAGAGGACGCCCCTGACGCAGACACTGCCATCATCAATGCGGAGGGGAACCACGCACATGCAGAGGAAAAGAAAGAGTACTTCATTTAGCACCTCTGTTTCTTTTTTTCTGTTCAGTACTGTCACGGCAACACTGCTTAGCCAGCCGGGGGAGGGCGCTAAGTCACTCAGTGCGAGCCCGGCATGGCCATTTTTTCTCCACAAACCCTCCTAAAGGAGCTCATTTAAGCCTCTAGATTCCTCAAATTTGAACACCAAGACAGTGTTGCTGTTTTATAACGCCAATCTAACCACAGACGTTGAGTTTGTAACTGTAACACCAGGTCCATTTAGGCTCAAAACCGCATAAGTGTCCCTCCACCAACCCCCCCCCCCCCCCACTGCCCCCCGCCCCTGCTCCTGCCCCACGCCCCAGCTCCTGCCCCACGCCCCAAATCCCCACCCCCTTCCCCTGTCCCACCATCCCCTCCCCAAAAATGAGTTTGTTTGAGTTGCCAAGTGCCAAAAATATACAGACACTTTCTGTGTTCATTGTTGTGCTTATTCACTTTATTTGTTCTCCCAATGACTACTGCTTTCTTTACTACCCTCACTGTGCCTGTTATATACCTTTTGCAGATATTACCAGGGAGCGGCAAGAAATGTGGTTCATCTCAAGTCGGAAAACCTTGGCTTTGCCAATAATTACGCTTTAAGGGAGGAATATGTGCGATGCATAATGTGAATATTTATTGTTTTTGTCCATTTTCTTATTTTTTCCCCCCCAAATCCTACATTGTGAAAGTGGTTGTTCTCTGAAGTGTACCCCATAACACGAATGTTGTATAAAGACAAAAGAACAAGGACATGGATATTTATGTAATATATATATAGATACCAAAAAAATGGAACTACAAAAAAAAAAAAGAAGAAAACATTCGAAAGGAAGAAAACCGTTCACTGAAAGCACAATTGACGATTGTTCTTTGACCTAATGGGACTGGCATACTGGCTACTCTGTTCATATCTGTCTGTATATTCTTGCACTGTTTATATCTGGGCCCCTGATTTTACTTTATAATGTCTAAAGACGTTTAAAAACGCATAAGCACAAAGTCATTGTTAAATGTCATTGGCTTAGACAGTCTCAGGATGAAAAAAAGAGCCTAATTGTGTTTCATTTCAGTTTTTTTTTTACGTTATTTTATCTGTCTGTACGGTTGAAACAGTCATTTGTGAACCGGAAAATAAGATTGGTGGATTTACAAATATTTATTTTACCAATCACCCCCTTGCTAATACTGCTGTATATTACTTTGCTGAAGTGATTATTGGTGGAAAATATTGTTACAATATGGAACTCCATATATGAACCTTTGTATATTAGTCAATGTAGGGCAGGCTTTCTGGACGCAGATTAGGTGTGATCTCGATTTAAATGATGCCGTCGGTTTGGAATTCTCCACAGAAAACATGTTTTACTCCAAAACGTCACTTAATCTGTGCCCTGAAAATCAGCCCGTAGTAATTTAAAGTGTTCCATACTTTTATAATGCCATTCTCATAAGTAACAGACAAGGTTTGTTTTGGTTTCTTCTGTTTTTTTTGTTTTTTTAGCACAAAGCATGTATATAATGTGAATAATTCAGTATTTAGTCACTTGTTAATTTAACTGAACTTGAAATCTTGTTCTGTTATCTACATTTCATGTTTTTATGTCTATTTTAGCTCCCCAAGACTGCTTTTGGTAAAACTGATGGACAAATACAATGTATTATTATGATGATTATTATTATGATGATTATTATTATGACTATTATTGGTGTGCTTTTATAAGCTTGTGAGTAAATAGGATGAGATTTTCATTGGAAGGTCAAAACAATCACCATTATTGCCTTTGTGTTTGCAACAAAACATACAACACTGAAGCACTGCTGAATCAGGCAGTTTTTAAAACATGTTTCCGATGTTCATACTTTATTCCACTATTTATAATATCCGATAGAACTTAGACATTTTGTAAGACTCATGATTTTAATTTGCTCTTTTTTCAGCTATATGAGAAAATGTGTGAGGTTTTGCTTTTACAGTATTAAATATCCATTTTCCAAACTATGCCTCTGTAAGAAAAAAAAAAGGAAAACAGAGAGTAAAATATGCACAAACATACATTTGCTCTTCCTTCTTCATGCAAACATCATCTCCACCTTTGTAGGCCACGTGCAAGTTCAGTCAAACACATTCAGAAGAGTATCTACAAGTTTTGCCCTGTTTTTATCTGCTGCTTCAGCAGGACCCTTCCATTTTCTCATCCTGTCCTGGACCAGTTTGGGTCTTTGCTGCCATCTAGTGTATAAGGATTCCATGCCACATGGCTGGATATGAATCAAAATCAAATATATTTGTCGGGGAAAAGTGCATTGAAGCAACTTGATTTATACATTTGTGTATACATTTCTATATGAATGTACAAACAAATGTAAATGCTACACACAAATGTGAGTTAATTCAGTGCATCATTTTTTAAGTCTGCAACCATGTAGACTAACCGTGGGGATGGTACATCACTCTATAGTACCTCAGTGGTGCCACTGGCAGTGCTAAGATTTGAACCTATGACCTTCTGATCACAGGGGCAACTCCTTTACCACCAGACCACCAGCTGCCCTAGACAACATATAGCAAGAAAATCAGATTCAGTGCTTTTAAACTGAATATTTTCATGCCAGTATCATGACTAATACAACTGTAACATAAACTGCAGTCCACAGAAAATCATGCATCTTCTTTTTTGAACAGAGCTGCCCTCCTTTTAGTGAATCAATAAAAAAACGTAAACATTATATGCATAAAATATATGTTTTTAATAATAGATTTATCTATACATATAGTGTCACCTTCAGAACAAGCAAATCCTCCAAAATTGTAACATAAAAGATATCAAGTCATTTCTACCATATACACAGTACATAGTAACCATGGTGCAACTCCAATATGCTCATTTAAAATGCTAACCTAAAATGATTTGCCTGCACCTATAGTTGCTATAAGGTAACTGCTCATTAATTACACTTTTAAGTAAACAACTTCATTAAAAAGGACTGATATTGAGATCAATTCTTCTCAATACTACTGCACAACTATTTCAACTTAATCTACTGCCTTAGGTTACAGATGTTGGGTTACAGCACAAGTGTGAAATTCTTCAGAGGCTGAAAACGGCATCTTGGCACAACATGCTGCTCATAAATTTCATAAATAAAATGTGCACATACTAGACTCTACACGTTTATAATAAAGTTCCTCTGAAAGACTTTTCTAAGCCCAGACTGAAGAGGAATGCACCTTTTCTTCTGCCCTGAAGTTCTGAAACAAAGTTTGTGCCTCACAAGGCTCAGTGAAACAGTATCTTGGGAAACGCATGTAAAATACTGTTCGGAAGATTTGATGATGTACCGTGTCCTTCAGTGAGGGCAGATCAGGGAATGAAATAATCTGAGTGAAAGGGGAACTCTTATCTTAACAGGCATTCCTCTCTCTATTATGCCGATCTAATTAAAACCCAATGTAATGGTGAAAGTTTTCTCAGATTGTTCCGTGGTGTTTGTAGGGCAACATCACTTCTACTTCAGTCAACTCGCAGGTTCATCTTAGTGTAGCTGTTGGACTTTTATTTCCAATCACACAACTCGTTAAAGACATTTGAGCAGAAAGATAAATAACTAATCTAAAAAAAGGGAGTTTATTATGCAGGGCAGACGCAAACGGATGAGATCACCTTGACAGGCCGACTGAATGAAAGAGACAGGAATCCCATAAGCGCCAGCAGCCCACACAGCAATTACAAATTTAAAGATAAGTGATTGAGTTTTTAATGGTGTTTTGAACCCAGTTAGTTTAAACTTAATTGGGAACAATCAACTGAGTTTGATGAGAAAGCAATTAAATCAAATCAGCAGTGCAGCGTGGCCACGTCAGAGAGTTGTTTAACAATTTAAATGGTTTTATTGTTTTGATAAAATATTGAAATGGAAGATTAAAGTTGATAATACTTCTTAAAGTAGGTACTTATTTTTCCACTGCCTTGTATATATGTATATAAAGAATGTAGTGCCTTTTCAAAGTATTATTACAAGACATTACTTGAAACAAATGAAACTCACTGGTTTTATAGTCTGTAGTAACATATTTCTCCACAAAGACTCAAACTCTTGGTTTTGAAGAGACACTTCGGTTCATATCTGTCTTCTGTGACTGACATTCACTTTTGTGTTGATCATAAAAAAAAGAAAAATATCACTCAGTTCTTCAGTATCCCACGATTCCTTCTGGTTTAAGCATCACTGGATGATGATCCCAAGCATTCTTCAAAAGTTATATACAGACCAAAAAACATTCAAAACGTATGGAGAGCAATGTCTTGTCCTCCCCAGTCTCTAGATTTTTCTCGAACTGAGCTGCAGGGACGAGTTGGACCCACAAATTCCAAATGAGCATTCAGCAAATGAGACAAAGCTTGAGAAGGTGCTGGGAGGGTTTGAACAGTTATTTCCACAAATTACTGGATTAAGTATGTGGTGAATCTGTGCGTAGGTAAACTTTCACATCCATTAACCTGCACTTACAGAGTATATTGCTACAGTTTAAAACCAGTCAGTTACGTATAAGTGTTTCTAATGTTTTCTTGTAAAACAATTCTGAAAGAATGGCGTATTATTCTTTTGCTTGTGAGTGGGTCTGTAAGGTGTATCAACAGATTAGATAAAGTGAACAGTAATGATACACTCATTTACATTTATCAGACACTTTTATCCAAAGCAACTTCCATTCCCTAACTACAGGGGGCAGTCTCTCCCTGGAGCAACTTAGGGTTAAGGGTCTTGCTCAGGGACCCCAGGACCTCTTGGTCTAGAGGCAAGTATCCTACCCACTACGCCACCACCACCCCAATACTGACTTGAGTGTCAAACCTTTTGTTTCGCACACCCCCAGGGTTGGGCAATCGAGATCCTAGGTTCCTGGCCTTGTGTGTGTGGTGTTTTATGCAGTTTTTTTTTTAATCCTTTTATTTTTAAAGTTTGTTGCTCTTTTGTGATCATGAGTGCACGCAGCTCAATGTCTCAGTTGGTTTTCGTGAGGGTTATATCGACAAAAGTAATGGGATGCCTGAGACCCATGAAAACCAGCCGAGACCTATAGTGCTGAGATGACAAACGTAATGTGACGTCTGACTATTACACCAAAAGGGAATTTAATGACACTGCATTCAGATACTTGGACTTTAAGATGGAGCAGGTCCCCCTTTACAACTGCTGTAATGGTGACCATGCTCTGGACTCTGAGAGTAACTTGCTTTTCTAACTAGATAAAACGAGAATGCCCTGGCAGGGGCAAATAGCTTTGGTTTTATATTTAATTTGATTATATGATTAATGTTTAAGATTTAAAGAAATATTTATACAGCAGTTGTATAACTGTGTTAAAGGAAATACTGCCATTAAAAAGCACCATATTTGTGGTGTTTTTTAAGTGTTTGCACACCCAATTTTGTTGCACTTTAGATCACATAGCAGTACTTTAAAATTAAAATTGCACAATACAGTCAGACATACCTGAATGGAATGAACCTTTGCTGCTCAGCGCCACCCCCAAACACAAACAACCGGCACAAGGACGAGGGGGTGTGGCGGACAAGGCCTGGATGTAACAGGTTTATTTGTGGCAATACTGTATATAATTTTTCATGAATTTTAGTGCTAAATGAATAAGAAAAAAACAATTTGCTAATGTTGTAGTAAACATAAATATTAATGTACATTCAGTTACATTTCCACATAAAATATAACTATACATTTTTTGATACCGTCCAGAGAACACAAGGACAGCGTGTCTTGGGATGGTGTAATACCGCTGTACTCAGAGGTGGGAGGCTTGAAAGTAACCAATCCAAAAATGTTATTTATTTCTCCTTGCTGCTGATTGGCTCCTGCCCTGTGAGGCATCTCTGGCAGCTGCAGTCCAGAATTTCCCTCGTGTAACTATCCCAAGTGATGCGCGTGCCTGAATTACAGTACAGTATATTTTGGAGGAACATCTGTATTTTACATTCTAGCACTATGGGAGACAGCAGTTTAATGTCCACTGTACAGTACGAAAACAGGTTTACGGGGTTAATTTTCTTTAAGGGTAATGTATTAAGCTGAGTTAAAAATGAAATTACATTTGTTTTGGAAGTATATATGTGAGAAATAACTATAAAAATAAGCATTTTATAGGCGTTTTTCACTATGCATAGGTGCTCTTGGAACATAACCCCCACAATTGTCAGTACTGTTCTCTCTAAGAGTTTTCTTGGTATTCCAGATCTTATCTTCACCTCCACAGTTCCCATGCCATTCCATAATTTCATTTCTACTGCGATGGTCTGGCGCCCTGCCCAAGGTGAGTCCCTGCCTCGTGCCCATTGGTCCCAAGATAAGCTCTGGGTACCTGTGACCCTAGTAAGGATTAAGCTGTTCTAGAAAATGAATGAATGACTTACTAATCACACCTAGTGCCAATTCAGTATCTCCAGTCCATGTAATGAGCTAGAGCTCCCAGCAAGAACATACAAACTCCACACAGACATTCAGGACTCACTGCGCCAACATGCGACCCATCTGAAGTTACATGAATAAACAGAACTGAAAGATTGTCATGTCAGAACCAAACATGTTAATCTCCATACGACTTTAAGAGCTGGACCCATCAGGAACATTTCCAAAAACTTCTGCACTCGTTGAGTCAGGTAAACCCCTGCAGACAGAAAAGTCAGCTCAGCAAAGAGTGGAACGCAATGTCGTACTCAATAAGTTATGATGGCTCTGAAAAAGTCCCCGTCCTCTTGTCTCTCCAACGCTGACCACAAAACATACGTGAAAAGCTTCTGCTTTCCACGATCCTATTTTTTCTTCTCCAACGTTCAGCTTTAAGTGCCTTCTGGTGCTATGGCACTTTCGGGAGTACTCTTTACAGCTCCACTGCTTGCGTTGGACGGTCATGTTTTTACAGCCTCTGATGTCATTGATGTTTTTAGAGGCTTGTGAAAAAGCCAGCAGCCAGTGTATGCACAGGATATCCAAACCCACCACAGTTGTGATCTGAAGGCCTTAACAGTCCTTACAGATCTCCTCATGAACTACTATAGAGTTTGGTAGTTCATGAGGAGTTTGGTTCCATTTACTGCATGTTCCATTTACTCGGTTCCATTCAGTTTCCACTCAGTTTCCACAAAAGAGAAAAGCCACAAATCCTTTTTGAGATCTAAAATGAAGATAACACTGCATATATTGTTTTTATACCTTTATGCTATGCATAAAAACTAGGCTAGTGTGTTGCTTTTTTATTTTGTTACAAGCTCACAATTATTTTCACATTTCAAACTACAGTAACCCCTCAGTTTTACGTGGATCAGGATTCAGTCTAATGCAAATTTTCTTATGAGAACTGAACTGTATTTACCGCCACCAGTCCAGCACTGAAAAGTTGTCAACCGGCATAGAAAGAAGAAGAAGATGCCTGCTGCAGCATGTAGCATGACTACTCATTTACGGCATTTAGCAGACGCTCTTAT
>JBBPDB010000001.1:23451979-23464000 GCA_037974465.1 Brachypetersius altus
GAAGGTGTGTAGATGTACGATGGTGTGTGTGAAGGTGTGTAGATGTATGATGGTGTGTGTGAAGGTGTGTAGATGTAAGAAGGTGCGTGTGAAGGTGTGTAGATGTACGATGGTGTGTGTGAAGGTGTATAGATGTATGAAGGTGCGTGTGAAGGTGTGTAGATGTACGATCCTTTGTAGGACAGTGGTTAGATGTATGATGACGACGCTGGATCACATACACTGTGAGATGGTCGCCTTAAATTATTGCCATTGTCAGAAAATAATCGTAGGCTTTCTTTGGTCATCCTGTCGATTGCCTTTAAAACAGTCTCACAGTACAACATACGACCACTGCTATGACCAAAGAAGTCAACATGAGATTATCCTTCATCTTGAACAGCCTTACAATACATGCTGGGCTTTACACAACCGTACCTTCCGGCTGGATCTGTAAACACCCTCTGTTTATTATATAATTCATGCTATTATTTGCACATGTTTTTATTGCAGCCTATATCTGTTCTGTATTTTTGCACACTTAATGACTCCGCTGCTAGAATACAGCATCTGTGATAATATTGTATTCACCCAACAACAGTAGAGGTCAACTGCACTAAATGTCTTGTCCTGTTGTTTAGTTGATCTTGTGTTCTTCCTGCACTCTCCTTCAATTTTCATTCTGTGTATTTTGTCCTGTCTGCACTTATATAATCTAGTGGTGTTTCCTTTTCTGATCTTGTGTTGCACCATGGACCTGGAGGCACGTTGTTTTATTTCACTGTGTACTGTGTATATGGCTAAAATAACAAAAATGATGTTAAACCTACTGGACTACACAAGAAAGTGTACACGGAAACATACAAGTTTCTTGATGTCTCCCTCAAGCCTGTAGATACAGTCCAACTTCTTCTTGCGGCATCGCTGGGCAGCCATGCGGTTTTTGCTGCGCCGCCTAACATCCTGCACAAACTCCAACTGCTCTGGGGTCAGCCGCTGCTCCTTCAGCATCCGCAGGAACGCCCGCCGGCTCATGCTGGAAATCTGCTCAACTGGGAAAGGTAAGTCCACCTGGGGCAACAGAGAAGCAGAGAAAGATGTTCTGAGGCAGTTAACATCACAATAATAATACAAAAATAAAAGTAGTAATAATTTGGGCACGATCTACTGTTTGCTAATCGTTATTGCAATATCAGTTTCTGCAATACTGATACCGCAAAATCCCAACAGATCCCAAACACAACCAACTTACATGCTGCTGATCACGGTCAGCCTAAATAACCAACCACCTCAAATTAACTGTCATGAGGCTGATTATGTAATAGTTGTGATGGGCCTACATTATTAATGTCAGCTAGCTTTTGGCCAACACGTTTGAAACATGCAGAATCTGGGTTTTGCAAATGCACAAACTGTGTGTGTGTCCTTTTTTTGGTAATAACGTGGCGAAAGACCGATTGATTTGGGGGAAATATCGAATTGCAATACTGTGACCGTGATTAAAAGTCAACAAATTTCAATAAATTAAGGTCCGGATAGGTTATTTTGGATAAGAGGACCAGCATAAAAGATGCCAGAATACTGAACGCAGGTTGCCAGATTAGTTAGTTGTGGTTGGGTTGCCATGTGCCGACAATTGGTCTTCTTTGTTTAAGTACACAAGCTCCCTATTTTTTAGTTAAATCATGTATTTTTATCTGCTTTATTTTAGATTTAAACTAATTAATATGGTAACTCGTGTGATTTGAGAAATACAACTTAGGTGTGTTATTGCATTTTTCACCAGCATTTTCTCTAAGCATGCATTTTGAAACCACATCAAAACCCCAGGCGTAATGAACTTTGACTTCGGACACAGTTTGTTCTTCTACGATGCCAATTTTTTTTTGCTCACCTCACATGCTTGCTCACTGCTGGTCATGCAGTCTGCCTCTGTGTCACAATCAGAATTTTCTCCAGAGTTTATGGGAGACACACAGGAACTGTCTCTACTCTCGTCTTTGGAAAGATGGTCAGCTCCAGGAGGTTGGCTGTCTTTGGAGCTCAAGTCTCTGAGGAAAGGGCAGTCATCAGGGGCAGCACCTAAGTCAAGGTGCTTCAGCCAGTGGAAATCGGAGCCGTTTCCTACAGCGGCCTGGTCCAGAGGTTCTGTCAAAGAGGAGTTCAAGTCTGGCCAGAAACCTTTGGCCAGATGTTCTGCCACCTCTCTCTCCACCGTGCTCCTCTCTGTGGACCCATCGGTGGGTACTGGATCAGAGAATATTTGTTCAGCAGATTCAAAGGCCTGAGCCGCCTCCGTGTTAATGCTCTCCAGGTTACTCACTGACGTAATACTGTCCAAAACCTCGCTCGTTTCTGTGGAGCTCAGAGGACGTAACTGGCTGCAGTCTTCTGATGGCTCCAAAGCGGTTACAGACTGGTGAAAGTGGGCCTCATTCATGTTCGGAATGGCTAGAGACTCACAGGGAGATGTTTCACCATGAGCATCCATTGGAAGGCCGTTCTGAAACGGTTCCCCAATCTCCAAAATGTCACCACCACAGCCAGCTGTGGGAGGAGGTGCATCTTCAACATCACTGGTGCATGGCATTGAAAGGAAGGGACAAACCTCCCTGGTTACTGCAGAAGAAGATGGAACCAGCTGCGGCCCACAGTTCTGCAAACACAGTTCTGTTTGGTCTTGGCCAGAACCCGTCTGGAACGAAACTGAAGGCATGTCAAGATGCAGATCTTTATCCAGGGGGACAGTAGAGGGACGTTCTTCAGGACACCGGACACTCGGCACTGTCGGAACATCGCTCACCTCCTCGGCCGCAGATCCCCGAGGAACACTGTCCGTTTCAGGCTTTGCATGTTGCTCGTCGGCAGCACAACAGTCACCAATGGTGGCTGATGGTTTCTCACTGTGGATTTTGTTCTTGTTGCTGTTCTTGCTCTTCCTCGTGACTTCCTGAGTGGTTGCGCTGCCATCGGAGAACTTGGGGATGAGGAACTCAAAGCAAGCTTTGTCCAAATTGTGAAATCCCAGCAGCTCAGCACATCTGTGGATCTCCAGGAGGTTTTCTTTGGTGAAGAGGAGCTTTGCGGTGTAGGCAAACTGCAGCAAAGGCACAAATCCCTCTACAGTGACCTTGACGTATGTAGGAATTTAAGAAGCATTATTAGTTATACAGTAATTTTATAATCACTGTCAGGACAAAATCATCTCAATTTATATTATACATATATAAAAACCCACACTCTTTCTTTTCTAAATATGCATTTTGTTTCCTTTGTTGTTTGTCAAACTGTCTTATCTGTGGCACACTAAGTAGACTACCGTAATTAAAAAAATAGGAACAAATGTTTTTCACCAACAGGCTGCAAAGTCCCTAAAGATGCAACACCACCAATATACTGATCCCCACCTGAATCCACCTGGAATCATCTGCATCGGTTTCTTTACTGGTTCAGACCTTAAGTTAGATGTGATTTGTTCTTTTTGAATGATTCGTATGTAGGCCCCTGTGGGCTTAATAAACAAAACACATTCCTGTGAAACTGGTCATGTTCAGGGACTGGACTGAAAGAGAGAATTCAGGAAGCACAGAGAACTGTTCCTCAAGACTGCATTAATATACAAGAGGGTCAGGCTCTTTAGAAGTAAAATTTAGAGAAATTAGGGGTTGGCTGAAGAACATACATCAAATTCAGAATCAAAGCCAGAAAATTTAAAATTTAAATCAATTACTTCATCAGGCAACGTGATGACAAAGTTCCATCCGGTGTGGTTTAAGAGTCTGGTGTAAAAATAGTTGCTGCAGCAAGCCAGCACAGAGCAGTGCGCCCGAAAGCTCCGGGACCCCACTTCAACAGTCACATCACAGAAGACATCCTTCTGTCTCTGCTCATCCAGGCAGCGGAGGACGTGCACACTGTGTACGGCTGACTGGAAGGTGAACACCGACGTCCGGGGGCCATCCACAGACATGACACTGAATTTTAGCTAGAAAACACCAAAAGAGGAACAGAAACGCAGCAGAGCAGAAGTTAAAAAGATTTACGTAAACGTCATCAGATTATGAAGCTATTTATGGCTTCAAAGACGGAACCGTAGAGGTGTAAATGCAAATGCTGAGACTAAATAACAACCACAATAACGGCTCATTTATGTGAATGTCCTGTAACGAAGAAGCAGCTCAAACTCAGCAGTGTGTAAGAAGTGTGTAAAGCGGGCATTCTGTCAGATGTGATCACACCCTAGCAGACAGTGTGAACAGCAGAAAATTCTATCTTGCATTTAACGGATTCACAAAGTGAAGCAGCGGGCTGGCAGTGGCACAGCACCCGCGGAGCAGTGTGTGGGGATGGTGCCGTATTCAAGGTTACATCAGATGTGCTGCTAACAGTCCCAGGATTCAAACCCATGACCTTTTGTCACAGGGCCAACTCCCTAACCACTAGGTCTTCAGATAATACACTTTAGTCTGTCTTTAAATTATACTTTCACATCTTCAATCTGAGTTTAAATTTAAAGCTCTTTTTAAAATATTCATTCTGGTTAAAGCAAATGACAGGTTTACTTATCATTCAATTTCGTTTTCGCACAATAAAATTATTTGATTTGTACTGCAGCCGTTAAATATGGTCATTTTTAGTAAATTAGGAAACTGCTGACTTACAAAATTAGGCTTACTGACTCATTACTGGTTTGTATTTGGAAAAAAATATTGTGACATGCGAAACCCTCTGAAATTTTAATAAACATTTTTTGCTGACCACTACTAATACATGATCAAAAGCATTCCCTCTAAAATAAGATAATTCATGCACAGTTGCAAACATAGCCTGTATAATCGCCACATTGAAGTACTGAGGATGGAATAAGACCTCACAGAACCAAGTGTGCCCCGCCCAATGCCAAGTGTAGGCTAGAAGGGTGTAAACCCCCTTCCCCCAGCGCTGGGATGTGGGCCAGATTAACTGCGTTTAATTATGTTTTTATTTCCCATTTTAAACAATTAATGAAACATTTAATGATGTGTTTAATGACATATGTATATATATAATATTGGCATTCCATATTCTGGGTGGTGGAAAGCACCCTTAACTGAAAACGAAACTTCTGGATGCCCTGGGAAATCCATGTCATGCACACTGCCTTTTTATAATTGGCTCGTGTCATATGAACGTGCTGTTTATCTTCCATTCTCCTACTTTTACACCAGAAAATACATCTACTGAAGATTTAGTAGGTCTCTCACGAAGACCAGGATTTCCATCAGAACCCTGCAAATACAAGTAAGTAGTTCTATTTTACTTCTTTAACACCGAAAAGGAGCTTATTTGAACAAATATACTCCGTAAATTTTTATTCTATCGGTTATATTTCCGCTCGAAACCGTCTGTAGGTTTCTAGAAGAACCTGCGATCCGAAACCAAGTTCAGTACATGTAAACATGAACCAGGGAGTCCAAAACTGCAAATTAATACACTTAAAACGTGTATACTGAACATTACAGAACGTTAATACAGAACAAACACAAGTAAACGTGCATTTAACGAGCAGCGTGTGGTTTTAGACCAAGGCATTCATCAGTAAAAGCAGTCAGTAATGAGGTTTAAGCAATACGGATCATTTAGCTCAGCTCAGGAATAAGAGTCGACTCCCAAACGACTCTTCGTTTTTTAAAACGCTCCTGCACTTTCTAGTTCAGCAAAATTTCACTTACAGTGTATGTGCACACATAATACGCATGTGCACAAAAGTATTGGGACGCCTGACCATTACACTAACAGGGACTTTAATGACACTGCATTCAATACATAGATTTTAAAATGGAGTTGGTTCCCCATTCTGCAGCTATAACAGCTTCCACTCTTCTTGGAACATTCATCCAAGCATACTGCCTTGTACTGAAAGACAAAAACAGATCTGGTTCACTTAAAAGAACCGACTCTAATCGTTCACTTAAAAAGGAAGAGACTCAAAGAGCCGACTCAGCTCTAATAGCAGTTTCGCCTCACTCTTCTACACAGAGCTCCGTAGGATTCTCTTACTGTTTGTCCTATAACTGATGTTTTAAGAAGTGTGAACCAGCAGCCCCGTATTTTAAAACTAGCTCCTGTATTGCGTGGATAGATCTTGTTTGAGATGTTTGCTTTGTAGGAAAGCAAAGCAGCTAAAGCTGTCTGTAAAAATAAACCCACCAAGTCAAAACAGTGAGAACTAACCTGACATATCACCTGAGCCGAGGTGGGAAAATCACATTAATCATGGATTGTCCATCGTCTTAGATCGTGTTTGAGAAGACCAAACGTCCTTAGCTAACCAGTGAAACAAGTTGCGACAGAAGCTCATGTGACCGAACAGCCGAGAGCGCGCATGCGCAGTTCTACATCCAGACAGACACCCGAAAGACTGCTAGCCCAAATCCCAAGACACAATGGTACTTCTGAACTGTTCAAACGTACCATTAAGCAAGTTACAGTCCCCACACACTGCTCCCCTGGCGCTGTGTTCCTGGCTGCCCGCTGCCTCATTTGGTGAATGGGTTAAATGCATCGGAAGAATCTTGTGATGTTCACGCTGTGTGCTGTGGTGTGTTCACGTATGACAGAATGGTCACTTTATGTATGGTACTATTCTCATTTCATTACATTTTCTTTGAATCATCTTTTTAGTGCAAAAATACTAGTTCATGGCTGTAAAACTTATCTTTGGCATACTGGGTAGATTAAATAACAGAAATGGGAACAGATGTGTTTCTCCTACAGGCTGTGAAGTGCTTAATGATACAAGGTGTCTAGACGAAGGTGTTCCAACCACTCAGCATTCAGCATCACCAGTAAACTGATCGATGAATCATCTGCACCTGCTTATTCACTGGTTCCGGCCTTAAGTTAGATATTTGTTATACTTGAAGGATTTGGTCATAGATCACTTAATAAACAAAAAAACATTGCGCTGTAACCAGCCAAGGACATTGAGAGACTTTCAGGAAACCTGGTGAATTGTTCTGCAGGACTACATAAAAAAATACAGGAACCGTTTTGGAATAAGTTGCAAAAGTTGTAAAAAAAAATGTGGCATACTGACTGGGGACAATCTTCACAAATTAAAACAAAAAACTTCTCTCTGTGGTCTGAGAAGGTTCTGGTGGTTTCTTTCTGTGTGATCTAACAAGGTTCAGATAGTTCCTCTCTGTGTGATCTGTGAGAGTTCTGGAGGATGACTAACTTCTCTGGTAGAATTTTACTAGCAGCTCTTAATTTTAAGTCTAGGTTTTCTTGATGGCTATCCACAATTCAAAGGATCAAATGATTTCAAATCAAATAACAGACGTTTTCTGTCTGAAGAGAGAAAATATGGTGTATACAGTATACTGTACTACAGTGTGGGTTCTTTTTAGCACCACCATGCTTATATGTGACCTCAGCACCATGTTCAGGGGTGTGCCGGGGTGTGCAAGGGCGTGATGTAATATTTATACAGTTAATAATATCTAGATTATCTCTGAAGCAGGTGTCTATTTGCTGAGGAAACTGGAAATACTGGTTGCTTTTGTTACCAAGTATGTTTGATCACCAAATATTTGACAGCAAAAATTGCTGCTGAGCAAAAATGGCAGATTGGATTAAAATACAAATTTACACACTGGGTGTTCTCTCAGTTTTCAGTTGTATGAATTTCAATCTTCAAACATTGGAATTAATAATAATAATTATCAGATTAATTGATCTTGAAGGAAATTGATAAGTACACAGAGACAAAATCACTATAAAATATAACACTCTCCAGAAAATATGCAGTGGTCAATAAGAGAGGTGGAAATAAATGCTACATATTATTAGTAGTAGTATTAGTAGTATTGATGATAGCAATAATAATGATATATTGAAAAATGTAAAGTGGCCTTTCTGTCATATATGAACACACCACAGCACACAGTGTGAACAGCACAAAATTCTTTCTCTTTATTTAACCCAGCAGCCAGGAACACAGGCAGCAGTGTGTGGGGGACAATACCTTACTAAAGTGAACCCCAGAGTACCCCAGCTATCTGTCTTGGGATTCTGACCCAC
Source organism: Brachypetersius altus (assembly GCA_037974465.1). NCBI lineage: Eukaryota > Metazoa > Chordata > Actinopteri > Characiformes > Alestidae > Brachypetersius > Brachypetersius altus. The sequence continues at coordinate 23,460,023 of JBBPDB010000001.1, forward strand.
GACTTTCTGATCGCAGGGCGAACGCTCTAACCACTAGGCCACCAGCTGACTTTGACTTCTGTACTCATAGAAATAATTAAAAAGTCTTGGAAGTTTGCCACTGTGCCTTTGAGGGAGTAGTTGTGTAATTCCTGTGCTTACCGTTGTTTCCTTACCCCACCCAGTCTCTGAGAAACAACTGGCTCTCCTGGTACCACCTACCTTGCTCTTCCAGAAACACAGAGGCTGTGAAGTTAAACCCTCACAGACAGTCTTGAAGGCTCAGGGTGAGGTAGTCGGGTGTTCCACAGGTGAGTCAATGCTTCAAGCCTGCTTATATATTAATTACATTTAGTAATAAGATAATAGAAAATACATCGCTAGAACTAGTAAGTAAAGTAAAATAACTTTAGGATAGGATAGGATTCACAAAGCCATGTAAACACTTTTAAGACTTTGTTTCTGTCGTTTTTTTGTGCAGTGCTACACCTTCAGAAGCTCAGAAGCACTTTGAAAGGTCAAAGACCAGCTGTATTTACCTGAGCAGATTAAAAAAATACCAGAACAACAATGGAAAGACAAACGGACTACTACACTCTTATGTGTGGACTTCAGGAGCTCGATTTCCGTGGCAGAGCGGTGCCCAGTGACCTCGTGTTGATAGGTGACCACGCCTTTCCACTGTCTATGAATCCAAGAGGTCAAGTACTGATGGCTGCATCTCGCTACGGTCAGGGACGTATAGTGGTGTTGGGACACGAGGAGTACTTAACGCGTTTCCCAGGCCTGATAGAGAATGCCTTGGCTTGGCTCATGCCCTCATGCAGTGAAAGCACCACGGTAGGCATTCAGAAGAGTCTTCGATCCCTGGCAGACAACCTTTCCTACTCATCCATAAAAACCCAGGTAGACGATTTTGAGAGTGGTTTTGCGGTCTACGTCTCTGATGCCTACACTGTGGAAGCATGTGCTAAAGACTTAGTGGCCTTCCTCAAATCTGGAGGCGGTTTGCTGATCGCCGGTCAAGCCTGGAGCTGGGCGGCAGCCCACCCAGAGCAGAACACGTTGCTCAGCTTTCCTGGGAACAAAGTGTGCAGCGTGGCAGGAATCTACTTCTCTGAACATCAAGGGGAACTCGGACAATTCTCAGTGCCAGCGCAAATTCCCTCAAGCTGGCTGGCAGTGTTGTAAGTACAGCAATGGTGTGAATTATTTTTCTGCCATTATCTTGTGATTGTTTAACCCTTAGAACCCAAGCAGCATGGATCCTTGCCAAAGTGCAACAAATTGCCGTCATACAGAAAAAATCACCTTGTCTTGATGCTCAAGTTGTCGGGTGTCATGCTGAGCTCTGTTCTTATGTCACGTAGAATCAAAGTTACAAAATATAATAAACATATAATAATAACCGCTACTGGGATTTTAAATACACCATAAGTGCCCATAAAGAACAAAACAACCACATTTTTTAAGTCTCCCAATCCTTGAAGTCGGGAGAACTTTCAAGATAGTCTTCACAAACAAAAGGGTGGGGAAAACCCGCAGGGGGAGTCCAGAGAGGGGCTGAACGGTGGCGTGCCAAGCAAAAGAGCAGCAAAAGGCAAACGTGTATGTACTGACTTAAGGATTTAATGAAATAATGTTGTTTTTTTCAGGATTGGCAAGGACTTCAAAGATGACCTGCAGTTCTTGCTAGAAGGTGTTTCTGAGTTTGACATTTCAGGTGGGGCGATACCATCCGAATTGATGGCACATGGACCATTAGCTTTCCCAATTGGACTCACCCATGACGGTAGAGCCTTCCTTGCTGGGGCCTACTACGGTCAGGGAAGAGTAATTGTGGTCACTCATGAAAGCTACCTGGATCGTGAGTCACTGTCTCCCTTTATGATCAATGCGATCCGCTGGCTTGATGAAGGGCGTAAAGGAGTTATCGGTATCCTGCCCTGCCTTCGAGGAGCCCACGGTGTTCTGAGCAGGTCTGGATTAGACTGCCAGTTCTCAGGCTTAAGAGAAGACCTCAGCGTCTTTGTCACCACTTGCTACAGTGACACCCAAAGTCAGGAGATCCAGGAATTTGTTTGTGAAGGAGGAGGTCTTTTAATAGGAGGCCAAGCCTGGTACTGGGCCCAGTGCAATCCTAACCGAAATGTGATGACAGAATGCCCTGCAAACCATGTCCTAAGTAAGATGGGATTGTGTGTAATGGGCAACACCTTGACAGCCGGTGTATATCCACCCCGACAGGTGACAGAAGAAGGGGAAGCTTCGCAGACGTACCACTTTCGTGACTTGCTCAAACGCTTTGCCGGACACGTGACTCAAGGCCAGAAACTGACGGAGCATGATCACGAGTGTTTGAAGAAGCTCAGTCATGATTGCGAAAACTATCTCAGAATGCAGACTCACGACTGCGCTTCCTACACATCGATGGTGGCACTCCTCACCGACATGGTGAAAGAGGCAGGAGTGCCGCAGGTGTGTCACACCTGTCCCATTGAAAACGCCAAGGATAAACTTCTCCTTCATGTGGGGACTGAGGTGTACAAGGTTTGCCAGGATCCGGATGCACTTCTGCCGTACATCATCAAGGACATACCGAACCTTCCTAGCGTGTCCAACGCGAGGGTCCGCGTCAGTGCAAACACAGCTGGTAGAGATTTTCCTTTCTAAATCCTACTCTTTACACACTTTTCTATTAACCTTTTTTAAATATAACAGTGTTACCTGACAGAAATTTGGGGAAACATGGCTTCTTTAGTTGAGTTAAGTTTATTTCTATCCATTATCAAAAACAAAGGTCCTTCAATGTGCTTTACAGATATAGAATAAAAATATTAATCATAAAAGTGGTAGGAAGAAAAAAAATTGTGAAGGCATACATCAATAAAAGAAGATTCAAGACCCATTTTTAAAACTTCAATGCCATGCATTATATTCCAGACTTGTCTTGACCTACTTTTCTACAGTTTAACACATTTCTAAACACTGGTGACAAATTTAAAACGTGCCTCAGAAAAGTGTTTAAGCAGGGATTTGCAGTGATTGAGACTCAAGGTATCCAAAATGTTTACAGATGGTGAAGAATGGATAAGCACAGGTCTGTATCTTTCTCCTGGAATGAGGACTTACATTGCCGTACCTGCTGAAATCATGGGCAAAGGGTGGCAGGTAAGAACACTATATTTTTAACACAATTCTTGGTTCTTCAAGCTCATGCTTACACCGCGTGTTTGCAGCTGCAGATCGGCTGTCAGACTGATCACTTGGGCCATGCAGACGCACTGAAACGGGCTCCTGTGGTGCATGAACGATTCCCTTTGGACAAAGAGATGCCGCAGGTGTGGAATCTGTGGGGAGGACTCATCTACCTGATCGCTCCGCCCAAAAGCAAAGTGGATGGAGCAGAGGTTGTCATACAGACGGCCATAAAAGCACCATACTACAAGTCTGGTAAATCCAGTTGTCTAAAGCTTTGACCTACTGTGCAACAGTCCTGAGCTACCCCTCATTTCTGCATATTTTGCCTTCAATGAGTCTTCACTTATGGCTCCGTACCTTTTGGGTAACGCGTGGTTAGTGTTAGCGCTGGGTGGGATGTACACCGTGACTATGATCAAGGTGGTAAATTCCCTCTGTAAATAAAATGGCCTGCATCAACCGATCATAAACTCCAGCAGTGGTAAGCAGTACATGTGGGTCATCTTTGTGGACAGTTCTGGATTGAAACATGGATCCAGAAGTACTCAGCAGTCTACATTATAAGGCTTGATAGTAGGGCTCAGGTGCTGCTGGATTAACGGCATTATCTGTGGGTGCCAGTGGTTCAGAAGAGATGGTGAAAGAGCTATATGTGAGACTTTTAATGACATGAGAAGAAGGTTAGTGGTAGGGTTAAATGATTGGGAAGGTAGAAGTGATTAAAATGTGGATCTCGTGTGGGAAGAGGAAGGTGGCGGTGGGTGGATGTGGATCTGATGTAAAAAGGAAGGTGGAGGT
>JBBPDB010000001.1:23472111-23493978 GCA_037974465.1 Brachypetersius altus
ATGGTTCTCTAAATCATTGGCCACCGATCCCCAGGCCGTGGGTCATGTGGTACTGGTCCGCGGCCCAGGGATCGGGGGGCCAATGATTTAGAGAACCATTTTTGTAAATGTGATGGGAGTGTGAAGAACCGTTGTATATTGTAATGAAGAACTCAAACTCTTAAAGGACTTTTACATTATGTAGAGGTTCTTTTAAAGCAGTACATACTTCTTTGTCTAAAATGTTTTTTAATGCAGTGCTTCACACACCAGTCCTCAGAGACCTGCAGATGATCCAAAAGTTTGTCTATCTATATGTGAAAGGAGCTGAGATGGAACAAAACCTGTGGACCATCAGTGGAAAAGTACAACTGTAGGAAACTCTGGTTCTTCGAAGGCACCGCTGAAGTCACTTTATTTATGTTGCCCATTGTTATACACGAAGGTCATTCACTGTGCTTTACAGGAATATAATAAAAATATTATTAAAAACTAAAAGAATAATAGTAATACATATAAAATCAATAAAAGTACAGATGGAAGATCAGATATTTAAAAGAAGGTGGAGGAGAGCAGTGTGATTTTTAGCATTATTCTGAAGCTACAGTTGTGCAGGTCTAATATTGATGGGCAGTTGGTTGGACAGCATAATGGATAAACACCACTGTTTGTTTCAGCTTTTTGCACCACAAGCAGGATTTCAGTTTGTTCATGATAATTACCAGGTTTTTTCTCCAAGAGCTGTCTTTTGCAGTAGATGACACAGAGGATGAGCAGAGCCAGCAGAACGGTGGCGAGGGCGCTGCAGATGACCGCAGCCAGGGCCATGTCTCTGGGGCTGGTCACTGTGGATGGGATGGGCACCAGATTCACACGTCCACTGCCTGAAGGACAGCACACAAGGGAGAAATAGAAAAATGCAGCAATTGTTAGTCACTGAACCCTTAGGAGTCAGAGTGTGTTAGTAAAATCAACAAATAAAAATGGTGTCAAACAGGTGTTTGCTCTTCTACACACTCGCAGTTTTCTTCTTTTTTGCTTCCTGCCACACGGTCACTCTCTGGACCCCCTCCCTCAGCAGGTTTTCTCCAACAAATTGTGGGCAGAGACTACCCTGAAAGTTCTCCCAGATTCAAGGTTTTTGTGTCTGTTTCAAAGACCTAGACAATTTAATTTGTGCATTTTTGTTTGTTATGGTAATTTGTATGTGATGACATTTTAAAACCCCAATTGGGTTTTATTAATGTTTTTTAAATAGCAATAACTTTGGTTCTAAATGGCATAGGAAAACCCAGCAAAATCAGCACGACGCCTGACACCTCAAGCAAAAACACAAACCAAGTGAGCTTCCAAAAAGATGTTTTGCTGTCCTTCTGCCGTCATTTTGTCCTTCTGAGCTAAAATCAAAAACCAACCAATGTTACCCTCCAGTGATGCATAGCTGTTGATTTCTTTGGGAAAAGCACCTCATTCCTTTTGAGTTTGACCAACTGCAGCATGACAACCCATGTGAAAACCCGCTCAAGTGTCTTTCCAAGTCCTGCTCAGCAACAGCCATGAATGTTCCAGTGGAAACAGCAGAGTTCAAAGCGAGAACGCCCTCAGGCTGCAGGGGGAGCGAGGGGTGAGCATTCTCAGGCTGCCGATGAGTTTTCACCCCTAACCCCAGGGCAGTCGGGCCTTTACATGCCAGTCTGACGACTCTGTTATTAAGCGTCTGATCAAGGTGAGGAGTCGGGCTGCTTGTTTGAGGCAGAGCTAGGGAATGTACGCGGAACGTGAGAAAACAGCTGCCTCCAACTAATTTATTCCCAACCATGTACCAAACAAACGCCTTCTCCAAACTCACGCACCTCATTAGTCTAAGAGGAAACAAGGAGCAACATCTGGATTACACCAGAACCCCTTTGGCAATTTTTCAGCCAAGCCGGAACTTTATAGTAGTACTTTCCCCCTCATAAACTCCAAAAAGACCTTGAGCAGCACTTTGAGATCGAGATACTGATTTTATATTTAAGGTTAGAAGCGACGGTTAGAAGAAGAGGGCAATTCAGTACGATTTAACACATTAAACAAGAAAAAGCTGTAAGTTATTCATGGATGTCGATCACATTCATAGTATAAAGTATAAAATCTGAAGTCAACTGAATTGATTTAATTTAAGATCACTTGATATGGTTTGTTAAATTAACGTCAGGGGTGAGATTAAGAATTCATATTAAACCTGAGACTAAACTAAAAAGTGCATTCACAGTTTAATAATTGCACTCATGTCACCAGACTGGAATATTCCAGCCTAGATGATAGAAGTCTCGAACCACCCTTAGTTCAAAAATACTATTTTATTATTGTCAAACTATCTAATCTTTGGCATACTGAGTAGATTAACCTGGAAGAAGCCTGAAGAACTGTTCCTCAGGACTACATAAATAATACAAAAACATCTGGATGAAATAAGGGGCGCACCAAGACTTCTGAAAATAATATACATATATATGGAGAACATTTATACTTCAGGGTTTGTGAATTCTCTTCATTTTGACATAAATCAAGCCTAAATAGGAACATGTCTTTATCTAAGGTACATTGTGTAAGAACTAAATCAAACAAAAAAATACAAAAATGCACAGTTGTTCATTAACTGAACCCTGTAACCCAATATGAAATGCATTTCTTGGCAAATGTATGTGAACCTAAAGAATAAACATATGCAATTGGGTGGTGATTATGGTAATTCATATAAAGTGAAGGTGATCCTGGTCTATGTATAAAACATCAGTCTGGTCTTCCCCACACATTTCTGTCATGCTTCAGTCAAATAGACTTCTGAGGATCTCAGACCGCAAAACAGCTCCTGATGCTCAACAGGTTGGAAGAAATCACTAAACAAATGTGAAAAGTTTGGACTCTTCACCAGTCCACTGTCAGGCAGCTCACAAAGAAGTCCAGATCTACAGGCCTTCTAAAGATCTAAAGATCTGCAGGCCTCTCTTGCAATGGCAAATGTCAATGTTCCTGATGTTCACATCAGGAAAACACTGATCAAAACTAGTGTGTATGGAATAATATGAAGGAGGAAGCCACCACTCTCCAGTAAGAGTACTGATGCCTGTTTAAATTTTTTAGAAAGACCACTTGAATATTCCAGAAGGTCATTGGAAGAATATTTTGATAAAGTAAAAACAGAAGTTTAAGGCTTAAACAGAGAAACGTTATACTTGTATATGTAACTGGACATTGCAATGCAGCATAAAGACCTAATTTCAAATGTAAAACATGGTGGTGGCAGCACCTAGGACCAGGACAGCTGGCCATTATTTATAAGACTATAGCTCTGAGCACTTAATTTACTAAAGAATGGTGGAAACAGAAGAAATGTTGTACTTAGGAGGGAGTCCAGAAATATTGTGGATGCTCATGCAAAAAAGCCCAACAACATCAACAAGTTGAAGAAGCTCTGTAAGGAGAAATGGGCCAATAAATCCTCTGGTTCTTAAAGACGGTCGGTTACCACTTTGTTCAATAAATAAATGAGAAACTAAAACCGTTTTGTGTTATTTATTGGGTTCTATTTATTATGTCTTATTATGTCTTTTTTTTAGCATCAATTCTGTTTAATGTTCCTATCACTATTCTTATGCTATGCACACATTAAATTGTGCTTTTGTGATCTGCCATCTGGGCACTTGACTCCTCATCGTCTCTCACAATTTTCTGACGTGGTCTTTCAAAATTTGCTCACATGGGAAACTGATAAGAAGAGATTTTAATGGCTTCAGAATATAGCCTCTCTTTCATGTGGTGTTTCCAGTGTTTTATCTACTTTCTGTATTTTGAAACACAAACAATACAGTTTATACAGAAAGATAAAGTCCTCTGAGGCCGCTTTGTGTCAAAAGTATTATTGCGATCTAATGAAGTTAAATATGAACCAATTATTTATTTAAGGCCTTTTTCAATGGATGCACGCAACTGTTCTTTGTTTGGTCTTCAGGAGATTAATCACTGAGTAAATTTGGGCTTGGCCTTCACAAATTCGAGCACTCTTAGAAAGACAATGTAAACATTGCATGATCCCCACCAAAACATTTTTTTTGGCGCTACACACATTTTTTGTTATTTTTTCCCCCTAACTTGGCATACCTGATTCAGCTAATTAACGAGCCTCTAGCAGTCGGGGTCAGGTGTGCAGAGCAGGCAACAACACAAAAATGTGGGGTCGCCAGGACTGCAACTGGGAATAAATCATCTAAGAATCAGTGCATGTGTTTATCAGTGCATACGTTGCGTGCATAGTCCCTGTGTACTATCTGTACACCAAGATTAAAAAAGCAGGGTCCAGAATTTCAAATACTAGTGCAGAACATACTAGTCAATCACTGAATATTACGTTACTAATAATTCACTTAACTGTATTTATACCCCAGCATTTCTGTATATAGCCTAGTGTATTGAGTTTTTATTGTATGTATTTAGGCTTCATACTGTTCTTGCTTTTGTCTCTGTGTGTCGGTGCAGTCATTACATCAGCAATTCTCTGATTCTGATTATAATTCATTTTTACTAAATGCATGGAAAATAAAAAACAGGCACATTCATGAAACAATAGAATAAAAGTGTGTGTGTGTGAGAGAGAGAGAGAGAGAGAGAGAGAGAGAGACAGAGGGAAAGAGAGAAAAGATTAGGAAAAAGGCTTGAATAAATATGCATGATGACAGAAAAAGGTTAATGGACGAAGAGGGGAAGACTATGGAAGTTTTTTATCGTCTCTGCCACAGGAATTCTTTGCCTGTTACCTAAGCAGCTGCTTATTAAAGCTGCATGGTAGCCTCCGCTGCGTCTTAGTGCCAGCAAATGTGCCCCAGCTGTGCTGCCCTCCACCCCCTCTCACTCCCCCTTTCTCTGCCTCCCTCTCTCTCTCTCTCTCTCTCTCGCTCTCTCTCTCTTCAAAACCAAAGCGTTCCCTCTGTTATCAGCTCCCACAGCTGCAGCAAACACAGACAAAGGCCAGCCCATTGAAGAGATCTCACCTGCTGATCTTATCAGCCGCCCCCAATGCCAATAGACTGCTCCTTTTGAAATGTGCGCTGTGCTTGCTGACTCGGGAGAACGATGCCAAAACTCAAACACACGGACCTGAGGCTGTCACAGCGACCGCAGGCCGGACGAACTGTGACCATTTACACACATATGCTTGTTTGCAAAAGCCAAATGACATTTTCTGTCAATTTTCGAAGTGAAAATAAGTTCATATGCATCGTACAGGGCCCATTTCTATTACTATATTAAGTGTAATATATTAAAACAAATACAAAACTTCACTTTTGCATGGCCTGCATTTCATGTTTTTAAAATACGTTTAATTCAGCAAATAAACAGTACATGAGTACAGAAGTGTATTTCAGTAGAGAACGTGTAAACACACGCACATCTCTCTATACATATATATTACATAATAAAGTACACCTCCTCTACTGACCCACTTCAGCATGTTTACTGTTTATTTGCTGAATTTCTATGTATTTCTATGCTTATATTTCTATGTATAAACCCTGAATGGCTTGTTATGAATCCCTAAAGGTAATTTTTATAAAGATTATTTGGTGACTCTGTAAAATGACGCCAAAACTCAGACACAAGGTCCTGAGACTGACGCCCACAGGCCGAACAAAGAGAACCTCTAAGACATGCTGTTCTCATCTACTGGCTAAACGGTCCCAGGAGAACCACATCACACACATTTTCTGTCTTAAACTATTCACAAGTGCCAGCTGTTCTTTACACTGGGTGACTATTTAACGATACATGGGTCATTAGAAGAGCTCCGAAATCATTTGTGTAAGATTTTGTAACATTAACACATTAAAATTGACACTTTTCTTTCCCTTGTAGAGTTTTCAGAGATCAAAGGGAGGATATTAAGTGATGCAACTACATTTGCTACATTTACACTTCTGTGTATTTCTGAATGGTTTTATTTTTTCTTTTATTTGACTTATCCAGTGTTTTATATTGTTCTTGTCTCTGTGTGTCTGTGGCGTCGTGGCATAAGCAATGTCCTCCGGGATCAATGACGTTTTCTGATTCTAATTATTATTATTTTTCACAAACTTACAGCTGTTAATGGTTTTAGTACCGATTTGGCTGCCGAACAGCTTTAACAACAGAATGGGATTCTGGCAGGAAGTTTACACAGTTCACAGAGTTGAAGCCTCGCCGATCCTTGAGTCAAGTGCTATTAGGAACGAAAGCATTTGGCCTCAGTGAAATATCAAAGTCCACCTGCTGGAGATCGTTTAAATGCGCCAAAGATCTGGCAAATCTGAACAAAAATGAGGACTGTTTCCATCCATTATAGTATTTTCCATTTCCAGACCGGGAGCGCCTCAGTGCTGCACAGTGTAATGCGTTCATGCTCTAATACACTTCACTGAACTCTATCAGGCCTTTCAGGAGCTAACTCAGGTGTGTCAGAGCATGAAAAGCACCAGACTCTTGCTCTGATGTTCTAGAAATTAGATTAGGAACCCATCTCTGAACCATTTTACTTCACTCAAATTCAGTAGGAACTTTAGATTAGATTTCCAATCTCCTAATTAGCCCTTAGATCTCAATGTGTATTGGTGAAATCTGATTTCAATTTATAAAAACAGTGTAAAACAGTCCAAAACCAATGTTTGTTCTCCAACACGCCTGCTGTTTGCAGCTCTTTCGCTCGACCCACTGCCACTCGGCCGCTCTCTGGACCCCCCCCCTCCCTCTATTATGAAAGTTATCCTGGGTTTTGTGTTTTTCCTGCATGTTTTTAAGACCTAAAATAAAGACATTTGGGGTGTTTTTGTTCTTTACTGGCAATTACATGTGACAACATTTTTAAAACCCCCAAAGCGCAGCATGACGTCTGACACCTTGAGCATCAGCTCAAATTGGGGGAACTTCCAAATAAGGAGCTGTTTTGCAGGCAATTTACCATTTCTATAAATGTTTGTTTGGCTGTTTGTTTGTTAACTAATAAACAACTATGAAATGTCCTTAACATAATGAGATTAAATCATTTGAATTTGTGGGAATTCACTAATTCTAATTCTTAGCATTACATAGAATTTATTAATCTTGTTTGTTATTAATGCTGTGTTCAGTTTGAACTGATCTCACTTTATTATGCTTTATTTTCACATTTTACAATTAATTAATGTGAAATTATTTTCATTTTTACATTCATTAAAGTAAAACATGGCCCATTGTACTTAAAAACGGCTTGAAAAATATGTGATCGGGGAAGTTAGTGCTATCTTTCATTACTTGCACCCCATTATCAACTCAGTCACCCGGGTCTCATGTGGCCGTTTCATAAACTGGCTTAACATCAGTTCAAATGGTTCTCTGGGACAGCTGGAGAGGAGCCTTGCCAAATATTTAGAGTTCTCCCATGACAAGAAGAGACAACAGCAGATGAATTACATTAAACCGGCCAGAAGAATCCATAAAACGCCTCTCTCCTCCCCCTGCTCCAGCGACAGGGCTTCAGATTTATGCTCCTCTCTGAGGGCCGGCCTCCCCGCGCAGCTGTGGGCTCGCCCCAGGCCAGCGCAGGGCTATTAAAATTATTTGGCCTTTAAGTTTTCACCACCCTCTGTCACACGACTCAGATGAAGAGGAACGAGGAGGGCCTTTTCAGACCTTTTCAGTGGGTTCTGTGGGCTCCGGCAGCCTTAAGCTCAAGGTACAAAGGAGGGGGCGTCCTGTTTTCAGGAGCAGACCTTCTGTGCTTTTAAATTTGAAGCTGAACATACACAAAAAGGTGGGACAGGGGAACACAAAAAAAGGGAATATCAGCTTCACAGATTACAATTTAGGACTTTTGATTACTTGATTAAAATGACATTTTTTATAAAACCCTATATATCGACAGGGTGAGCCAGTTATAAGTAGCCCACCTTCAGCGAAAGTATGACAAGATGAAAAGCAAGTGGATGGAGAGTCCCTGTATTTTGTTAACAGGTTCCAATCATACCATTTAAGACCATTTTATCCAGATTCTTCATTTGCTTATTAAACTAATCCTTTCAATACTTCAATACTTGATTTCTAATACAGTCATTAGTGACAGACCCTCGAAATGTGTTCCACCTCTGTCATAGCAAGGCATTACATAAGACAGTTTAAGGCTTACGGTTTTAAAAATGTGTTAGAACACTTTAAAGCTGAGGGTGCATCTGACAAAGGCCGACCAAACCTGGCTGCAAACTCCCCCCTCACACACGGCCAAAACCTTCAGAAGAAGCAGCTGCTCGCTCCGTAGCACTCCATCATAAGAAGTTTAATTTTGCACCACGCTGCCTAAAGACATGGCCTTCCACTGCGCTACTCACTCGCGGCTAAAATGAGACTCATTAGATCTGAGGCCTGCCATAGACCGTATAACCGAACTGCTTATTTATTTATCAACAGCTACAGACGCACTAGCATTATAATTATATTACATTTTAAAAAGCGATCAAGAACACAAGACTGCAGCGATTCACCCTTAAACTGCGGAGCTCGCGATTAAATATTAACCGACTCACATGACTAATAACACACAGCTCTTCTCCAACCAACGAATAGGTGTCAGTGTGCAAACCCAAGCTGAATTATTCAGTTTATAAACATGCATTTAAAAGTTCATTTGAAGAAAAAGGAGCAGTCTAGTCTCAGCCCTTCTGTGATTATCAATCAAACCGACCGTCTTCAAATCAATTCCCCTGTGTGTTTTGGCATAAAATGAGGCATTTATTTGGTTATAAAATGTTGCTGGCCCAGCCAGTGAGACGGAATGATCAGGATATTCCCCTCATTCCATATAAAAATCATATTCCTGGTTTATGTTTTAGGACACCGGGACAACTGTTTGGACGAGATCACGAGTCAGACATGGTCCAAAACAGCTGAAACATGAAACATTTATATTTTTCTTCTTAATTCATAAGAGAGTACTTACAGTGAGGCTCATAAGGTGGTGGTGGATCTCCACATGGAATGCACTCCATGTCTTGGAATCCACTTAACTTCGTCTTTCTGTAAAACCTGCCAGGCAAAAGCAATAAAAAGAGATAAAAGAGCAACTCAAAGCAGATTTAATCTCTTCTGCCTTTTCTATTATTAATGATATGGTGAATTCAGAAACCACGCTTGTTTAAGCTGTACCTACTATGAATTTAACATGTAAGTTATGCAGTTATGCAGTAATGAACTGAACTGAATTGTGGTCCCAACTATAAACACTTGAGCTGAAAGGGGTTTACTAGCCTGAGAAATGTCCTGTAACACTAAAGCACTGAACAGTAGGATATCTAACTGCAAAAAACACACACGTTTCAGTAGTAAGAAAAAAACAGCATTTGCCCAAAGCTGTGTCTAAGCGAGCGTGCCAAAGCACTTAATTAGGGGTAATCAAAAGTAATTAAGTGACTAACTGGTGAGAGTGAGTTGGTGCTTTGGGGCAACTGGTAACACTTGCACCATGATGAACCGCTTATGTGAAAATCTGGTCTTCAAAGGCCAGACATGTTTCAGCACTGGTGGCATGTCAGGGCCTTTCCTGCAGCCTAGTGTCTATTTCCCTGACCCTTACGTTAACCTCAGCTTTATGAGGGCTTTTACATAAGCCCTCACTCTTTAAATAAGGTTGCTAACCTGGCTTGGATGTATGGTTCTAGAAAAATCTCATATGGTTCTAGAAAATCCTCTTTTTTCTATAAAAAAAAAGATTCTTCATGGTCACATATCTCAGTTACGATATCCTTAAAGCAATGGTCCACAACTCTGGTCTTGGCTTCCCCTTTCTCTGAACAGGCAGGTGGGCAAAAGGACCCAAGGATACTTTAGCACTTAGAAAAAAACTGATTTCAACAAATAAAACATTGTAAAACAATTTAAAACGAGTGTTTGCTCTTATGCACACTCGCCATTTGCTGCGCATTCACTCAGTCGCTCGGCCGCTCTCTGGGCCCCCCTCCCTCTGCAGGTTTTCCACACACACTTGTGGGCGGAGACTATCCTGAAAGTTCTCCGGAATTCAAAGATTTTGTGTTTATTCCGTGTGTTTCTAAGACCTAAAGTAAAATAAATTTGCCCATTTTTGTTTCTTATGGGTGTGTGGCAGCGTTTTTAAAACCCCAGTAGTATTTATTATTATAACATGTTTTTTTAATTACTAAAACTTAAAAGCACCAAACAAAGCTCGGCATGACGTTTTGATGCATGGTGAAATTTTTTTCTTCGGGCGTAGATACGTAGTACTTGTGTTCTAGGTGTTTTTTAGACAGTTTTAGATCATTTTATTTGTTGTGATAAGATGTTACAAGCATGCCCTGAGTTCTAAGGGCAAAAAAACTCTTTCTGGCATTTTTTGCTGGCTCAGCCGGACTCACCCCGCCAGGCAGTCACCGCAGGCAGCATTGCTGGTGCTGGAGCAGTTGGCCTTCTGGAAGCGGTTGAGGAGAGCACAGTCCAGGCAGGGCTTGCACTTCTGCAGGCCGCGGTCCTCTTTGAAGCGACTGGCCCTGCAGGGTACACACTGGGCATCCTCTCCATAGCCAAAGCCACATTCCTGCAGGGATTAACGGAAGAAATCCCACCGGTGAGAAAGGAAAAAAGGAGGTAGGGAAGAGGGAGAGCTGAGGGAGGGGGTGAAGGGGGTGGAGGGTACAGAACTAAAGGAAAGTGCCAATGTGGGCTAACAAGAGTCGGCAATGAAATAATGATCCCGGTGTGTGTGAGATCCCCCCAGCGAACAAAAGCCGGCTTTCTTTTCAGACTCCATCTTACACCGCCAATAATCTCCCTGACTCTCACAGGATCAATGGGCAGCCTTCCGCTCCGGGCCAATAAAGGGCCAGGCATTAGAATGAGAAAGGCCCACTGGGACGCCCATTGTTGGTTTATTGCGGGTTCATTGTGGAGGTCTTTTTTTGAGGGGTCTTGCCGAAGCTAAGTGTGTTCGAGAAAGAAGATTTAAGAACTGCTGTTACTTAAAATCAAAGGTGATTTAATAAATCTTTTCTTCAAATATGCAGCACTTTGTTCTTTGGGACTTACTTCTAATATTATTAACTCAGACATATGAGAAATTCCTTTTTCTTGTTAGTAACTGTCAGTCCTCACAATGATATTCGTGGAGAAAACTTTTCCTACATCTGGAGATATCTGGAGTTTCAGTGCTCTTGAGAGATTCATCTTTGGCTGTAAAACGGTTCTACAGTTGTGAGCAGAGAATCGCCATTCGTCATTTATTTCTGTCTAGAAATGCATTGTGTCCAAAAGTTTGTAAACACATGCTCATCGAAGGCTACTTATGCGGGGGGGTATGAGGACTGAGTGTATTCAGTCACTAGATTCTATTGGCAGTGCTTTTGAGAGCATTGTCTCTAATGGACTGAGTGAACTACATTCTTAACAATAAAGGTTCATTTATGGTTCTTAGTTTGCATGTATAGTTCTATGGAATGGCTGTAATTGGTACAGAACCTTTACATTATTGTGCACATCCATGCACAGAAAAGGTTCTTTAAAATAGAGACCCACTAAACAGTTCTTTTCTGCTTTCAATAAGCAGATGATTTAGTGAAGTTAAGGGTGGTGATATTTTGATAGGTTGTCATGTTTTATGATTTTCTGAGCATGCTGTGGACAAGCCGTGTGTGCATAACTGAATGCCTGTGTCACCAAAGACTGCATTTTGAATTCACTAATTAGGAGAGGCACGTCTGGATACTTTTGGCCGCTGAGTGTAAGCCTCAGCAGTAACGAGATAAACATTCAGCGCCAAAACAATGAAAGCATTCTCGCACACATTCAGATCCAATAACAAGGAAAAAAGAGAGGCAGTCTAAATGTCAAGAGCAGACCTTGGGAGAAATCCCACCAGCTGCGAACAATAGGAGACAACACCCAAGGCTCTGTTCCCCAACCAGTTTCCTTCTGCCATAGAGCATCCAGTGATTACAAGGGATCATTTACCCGAACACAAACACACACAAAAGACGTGCATAATAGCTGCTAAGCGACAACAACAACAACATGCTTGCAGAAAACCCATAACAAGCGCACGTAAACAGAAATCCCGTCAACAACGATTCCTGTCATCGCGATCCGCCTTTCAAATAAACCAGAACGAATTAGATTCGCAGAGCCTGTTTTCGTAAATGTTCTTAACTTTGATGTTTCTCCGTTCCGGGCCCACCATTAAAGAACTTAATGTAACTAAACCTCGCCAGACTGCAAAATCCAAACAGACGTCTTAAGTGCCTCTTAATTGGGGTCACTTGAAACAGTTTGTATCCAGTCCACTTCACTAAACAATACATCAGGCTTTTCCATCTACTCCAGATCCGAGTCTGAACAGACTCAGTGAGGGACGCCGTCTGAAAAGGTCATCCGTTCCCATGTCTTACAATGACTTTGAATGTGGTTCAGCCAATCAGGAGGCAGGACTGTTTTAAACATTTCTTGCATCCACACCTGTCAGAGACATTGGACCACTATCCCCTATACATGAAACAAGACACAATACAGCTCTGGAAAAAAACAAGGGAGCACTGCAAAAATGTTCAGTTTCTCAGGTTTTATCTTTTATAGGTAGTATAATATTATATAGTAACTGAACAGCTTTGGCTTGGTTTGTAAGAACTGCTGACATGATGTCTCCAAATTTCCAATTTTTTTTCTCTTATTTTTTTCCCCGCTTTACTATGCAGGGAGTAAACTACTGTACAGTCTTAACAATAAAGACTCCTGATTGGTTCTTGGTTTGGATGTATAGGTCTATGGAAAAACCTGTGATTGGTACAGAGCCTTTACATTACATGATGGTTCTTCACATGTACATCCAGGTACAGAAACTAGTATAAAACTTTTCTATAGTTTTATTTGAGCTAGAATACACCAATGATTTTTTAAGATTTTCTGTTTAACTGGATTTTATGACTGAAATTGCTGATTCAGAGAAAAAAATTAAAAACGTGACAAAAATGTTTTGCAAATATTCTTTTTTAAAAAACGAAAGAAAACAAACATGACGTTACTGTTTCATTTAGTCTTAAACAACGTATTAAACCTCAGAAAAACAAAAATAGTGTGTCATTTTTTGTAATACTGTATTCGGTTTTCTGCCTTATCACCAAACCCAATTCAATATCAGCGAATGATATATAAAATATTGACTCATATCAAAGCCTATAAACTACTGGCTCAGAATCCAATAGAGGTGGGAATGAAAGGCTAACTTTACGTTAATGTAGTCCATATCCATACCATATCAGTAAAAAAAAAAAAGAATCTTATCCAGAGCCCCCTTTGAGAACCTCCAAACCTCCTGTTTTGGGACCTTCCTTTTTAAGAGTTTATGTAAAAAGGGAAAGGAGAAAACATTTCTTTTCCTAGACAGAAAAGTTACAAGTGCACTATTAAACAAACTAAGAAAAGCGTTTCATTCTGAATCTCAGTCATGTGGTACTTTGACGGCTAGGCCCAAATTACAGAACAATGATTATACTGTGCAGTATATGATGCAATCATATTTAATAATACTGTTAAATGCCTGTTAACCCATATTGCGGCATTCAGGAGCTCTGCCCTGTTGCGTGGGGCTTCTGGATTTGGCAGCACATCAGTGCATCTTGATTAAAGATCAGTCCCGTCTTCTTGCAGGCAGTCCTTAAGCGTTCAAACCACAAACCTCAGTCTTTTCCTGTAACCTTTGAAATAATATCAGTTTTCTAAGGGTCGCATTAGAGGCGTTCGTGTTCCAGCAGACCTTCCTATCTGGAGAGAAAAGCGAGAGGACATCTGTGGCATGACATCATTCGGTAGTATTGTATCATCCAGCTGCCCCCTTTTCTCCAGCGAGAGCGCACAGCATTCCCACCACACCGACTGGGCTCATATATCATTAACTTGAAGGTCAGCTTCAAACAGTGGCCTTCTCTCTACACCCGGATACTGTTTCCCTTTCTGGACACACACATGCTCACACTGGGCTCTGAATGTGGGCACAGAGATCAGGCCTGTCAATGGCAAGAGCTTGTGCCAGAACAACAGGAATCAGATGTTTGTTTCAGCCCGAGATCCGATTTGGCCTGGGCTCGGCTCAGACCAGCCCGAGAGAGTGCACAGTTTAGAGCAGGACGGCAGCTGCAGTCTGTCTGCTTGTCCCATATAAGGCCCTTCTCTTTAATGGGGATGTGTCGTGCCTGAAGCTGTTACTGCGGAAAATAACCGTTTTGAGACTTGGAAGCAGTTTTTCTCACATTTCTTTCGTATGTCATGGTTTTAACACAAAAGGCAGAGTATATTTATGAATATCAGCCTTTCCAGTAAGTAGGCTTCAAATTGAATGCAACAGGTTGACAGTATATAGCCTTTTTAATGAGATCTTGCCGTGCAATAACGCTGATTAATATCTACAAATGAAGAAACTGAAGACCCCAACGCTGCCCTGTGTCGCTTTTCAGCCAAAACCTTGTCTGGCACATACAGAGCCTATCAACTCACAACAATCTCGCCTCTGAATGTGGGCACAGATATCAGGTCTGTCAATGGCAAGAGCCTGTGCCAGAACAACAGGATTCAGATGTTTGTTTCGGCCTCCACAACCTCCGAGAAGCCCGGGTTTGGCCTGGTCTCGGTTCGGGCCGACCCCAGAGAGCACGCAGGGCGGGAGGAGTTTACAGCAGAACAGCAGCTGCTGCTGCCCGCCTGTCCCATGGAAGGTCCTTCTCTCCAATAGGGCATAGCGGCCAACAGTGGAACCAGTGAGTGGGGGTTTGGACAACAAAGAGAGAGAGGAAATAAAAGAAGCATGGCCTGGTTCTGTTTGTAGGCATGGTGCCATCGCTGGGGAGATAATCAGCAGTAGTGCTGGAGGGAGGCCGAAACCCAAGTAAAGCTGAGGATCCATCATTAGCCTTTTAATGCAGCTGCGGCAAGAGGTTCGGACACTTCGCTGGCCTCCGGACCGAGAGCCGAGTGAAGAGTCCTTCACATGTGGCCATGCGACCGCTCTCTGATCCACGTGGGTGCATTCAAATTGGAAAAACGTAGCACAAAACTGCTTTGAAGTGGGTAAAAATGACTATCCACTCTTAAAATCCTCTATAACCTATTATATGTCAGTGGTTTGCTCACATAAACAGTTGATCACAGGGGAAGTACAATTTATCAACATTTAAATTTCTGTTTTTCAGTTTTATATATAAAACAGATTCCATTCTGAGGCCCAGGCCAGCTAAAAGTGCAGGAAAACACCAAATTGTGTTGTGATTTCCTGCTGAAACATATCTGAATGCATCGTGCCCGAAGCAGTTATTCCGAAAAGGACTGTTTTAAGACTTGGAAGCAGTTTTTTCAGGCATTTCTTGGATACGTCATATTATTTTAACATAAAACACAGTGTGTACTTGTGAATGTCAGGCTTTCCAGTAAGTAGGCTTCTAACTGACTACGACAAGCTGATCCGAAATAGTGTTTTTATGAAATGTCGCCTTGCAATAACAATCATTAATACCTACGAATGAAATAACTGAAAACATCAAAGCTGCCCCGTGTCGTTTTCTAGCCAAAAGCTTGTCTGGCGCATACAGCACCAATCAACTCGCAACAATCTTGTCTCAGAGTGCTCTCCAAACCAGCGCCCACAAAAGACGTTTCGCTGCTATCTCTAGATCAGGTCTGAGAGAAGATGCCAAGCAAAACAGCGAGGAAGTGGGAGATAGTGGAGTAAATGGGTGAATGCGAAAGCATGTTCTGACACAGAGGTGCTTTAAAGGCCCCCAGAGAATTCCTGACCTCTACACCCCAAAATGACCTTACACACCTTCACACACCTTCCCAAAGAGCCCCAGGGTGAACCCTGATGCAGATGGGAAGTCTAGGCAAGTTGCTTCAAGCTATTTTTCTCATGGTAAAGTGTTATTTCATTAAAAATGTACCATAAAAAGCAAAAAAAAAATCAAGATCTGTTTTGTTTGTAAATAGTAATCAATATTTTGTGAACTGGTGAGGAGAACAAGTTCAGTTCCAGATTTCTCTTCGGTTCCTCCAGTCGTGTGAAACTCCCATCAGCAGCTCCTGATTTAATTTAATGAAGGACTGATTGAGTCAAACCAGGTTTCTGATGGAAACTACAAGTAATACTGGACTTAAACAAGTAACACACTGGTACACTGAACATAAAAGCACTGTATAATATTATCCGTATTCTTTTTACTTTTATTTAGCATATTTAGTAATATTCATGTGAAAAAATATTTTTAAATATTATTTTTGTAGGTGCCTAAGCCTTTGACACAGTACTGGATATCATTTAATGTTTGATCCCAACCTACAATAATGAGGCACCCAAAGTGGATGAAGGTAGAATTGCATTTTCAAAATGCTTCCTAACTGTAGATCTCCAAAAACTACTCACACTGCTTTACAGTGTTCCTCAGACGGGATGAGAAATGTTTATGAAGGCTGTAATGATGCAACATTTCTAATCAGAACATCTGAATAGGGGTGCGTTTGATGAAATGCAGACGGAGAAGGAGTTCATCCAAAGGTTAGTCCGGTTGGAACCTAAAACGGCTTTTTTTCCGCAACCGGATGAGAATAATGCAACAAATGATTATTAAATAATCTCCCTCCCAATCTAATGCTATCAGGCAAAGAAATTTGGGACAAAAAGCTCTGCAACAGTTTTTAAATGGCCTAGAAAAGCAAAAAACATGAATTATTTACGGAAAACATCTACATATGGACACCAGTTGTCTTGAGCTTTTTGATGTTTATTCGGGCCAAAAAACAAGATTATATTGTTTGCTTAACCAAAACTGTGATGAATGAGGTTTCATCTAAAATCCTGTCCTGTCTTTCACACCAAACTTGGTTTTGTCTTTAATAGAGCTCTAAATTGTTTAATTTGTGAAATCTACGTTTCAGGCCAGTGAGATGACTCACTTTTTGAAGCTAAAAGACCAGAATCATTTATTTACAATGGAACTGAGAATGATAAGAGAAACTGCCAGCATTCCAGTGGAAAAAAAGGAAGCCAATAATTGACTACGGCCTCGGGGCTTCTATTCATAATTGACCAAAATTAGATGCGCTGGGGCCATATATCCAATAAGCACATTCTGTTGGCCCTCAATGAACTACATTTTGAAAGATGCACATAAAAAATACATGTTTTTTAAAAATGTGCATTAAAAAGCACATTTCTCAGATTTGCATGCAGTGTTTACCTCAGTGTGTGTTTAGCTTCTAAGCTATATGCTCCACAACTAAGCATCAGAAGCCCCTTCTTCGTGCTCTTCTTCACAAATAAAAGAGGCGAACCCGAAAACAGCGGAATAAAGGGTCCAGGCGAGGGTCAGGCGAACGGGCGTGACCGCTTAAAACGTGGCCAACACTCCACAAAGGAGAGCCATGTTTTATCCTCTCTCTCTTCAAGGAGGAAGCAATAAATAATTGAGCAGGACAGGCTATTCAAAACATTGGCATCCCCTCTCTACGTGCCGACTCTGAAGCTGCGCTCTTCCAGGGGCCACGTTTGACAGGGAACTCTTTCATAAACCTTTTAGAAGTTTCCTAAACCTTCAGACATTAATGGGGAATTCACTCAATTCTCTCACTTTCTTTCTTTCTTTCCCAGCCAGTCCTGCTCAGACCCTCCCAGTTCCGTGTTTATACTCGGCTTAAGCGTTTCCCCAAACCTGTGAAGGTCGAGAGCATCACAAGGGGCATCGCAACATTTTTCAATGATCCGTAAGAGGCCCAACACGACTTTTTTCAATAATGGCTAATTATAATGGACACTCGTAAGAGTATCAGTTACAAGTAGCCATTACATTGGGACTCTTACAATGAATGACTAATTGTGAGAGGACCAATATGATTTTTTAAATAATGACTAATTGTAAATAATCAGGTGGCATTTAATTCTGCTCTTTGTTGGAGTAATAAATCTCTTCTGTATCTTATTTCCAAAGCACTTGCAAAGAAAACCCTCAGTCAATCAAAACAAAGCACCATTATATTTCCCTGTTTGTACTTAATTAGTTGATACGAAAATGAATGATGTGGCTGGCCTTGAAGATGTGATGATACCCTCATGCAAAGAAATTTGAAGAGAACAGTTCAAACCTTTGATAATTCCTGTCCGGCGTCACACTGCCTGCAGGCGATGCAGTTCCCAAACTGGTCCTTGTACTCCTGTTCCCTGCATTCCCTTCTCTCCTCTGCCATTATGGCAATCTGAGAGGGACATAAAACATGATCTCTCATAGATAAGAATTCCAACATTTCATCCGGGCTTATGATCCCCAAACTATGTGCTCAGTCTCAAAACAACACTGTAACTCTGAGGCCAGGATTCTGAGGGACAGGCAAGGGTTGGTATCAGATACAATACATGGAAAAAAAATTGCTTATGATACTGATGCACAGAAACACAAGAGACAGGAACAATACAAAAGGTAAAGACTAGGGATGCACCGATTGATCGGCCAGTGATCGGAAACGGCCGATTTTTGCCCTGACCGGCCTGATCGGTGAACGGCCGATCACTCACACGTATTGCCGATTTCAAACCGATATTTTTTGGGGGGTTTATTTATTTGTTTATGTATTACATTTTATTTATTTAAATTTGAAAAGAAAATTTGTTATGAAAAACATCTTTATATAAAAGAACATTAGATTTTTGTTTGTATTTGCTGTAGAGCTGCCACTATCATATGTCACTATTATAAAAGTAAACAGAGAGAGTAGCTACCACGTTACATTAAAAAAGTTGAAACCCATTTTTTGTGTCGTCGTCGACTACATGCAGCAGCTCTAATTTTTTGTTATCTGGGGAAAATATCGGTATCGGAAAAATCGGTATCGGCTGATCACACTTACAAAAAAATCGGTAATCAGAATCGGCCAAGAAAATCGCAATGGGTGCGAATAATTCTAAAGACTAAAATACAATCGAATGTCTGCAGAAAATACTCAATATGTGCTATATACACAAATGCTGGGGTATAAATACTATAGATACAGTGAGACGAACTACTAATAACACAAACAGTTTTTAGGAATATGTAATAGAGATCAGTAATATTGACATAAGTAGTGATATTTCACATAATAAGACTATTGTACATAAGATATTGCACCTTATGAAATGATTTAAAACTTTTTTTCGCATCTGACTGTTGTACATAATAATAAGACAATACTGCATAAACTATTTAAATATAATATCATATTATATATGCACAGGACACATACTATCTCATTTCCATAACACATAAATATGTAATCTCCCCTCAAAATGTAAATGGAAACTGGGCTGAAACGTACCTGTAATAGATTCAGGAAAAGTATCTTCAGGACTGGACGCCAGGTGGGCCCTCGTACTGAAGCCATCCGGACAGTGTTCACTGTGAAAGACACGACACAAACTCCAACTCAGAATACTCAAACCTATAAATCCCTACCTCGCGGCTGGAGGAAGCTTGCAGAAGGCCTACCATTATATAGGAAAAAATATTCTAAAATTATAGACAATAAAGCATCACTTTTACCAACACAGAGAGATAAGAGGTAGTTTATCGCTAACTTTGCTCTTCCATGCACTGGCACTACAAATATCACTACATGCAATAACAGACTTAGTATAGAGTTAAACTCCTAACCACTGTTTATGTTCATTAGCAAACTATTTGACCATTAATTTGATTCATCTATAGTATTTATAGCCACTGGCCACATTTATTATATACTGCATTTTATATTTAGTAGAGAGTAATTTCTGGAGAACCTTATTTGGACTTTATGTTATATTTTATACTGTTCCTGTCTTTGTGTCTCTGTATAAAACAAATAATTACTATAAAAATTGCATGTAATAACAGACTTATAGAGCGCAACTCCTCATCCCTATTTGTGTTAGTAAACTATATCAGCATTGATTGTATTCATCTATAGTATTTATAAATGGCCACAGCTTTTGTATATGTTGTTTTTAGAAAAGAGTATATTATTTTGATCTTATATTTTATATTGTTCTTGTCTTTGTGTAAAAAATGGCACATTTGTAATTACATGGAATAACAGACTTAATGTAGAGAGCAACTCCAAATCCCTATTTGTGTTCATTAGTAAATTACTTCAGCAGTAATTTCATTTATGTATAGTATTTATAACCACTGCATTTTGTGTATATTGTGTATTATATGTCCCACAGGGAAATGCCAATATTAAATTTACGTGCAATAACAGATTTAACTCCAAACCACTCTTTGTGTTCATGTCAGCAGTAATTTGACTCATTTATAGTACTGATAGTGTATTTAGTTCAGAGTAATGTAGTGTATTTAGTACAGAAATATACCACTGCACCAAAGTGTCGATTTGTATTCTGACTTTATATTATATTAATATTGTTCTTGTCTCTTTCTGTACCTGTGCAGACGGAGCATTTCTGATTCTGATCTGAGCTCCTGGTGCATTTAATGGTCCAATGATCTTCTGTCTTACCTGCAGTGTCTGGTTTGGTCCTGAAGTTGTCAGAAGAGTTCCAGGCAGGTCTTCACTCTTTTCCTCCGTCCTGCATGGCAGCTCCTCTTCTCTTTCCAGTCCGAGAGGGACTCAGAGATCAGACGAACCAGAGGCAGCGCTCAGATCAAAAGCGGCTGTAATCTGATCTGAGATCAGCACATCAAAGCCCGGGTCTGGCCGAACTGCAGCGGCGCGTCCCTCCGGATTAACCCAGCTAAACACACTTTATTTCATTTCGGTAGAGTCACAACCAGCGCGGCTCGGTCTGGTGCTTTTCAGAACCCCAATACATACACATTCGCACCACTCACACACACACACGGTTCTTGACGGTCCAACTCATTTCAGCCCCTCACAAACACATGAAGAGTTCTCCCTACCCGTATTGAGACAAGCCCCACCCCCGGGCTCTGATTGGCCCCTATTCCGAAAGAGGCCGCGCTCTCTGCACTTTGATTGGTGCGTAGTGTCTCGATTATTTCTCGATTGGCTAATTGTTCACAGTTGCTGGAGGGTGGGAAGAGAGAGAGAGACAGAGAGAGTCAGAAAAGGAGAAGCGGGGAGAGAGATAGACTGAAAACGGGTGCGAGCCGAGCAGGTTGTGTGACGTCACACACACCACGGGGATCTCGGATTGGCCTCGCCGTTCGTATGCAAATGAGGCCACGGAAAACCCTGAAAATCGTCAAGAAAAACAAAAAACAGTGGGAAAAGAAAGAAGATAACTCAAATAAATCACTGTGCAATTCAAACACATGGGCCTACGCTCCACATCAGGACAGCACATCTTCAATAGGGTGACACCAAAAATCTTGAGGCCTGCCTCTGTTTTATACCTTTATACTCCAAAGAACCAGACTTTCTTGTATTTTTAATCTAGCAACAGTTCTCCAGGCTTTCTTATTTTCAGTCCAGTCCCTAAACCTGAACCGGTTTCAGAGGAATATTTTTTGTTTGCACGTATTAATCATTTAAACGTAACAAAGCACATCTTACTTAACACCTGAACCAGTGAAGAAACAGGTGCAGATGATTCCAGATGATCAGGCAGTTGTCAGTAGGCTATACTGGTGGTGCTGAATGCTGAGTGATTGGAGTTCTTTTATCGAGTCTCATTGTATCTAATAGTTCAAAATAATACATTAAGGAACAAAAGAGGCTCAAGACTTCTGTCGAGTGTGTTTACACTTTTCTCATTATTAATCATTTATATGATAGTTAAAACACAAACTGGGGTGATATCTACGGTGGCCCCTAGAGACAAAACACGAACAAAAGAAAAAGCAGAAACTAAATGAAAATGCGCTGCAAGTTAAAAAA
>JBBPDB010000001.1:23503644-23525543 GCA_037974465.1 Brachypetersius altus
AGCAGTGGCCCTAATGGCCACTGACCGAACCGTAACAGTTTTTTGTTTGTTAAGCCACACAGTGACCTCTCTCTCTCTCTCTCTCTCTCTATACATATATATATATATATATATATATATATATATAATTTCAGAGAGAAATTAATCTATGTCCACCTCTAATATATAAATATATATATATATATAATTGACCAAATATCAATAGCACCATTATACTAATTAATTCTTTAAAAATCATACAATGTGATTTTATGGATTTTCTGGATTCTATCACTCACAGAATCTTTTTTAAGTGGGACAACTTGCACAATCGGTGGCTGACATTTTTGCCCCATGGTAGTCTTGAGTCATCCCAAAAGTACTATTTAATAATGCCTGTCACATATATATTTAGGAAACGTGTCTTTAAGAAGATACACATATGGTCTGTTATAGTATTGACTGTACAAAGTACAAAGCACATCATAAAATGAAATTATGTCTTTGTCAGGAACGGCGTTGTATGTCTACAACGATGCAGTCTTCACGTCAGAAGATTGGAATGGGATTCAAGAGATTGCGAGGAGCAGGAAAAGGGAGGATCCTTTGAAAGTTGGACGATTTGGTATTGGATTCAACTCTGTTTACCACATAACAGGTAATAGGAAAGACTTCATTGTGTATGATTGTGATCATTATAAGAGATGCACCCATTCGATATTCTGTAACCGTATTGGTCCGATCCTGACCTAAATTACAAGTGTCCCAATACTTTATACCCCAACGGAACATGCTTGCGGCTTTTCTAGGCGGGGCAACCATCAGTCTCTGTGAAACTTCACAGTTAGATAGAGCTTGATGAGACCTTTCCAAAGACCCCGGTTTGCCATAATAGTCCCGGGAGATCCGGAGTTATATTGTTAACCCCTCCAGGTGTCCCATTACTGTGCGAGGAAAGGTGTCGCAGAGCCCTATCTAACTGTGAAGTTTCGTGATCTAAAATCTAAACATGAAACATTTTAAATCTAAATGTTAAATATTTTTCATATTTATCATTTAGATTTAAAATAATTTAAGGCAAAGTGATCATTTAAAGCAAATCCTCTATGTTGGTGAGGGCATATCACAGCATGCAGTCCCGCCTCCTGCTAAGTAACAGGCAATTTTAATCACGGAGGGCGGCCAATAAGCATGTCTTGCCGTTTGTAAAAGTGCTACATTAAAATCCCACATTTAGAGTTGCCATTTGTAAAAGTGCAGCATTTAGATTTAGAGAGCAACATTTCGAGGTTTTTTTTTTCACATTTAGCTCTAAATGTGTGAAAATTGTTTGAAAATGAAATGGCCTAAATGATGAAAAAATAACCTCTAAATTTGTTAAGCTGTTTTTACGAACTGCACAACATGGGTGAAATCTTACTATACCATGTTCTCTGTGCAATGTTTTTCCCTTATTATATCACATTAATGATTTATGTATTTGTGTGAAGGTATACAAAATGTACATTTTTTGAAAGCATTATTTTTTGTTTTCTGTTTAAAAAAAGGATTTGTTTCGTATCGGCAGATATCCAAATTTACAATATCGTATCGGACATAAAAAAGTGGTATCGGTCCATGTCTAATTATTATTATAAGACAGTAGCATCCTACTTACAAATAAAAGATAACAGTGTATAGTTCACATTTAGAACTGGAGCTTGCACTTAGCCTGTCTTGAGAAGCTTGTCTTCTAAAGCCTGTAGGTATGACACAGCAGATTTAGCAGATTCTCTAATCTTTGTGTTTTACTAAAACCCATATATTTGTCTCATTTGCACTTTATTTTCCACTATCTCATTTCCAGATGTCCCAAGCATATTTAGTGGGGATCAAATAGGAATGCTGGACCCTCATCAGATGCTGTTTGGAGTTCATGAGTCTGGTCAGTGCTGGAACTTGAAGTCAGACATGAAGGAAATAACAGAGCTCAGTGACCAGTTTGCGCCGTTCTTAGGCCTGTTCGGCAGCTCAGAGAAGACCATCAAAGACGGGCATTTTCCAGGAACGCTTTTCCGCTTCCCCCTCCGTATGAAACCTTCCCTGCTGAGTAGCAACGTCTACAACAAAGAGAAAGTTCTAGAGCTGTTTGAGTCCTTCAAGGCTGATGCAGACACTGTGCTGCTCTTCCTTAAGAGCGTGCAGAAGATCTCTCTGCACGTTCGTGAGTCGGATGGGACCGAACGGATGCTCTTCCAGGTCACGGCGGGTGAGAACTCAGAACAGAAGCTTGAGCGGCCAAACTCTCTGAAAACTCTGGACTTTTCCATTGACAGCTACAGCAATGGCGGGACAAGTGATTCGGTCACTTGTGCCACATACCAGCTGACCATTGAGGTTCAGGATGGCACTGCTAAGGAGAGCCAGAAGACCACGTGGTTGGTTTGTAATGGTGTTGGTGGACGAGGCATGTGTGGAGAACTGGACTCCCTTGCAGATGATCTGAAGTTCATCCCAACCATTGGGATAGCTTTGCCACTGACTCTTCTTGACGGGGACAAAGGTGCAACTTCCAGCTTTTCTGGACGAGCGTTCTGCTTCCTTCCACTTCCTTTGGGCGAGGAAAGTATGACAGGGTTGCCGGTGCATGTCAGTGGCTTTTTTGGCCTGACTGACAACCGCAGAAGCATCAAATGGCGGGAGGTGGACCAGTGGAGGGACCCAGCAGCCCACTGGAATGATCTCCTCATTGTCACGGTCATCCCAAAGGCTTATTACACTCTCATCATGGAGACGATTAAGCGTATTCAGACCAAGAAGGACCAAGATTTCCCCCTTTCACCCAGAGGCATTTATGGAGCTTGGCCTGACCCCGACAAGGTTCGTCCACACTGGCGACCTATTCTCGAGCCCTTGTTCCATGACTTGCTCCAGCAGCCAGTCATCTACTCCCTCTGCAGCACTTGGGTCCAAGTGGATGACACTGTGTTTTCAGAACTAGATTCCACAACGGACAGCACAGAGACTGTAATCAAATACCTCCAGAGCTCAGGGATGATGCTGGCCCAAGTGCCAGCCACCATTGCTGCGGTCCTGAACACCTTTATCGCCAAACCAGACAGCCTAAAGAAAGTGACCCCTTCTTTTGTACGACACGCACTAAGGAAAAATAGGCACAAAGGGTCCTCCCAGGAGAAGCTGTTTCTGCTCGAGTTTATCCTCAGCGATGCCTGTTACAGTGACCTCCTCGGACTGGAGCTGCTGCCTCTGCAAAATGAGACTTTCGTTGCATTTTCCTCCTCTGTGAGTGACAAGGATGCTGTGTATATCGCCTCTGAAGAGTATCCAAGGTATGCTGTTTTGAATGACTGTTACAGTTAGCATAGTAGCATAGTGCAGAACTGTGTATTCATTCACATTAGGACTGCATGATATAGTCCAAATGTTAGTGTTGCAATTGCAAGATGTTAAAGGGCCTGGATCATCACATTTCTGCAAGTTTAAAAAACTTTAAATATGTAAATATTGATTCAAAATGTACATTCACTATCCCGTCCATTCAGTTCATAAATGGAAACTAAGCCGCAAAAACTGCTCATATTCTAGTTTTTGTGATGTCACAGACATCTCTTTATTTAGCTTACAGCTGTTCAGCCCCGCCCATTTACACTGAAGTTCTGCCTTTCCAATGAGCTATGACTTCTTAAATGCATATTTTAGCTTTTGCTGCGAAATCAGTATCGCAGAGATCAATACTGTGATAACTATTAACAGGTGTTATATTGTGCAGCCCTAATTCAACTCACAGCAGACCAAATTAAAATATGATGACCTACTTAGTGTATATTTATATAACAACATACTTAATGCAGTTAAATACAATAGCAGCAGCATTACAATATGTTATCTCATTGGGGTTTCTTCAATAGGTCCCTTTATCCAGGTTTGGAAGGAAGGTTCATACTAGAAAGCATTTCCCCACAAGTCATGAACAGCTTGAAAGAAGCAGCCAAAAGCAGAGGTAAGTAGAGACATGCGAGAACACGAGGTGTTCCATCATGGCAGTGAATTAACTTATATGTGCCTTTCCACAAGCTAAGGCCTGCGAGCCCACTGTTAATATGAAGTGCTTGCAGGGAATTTGACTCTACATTCACTGTTTCAGGCCTGAACCTGACTATGTCAAAAGAAAGAGTGGAAGGTTGGTGTAATACAGTGCAAAAGTCCTGTTGAATCAAGTTGTTGCTGCAAAAATATATATGCCTGTTGAACTGTCTTATCTTTGGCATATTGAGTAGATTAAATGAAAGATATTAGATCAAATGTTTTACTGTGACAGGCTAAAAAGTGCTTAAAGATAAAAGGTGGCTAAATAAAAGAGTTCCAACCACTCAGCATTCGGCACCACCAGTATACTGATCACCGCCTGATCATCTGGAATCATCTGCACTTGTTTCTTCACTGGTTCAGGCCTTATGTTAGATGAGATTAGATTAAGTTAATTAGACTTGAGTTATTCATACATAGGTCACTGTATGGCTTCCTGTGAAACTGGTCTGGTCTGATACTTTAAAAGTACTTCAGGAAGCCTGTAGATCAAACGAGGAGTGGAGAACAGAATACAGTCTTATGTTTCTGTTCTTATAAATATAATCATATGATCATAATCCTTAGATGTGGCCTTACAATAAACTACTGCTGACATGGCTAAAAAAATGAGGGGCCAGCATTTTTTGAGTCCCTGAATCAATAAATATATTATTATTAGCAGAGTTGCGTGAGAATAAATCCATACACACACAGTAAACCTTAGGAATGGCATGTTAATTAGTTATTGCTTCAGGTGTGCTGGGAGCAAGGGAAGCTCTAAAATGCACTGGCTAAGTGTACGTTTGATACAGGGACTGAGAGCCAGCATCCACCAGCATATGACGTGACATTTGTTAGGTGCTGCTAATTTTAATGTGCTTTTTAGTTTATAATAAAGTGAAATAAACAAAAACCACAAGGTGTGATGGGTTGCAGAGTAGAACAGAAGCTGCAGTCTGTGTTGAATTTGAGGTTGTTTCTGTATGTCTCAGATTTTGTTCATTCTTTGTGTGTGTGTGGGGGACTGTTAATAGTTTTCAATGACATATGGCACAAACTGTGTCTTTTATCTGTGTTGGTTACGGTGGTGTTTGTAAATACCGTTAGGGCTGCACGATATGGACAGCATATTTGTATTGCGATTTTACTTTGTCACAAAACCAAATTATTTAAATAGATCTCCTCATTATGGCCACAACAGGTTAGCCCCGCCCCTTCATGCACAGACTCACTAATACCTTTAACGGTTAAGGGATTTTACTTTGTATCACCACACAAGCAGTTAATAGGATGTCAGACATTCACTGTTAGACATTATTTTCACCGTATAAAGGAAACTTGTATTATTTTACACATTTCAGATCAGCAGATCTGAAATACATCTATATGTGGTAAAACCCTTTGGTGTGCAAAAACTTTTGATTAGTAGTGTTTTTACTTCCCGTCTCTGATTATTAAAGAGTACGTAATGCAATTTATTAAAATCCATCTGTTTTTTTAACCTCTTTTTTTTGTATGTACTATTGTCATGTCAATAGTTTTAGCCTTTATTTATGTAATTAATTGTTTTTCATCCTGATCCTGGTTTTGAATTTGAATCCCAGTTCAGCAGTATCTTTGGGGTTGCTCAGGTAAGTACTTTGTGTGTCGTATCTTGCCTGTAGAGGCATTTTCCTTCAATAATCAGTGTTTGCACTCGAAACATAGCACAGTTCTGCTTTTGATTGTAATGACAAAACACTAACCAAATTTGCCAGTATTGATGACATCTGGCCAACAAAAATACATCTGCTCTGAAAGCTGCGGCTTAACTCACTGTACAACTCCAGCATTTCTGATCTGAACAAACTGCCAGACTTAACATAGAACATAACATACTGAAGCAGTCCGGACTTACTGGAGACCATTTTGTGTGTTTACAGCATGTAAAGCATGTCAACGAAGTTCATTGTTTGAATTGTCTTTTTCTCATGCTGTGGATGTTTGCAGATATCCACAATCTCTATGTCTTCTGCATTGACTTTTTGTGCTGTGATTGTATTTTTATACATGGAGTGTACTTTTATATGATTTTATGATTTTCTATTACCTGCCTTCTCTTTAAAGTGAAGGAAGCATTACATATCAGATATATTTGTAAGTTTTATTATGTTTGCCAGAATTATTTGTGTTTATTACCTGTTGGTAGTTGTTAACAAAAACAGCTGCTCATATTTCAGAACTTTGTAGTATGGATGTACTCTGTTATCAGTAGCTACATTTTGGCTGCAAAATCTGAAAAAAGAGTAACTAATTGAGTCCAAATAAGACAATACTGTCACGAGGGCTGGATGGAATGGGCCCTCGTGAGCTACCTCGGGGCAAAAAGCAGGCAGACGGGCTGGACTCCATTCTGGGGTTTTTATTAAACAAAAGAAAAATAACCAAAATAGGCTCGCGGGCCTTCCAGACATCAAAAGCTAACAAACAGGCAGGAAACAGGCAGGAAAATGAGGCGATGGAGACATAAGGGAGAACTGAAACACACAGACTATAAATACAGGACCAAATCACAGGACAGATCTCAGGGCAGGTGAACACAACAGAGACACGTGACGCAAGAACATGACATCAAAATAAAAGCCCAAAGCCAACGAGAACAGAAAAGAAAAGCAAACGAAAAACAGCGACCCCTAACGGCCGCTGACCGAGCCGTGACAAATACTGGTTTTATATTTGCCTTCCGCGATGTTTCCCAGTCTAGTCTGGTCAAGATCCCAGCTCTTAACTCCACTCATGAACATAGAATAAATGGTAAACCTATGCTGGGAGTTCTGAACAAAATCATTCACTCTGGGGATCGAATGAATTAGGAAACATTTCTCTAGATCCAACATGGTCACATGCTTCCTTTACTTTTAAACATCCTTACATCACGTGTGCTGCAATTACAGTATATTAAAACCTGCTTGTTTACAGGAATCATAATGTAATTAGTATGTCTAACAGCACAAGTTAACATTCGATTAAATACATACAAACAAGAAAGCATTAAATAATATTAAGATTCTTGTTTTTACAAAGTATTTGAAAAACACAGGTTCCTTTACAGATTCCTTTAGTCTTTGTTTGGAATTGTAAAACTCAATCAGCAGCTCCTGATTTAATTTAAAGAAGTATCGACTGAGCTGAATTTGAGGTATTTGAGGTAATTGATGAGAACTAGTGAGTAATAGTGGGCTTGATATGGTAGTAATTAAACAAGCACATATACATACATAAAATCACTATTTCCTGTAATAATATTATTTATATATATTCTAATGTTAGTGTTCTAAACATATACTGTTCAGCTAAACAGATTTCAAACAATTTTCTCAGGTGAGAAACTTGCGCCTCATGTACTGTATATTTTTAACAGTAATTTATGGATGATGAAAAACTAGTACCCTGTCAGAATGAACTGTTTAAATGTGAAAATAAGCGGTTTCCTCTGCGATCAATAACGTTTTCTGAATCTGATTCCGATTCTGATTCTGACATATAATTGATTGATAAGTGAAGCAGTAGATGTTGGTTTTCTATGAAAATTGGGCAGAGGGGTGTGATTCATTTCCTCTGCTTTATAGGACTAAAATTACACCAGCAATGCATAGAAAAAGTATCAAATGAACCTTATTTTCTCCAGTGTTTTAAATGGGTGGAAAATGGCTAATTATACTTTTTCTTGATGTTTATTTTTTTTCCAGGAAGGCCCTGCACTCAGGTTCAAGTTCTAAACCCAGAGAGATCGGCACGTCTTATAAAAGAAATCCTCACAACAGCCTGGCCTTCCAGAGACTTTGCTGTACAGTGGAACCCTGGTGATCAAGAGAAGAAGCATCCCTCAGCATCTTGGATTCGAAGAGTTTGGAAACATCTCTACATTCATTTTGCTGAGGACCTTAGTAGCTTTGAAGATATGCCTTTGATTCCCAACGTGCCACTGAGTGACAGTATAGAATCGTTGGATCTCTTGCGTCTCAAGACTCCATCTCCCATCGTTATTTTGAATGAGGAAGATGGCACTTTCTCTGAGGTCCTAACCGAGGTCATCAAAAAGGTTGGAGGAGTAGTCTTAAAACAAATGGATCCCTGTTTGCAACACCCGCTGCTGAAAAATTACGTCCATCAGCTGTCTCCGAGTGTGCTAGTGCAAATCATGGACCGGATCTCATCCCAGAGACTAGTTAGTCAGGTATCAGCCCTTTCCGTCAAACAAAAGCTTGTCCTCAGAGGCTTCTTGGCTGGTCTTACAGATGTCACTGAGAAGGAGAAACGCATCATTCAAGAGCTCCCCATTTTTGTGAAAGTGGGGCCGTTTTCAGAGAAAGGCACCCCTTCTTTTTCCTCTCTGAAAGGAGCCAGAGTGTTGCACCATACTGCCAAGCATCCTGCAGATGTTAAGTTATCCATCAATGTCGTTGAAAGCAGTGATGAGGCAACTATTCGTCTCATTGGGCTGTTAAATGTGGATCAGATCAAAAGCACTGAATGTCTGAAGGTGATTGTTCAGGATATTGAGAAGGGGTTCTACACAAAAGAGGAAGTGAAACGGATCATGCTTTGGGCTCTTACTCATTTGTCTTTTCTCAAGAATGAAAACAAAGAGGTAATCACTTGGCTTTCCTCTCTGAAGTTCATATATTCATCCTCAGCAAAACCACTTGCTGCGACAGACTTCTTTGATCCTGAGCTGGAAATACTGCAGGGTCTCTTCTACATGGAAGAAAAGACGAGATTTCCCACAAGCACATACACGTCATCTCCTGATGTTCTTCATTCTCTAAGGCAGTTAGGGCTCAAGAACGAGGTACAGCTCACTGAAAAAGATGTGCTTCAGGTGGCCCAGAAAATCGAAGAGTTACAGGAAAGTCCTGCACCAGAATGGGAGTGTCTTCTGAAGAAGGCAAAAACTCTTCTTACTATCCTAAACAAACAAACAAAATTGGTTAAGTCTCCAGAGGCTCAGACATCCTTGCAGAACTTGAAATGGGTACCTGTCTGCAAGGAGCGACCTTTAAATTACCCCAAATCTCTTGCGTGGAAGGGAGACTCATGTCACATTTCTTCCCTCTCAGAAATGTGTGATATATCTCATGCGGTACTTGTTGGATCGTCTGTAGCACTGGTGGAAAGAACATCTGCTGGCATGAAGAAAGCTCTAAAATTATCTATGGATCCTCAAGTGGACCAAGTCCTCCAGCATTTAAAAGCAGTGAATGACTGGCATAGATCCCAAGCATTTACTACAGAAGATTGGTATCAGTTCCAGCAGATACTTTTTGAAATCTACGACTTCATGCAGGTTCACTTAGAGAATGCAAGAGAAGCAGTGAAGTCTTTGCCTTCTGACTGGGTTTGGACAGGCAAAACGTTTGCATCTCCAGGCCAAACTGTCCTAAAACCTGTACCAGATCTTGATCTACAGCCCTACTTGTACTCATTGCCAAAGACCATTGCAAAGTTCCACAAACTTTTCAAATTCTGCGGTTCTATTGATGAAGTTCTTCCCAGTCATATGTTTGCTGTTGTTAAAACCATTCGGGAAAGGAGTGAAGAGGAAATGTCAAAAGAAGAAAGCAAACATAATCTCCTACTGTTGATAAACATCTTACGATGGCTATACAACAATCAAATAGCAGTGGACGTTGACATGCATGTGCCAATATTTTGCTATAAAGATCCAAGCAAATTGGCCATGAAGCCAATCCATGAATGCACTTACTGCGATATCAAAGTTGATGATCTGATTGATTTGCTTGATGACACGTCAGAACCCATCATTCTTGTACATGATGACATTCCCATGAAAACTGCAGAGTGGTTAAAAGTTCCCTGTTTGAGCACAAGGCTCATAAACCCAGAGAACCTTGGCTTTGAGCAGTCTGGGCAGAGAGAACCGCTAACTGTGAGGATCAAGAACATTCTTGAGGAATATCCATCTGTGGCAGACATCTTCAAAGAGCTCTTGCAGAATGCAGATGATGCAAATGCCACTGAATGCAGTTTTCTGATTGACATGAGAAAGAACCTTGATTTAAGAGAAAACCTACTGGACCCTGGAATGATTGTCTCCCATGGTCCTTCTTTGTGGTCATTCAACAATTCAGTTTTCTCTGACACAGACTTCCTCAATATCACCCGACTGGGTGGATCCATGAAAAGATGTGAAGCAGACAAAGTGGGCAAATTTGGCTTGGGGTTCAACTCGGTCTATCATGTGACTGACATACCCATTATCATGAGCAGAGAATTCATGATCATGTTTGATCCGAACATCAACCATATCAGCAAACACATCAGAGACAAATCAAACCCAGGCATCAAAATCAACTGGAGTAAACAGCAGAAACGGCTGAGGAAGTTTCCTAACCAGTTCAGACCCTTCATTAACATCTTCAACTGTCAGCTCCCTTTGTCCCAAGAGTCCCCTTACAAATACGATGGAACGCTCTTCAGGCTCCCTTTCAGAACAGAGCAAGAAGCAGCAGTAAGTGAAATCAGCAGTATCTACTACAACACCACCGATATCTATTCTCTCGTTGATGAATTCAGCATCTGTGGCCACCGGCTGATCCTTTTCACCCAGCATGTTGGTACTATGGTCCTGAAGTATTTGAAGTCTGAGGAGTCCAATCCTGCTGCCGCACAGGACGTAGTCACAATTAACAAGAGCGTATGGTCCTCCAGAGCAGCTTACGGACCTCTCAGTATTCTGAAATCTGCAGCCAAAGTCATGAAAAAAGTTGCGTCCACCAACAGAGTACCAGCTGATATTCCTAAGTCTGGCTGTATCATCAGAATTGTTGTTGAGGAGTTCCACAATGTATTCAGACGAATTCTTGATCTACAGTCACCTCTTTTCAGAGGTTCAGAGGAAGATCCATCTTCATACTTTGAGATGGCAGCTAAAGGCTGTCAAACCAGGCGGCATACTGATGACATGCCTCAGAAGGGTGTGGAGAACACAAACTGGCTCATTTGTTCATGCATGGATGTAACTGAAGCTCTGAAGTTCTCCTTGAGTGAAAGTGGAAAGCGACTGGGACTGGTACCATGTGGGGGTGTAGCAGTTCTGCTCTCGGAGGAGGAAAATCGAACATGGACAGTGAAAACAAGTTCAGGCCCCATCGGTGAGGTGTTCTGCTACTTACCTCTCAGAATAAAAACTGGACTCCCTGTCCATATAAACGGATGCTTTGCAGTCACCTCAAATCGAAAAGAAATTTGGAAAACAGACACCAAAGGAGAATGGAACTCAATTTTTATGAGGCATGTCATTGTCCAGGCATACTTGGCTGCACTTAGTATGCTACGAACAATGTCAGAAAACGGGGAACTCCTTGACTATCAGTATTACGCAGCCTGGCCAGACCCGAGTGTTGTACATGATGACTTTAATTTGATTTGCCAGGGAGTGTATCAAGAAATTGCTAAAGGTGGAGATGACGACAATGCAAAAGTCTTCTCAGATGGCAAAACCTGGGTGTCAATCAAGTACGTCAGGTTCTTGGATGACTCCTTGCTCTGCAGACCAGACGTTGGACCTGCTGCCTTCAAAATATTTCTGAAATACCTCAAGAAGTGTGGCTCCCAAGACCTCTGTGCTGTTGAGCTGCCAGACTGGGTGAAAGAAGGCTTTGATGATGCTGGCTGTAAAGGGAAACTGATGGAGAACACACTCACAGAGAGACAGTTCTTCTCAGATGTGTTCTTCCCACATATACAAGACATTGACCAAGACCTGCGTGACCCCCTGATGTACTACGTCCTCAATGAAAAACTGGAGGACTTTGCAGCTATACTGAGAAAGACTCCTTGCATCCCATGCTCAGGGCCATCAAATAAACTGGTTCTGCCATCTCGACTCATACATCCAGAAGGAAGAGTTGCCAAAATGTACAACAGCGATGATGGACGGTTTCCTGAAGGAAGTTTGAAAGACTACCTGAATCCAGTGTGCTTAGTGAAGTTGGTACAGTTGGGTATGGTGAAAGATGACCTCTCTTGGGAGGACTTGACTGAGAGGGCTGAGTCTGTTATGACTCTTAATGAAACAGACCATGTAGCTGCATGTCACAGGAGCAGCATACTGCTGAGTCTCATTGATGAAAAACTAAAAATGAGGGACACAAGAGGAAATGAGTATGTTGAAAAATTACAAGACATCAAGTTCCTTCCATTTTTGACCAAGCCTGCTGGCTTTTCACTCCCTTGGCATGGAAATAATTTTCCCCAGTCAACAATGTTCTCTGTAACAGAACTTTACACTACAGATCATCAGGACACTGTATGCTTGATGAAGCCGATCCTGAATGAAAACTCTCCATCTTTTAAGGGGTGCGGCCCCATTTCTCTAGCCGTGAAAGACTTCCTCGGCTTGATAAAAAAGCCAGCTGTCGGGTTAGTCGTTAGCCAACTCAGAGAACTCTCAAAATCCTTCGATGGTGTCACGCTGTATCAAGAAAACATAACTAATGCTTGTTACAAATACTTACACGAGGAGATGATGCAGTCCAAAGCTGTACAGGAAGAAATTATGGATGATCTGAAAACGTTCTGCTCAGTTCTAGTTGAAAACACTTACGTTAATCCATCAAAAGTGGCATTTCATTTGAACTTTGATGCAGCTCCGTATCTTTACCAACTTCCCAACAAGTACAGAAACAGTTGCCGTGAGCTCTTTGAAAATGTGGGGGTTCTGCCGAGCTTCACGGTCGAAAACTTCTCAGCTGTGCTAGAACTGATCAAGAACGAATGTGGGAGAAGACCCCTCTCTGAGGAAAACTTCCAGCTATGTCGCAGAATCATCAGCGAAGGAATATGGAGTTTGATTAGAGACAAATCTCAGGAGTTCTGTCAGAGCAACTATGGACAGATACTCTTGCCTGACAGCAATCTCACTTTGCAGCAATCTAAAGCGCTGTGCTACAATGACTGCCCTTGGATTAAGGTGAGAGATACAACTGTGAAGTACTGTCATGGAGATATTCCGAGAGAGGTAGCAGTGAAATTAGGCGCGATTCCAAAACGCCACAAAGCGCTGGAAAGATATGCTTCCAATATTTGTTTCACCACTCTTGGAAGTGAGTTTGGCCAAAAGGAGAAACTCACCAGCAGAATCAAGAGCATACTCAATGCTTACCCATCAGAGAAGGAGATGCTGAAAGAGCTTCTTCAGAACGCAGATGATGCCAAAGCAACAGAGATATACTTTGTCTTTGATCCCAGAACCCATCCAACTGATAGAATATTTGATGACAAATGGGTGCCCATGCAAGGCCCATCACTCTGTGTGTACAACAATCAGCCATTTACAGAGGATGATGTCAGAGGGATCCAAAATCTTGGTCGAGGGACAAAGGAGGCGAACCCTGGCAAAACTGGGCAGTATGGGATCGGTTTCAATTCAGTGTATCACATTACCGACTGTCCATCTTTTATCTCAAATAATGATATTCTTTGTATCTTTGATCCACATGCGCGTTACGCACCTGGGGCAACGTCTGTTAGTCCAGGACGCATGTTCAGAGATTTAGATTCAGATTTTCGGTCCCAATTTTCGGACGTCCTAAACTTGTATTTGGGAAACTACTTCAAGCTAGAACGCTGCACAATGTTCCGCTTTCCCATACGCTCTGTAGAAATGGCGAAAGTTTCGGAGATCAGCTCAGTACCTGCTTCAGACAGAATGGTACAAAATCTCCTGGATAAGTTACGTACAGATGGAGCGGAGCTACTTATGTTCTTGAACCACATGGAAAAAATTTCAATATGTGAAATTGAAAACGGTACAGGAGAACTGAAAACACTGTATTCTGTGACGGCAAAAATCACAGATGGTGATCGTCTCAAACGCAAGCAGTTTCATGCTTCTGTAGTGGACAGTGTGACCAAGAAAAAGCAGCTGAGCCTAATCCCAGTACAACAAATTACATACACTATGGATATTGAGGACTCTGACGGGAACTCAACAACCTGGGTGGTGTGCAACAGATCTGGCTTCTCTGACATTGAAAAGGTGTCCAAGAGTGTAATTTCAGCTCACAAAAATGAAGACATAACACTTTTCCCCCGAGGTGGGGTGGCAGCATGCACTAGCCACAACTACAAAAAAGCCCATCGAGCATTCTGCTTTCTCCCGCTTTCTCTGGAGACTGGCCTGCCTTTTCATGTGAATGGGCATTTTGCCTTAGATTCAGCCAGACGAAACCTATGGCGGGATGACAATGGAGTTGGAGTGAGGAGTGACTGGAACAATAGTCTAATGACAGCACTAATAGCTCCTGCTTATGTGGAGCTGCTGATTCAGCTGAAACGTAGGCTTTTTCCTGGGCCTGATCCCACCATGACAGTTCTTCATGGGACACCAATCCATGTCGTCAAAGACCTTTTGAGAAAGTTTTTGTTTTTCTTCCCTGTGAACAGGCTTGACATTCAGCCAGACTGGTACTGTTTGGTAAAGGCAATATATCAGTCCATTAATGTAGACCTAAAACGACTTCTCCCTGTTGTCAGAGCTCCACACATGGACAACACCGACATGCACGCAGCCGTATACATTTCCTGGGTAAATACATCCGCTTCACCTAAATGTCGAGCGTTCTTTGACAACTTGTTGCAGGATGAGTTGCAGCATCTGAAAAACACAGAATACAACATTACCACACGGAAGTCTGTGGCAGAAAATGTCTACAGGCTGAAGGCCATGCTCCTGGATGTCGGCTTTAACTTAGTCCACAGTTGCGATGAAACAGCTAGTCTGTATTTCTGCCTGGAAGACGCAGGTATTCCAGTCAGCTATGTGACACCAGAAGATGTCAGAACCTTCCTGCTGACATTCTCATCCCCAGATTCATCGTGTCAAGTTGGGAAGCTGCCTTGCCGACTGCAGCAGTCTAACTTCAAACTCTTCCACAGTCTGAAGCTTCTGGTGGACTATTGCTTCAAAGATATAGAGGAGGATGGTATCAGAATAGAGGGGCTTCCGCTGCTTCTGACAATGGACAACATTTTGCAAGTGTTTGACCCTAAACGACCAAAATTCCTGACCAATCATCATGAGCTGATCTCCTCAAGAAAAGAGCTGTTCATGCACACCTTGTACATGAGATATAGCAACATTCTGTTCAAAGCAGGTGTAGCAAAGGTGTTTGACATCAGCAGCTTTGGAGATTTATTGGCGTCTGTCCTGCCTCGAGAGTACAGAACAAGAATCTCTGTGAAGTGGAGAGAAAACTATGCCAGTGAATCCTGGCTGAAAAGCGCGTGGCACTTCATCAGTGAGAGTATTGCTGTGAAAGAAGACCAGGCAGAGATTAAACCAAAGTTTGACACGGTTCTAGACATCCTTAAAGACTGGGCTCTACTTCCAGGAATCAAGTTCATGGTGTCCAGCAACAAGTTAGTCGTTCCAGAATATGATGTTTTATTACCCCTGAATCTGATGCATGCTGCCATTTTCCCTAATGGACAGAATGACAAAGTCTTCCACACACTGATGAAAGCAGGATGCTTTCAGGTGGCTGTAAACAAAATCTGTGCCAAAGAGAATCCTATCTTGCCTCTGCTGGCCCAGAACACAGCAAATATAGACAGTCCTTCAAGCATTCTGAGAGCCCTTGAGTACATGATCCAGACATCTGCTTTCAAAGCAGGACACTTGGCAGACAAAGACTTTGAATCACTCTTGTTATATTTTAACTCCAATTTGGTGAGTTTGTGCCAAGACGATGTGCAAAGGCTAAAATTGCTCCCATGTTACAGGACTGTCAACGGCCGGCATATAAGCATTGCGAACTTTGGAGCTTGCTATATTCTGACGAAAAGCATTCCCTCCATTGACATGGAAAAATGGGCAAATACTACATCTTCAACTTTTCTCGTTGACAATCCACAGCTGAAGGAGCTGTACACCTTCCTTGGGTGCACTCCAATCGATGACCTGGAAGTCTACCTGAAACATCTCCTCCCAAAGTTTGACATTTTGGCACATGATGCCAAAATCCAACATCTCATTAATCTGAAGGAGAGGTTACTGGCAATGGAGGAGTCTTGTGACATAAAGGATCAACTCTATGAAAAACTGGAAAGTCTGTCATTTATTTATGACTCATCAAGCAGACTAAAACCTGCCAAGGCCTTCTTTGACCAAACTGAGAAAGTATTTGAAGTGATGCTTCCACCGAAGTCTTTCATCCCTCCCGATTTCTTCAGGAAAATTGAGCAAATGTCAAAACCGAAAAACGGAACCTTGTTCTTACCTTCTTGGATTACATTCCTACGCAAGATAGGTTTAAAATATGTTGTGTCTCAGCAGCAAGTTCTGCAGTTCGCGAAAGAGATCAGCATCAAATCTCAAACAGAGAGCTGGTCTAATGAAAAAGTCCAGATAATTGTCGATGTTCTTCTGAATCACATTTTCAGTGAGAGGACAGATCTGTTTGAGGGAGGATTCCTTAAAGAACTCTCCATGATACCATTCCTGTGTCCAGAGCGTGCACCACCAGAACTAGTCAAACTTCATCCTCAGCATCAAGAAATAAATGGCTCACTCCCTCTGATCCGTTTCAGCGGGTCTCAAGTCAATCCAAAATTCAAACAAACAGATATTATGCAATTGCTATGGACATCTTGTTCAATTCTACCAGAAAAAGCCACACCAGGAAGCATACAAGACCAACAGGGAAACACACTTACAGGACAAGAGCAGCTTGACCAAATTTTGACAATGCTAAACGTCAATTTAGATCCTCCTTTGGAAAAGGTCATTAGCAACTGCAAAAACGTTTGTAGTGTTACAAACGTGGAAGATGACACGGTCAAAACAAGAAACAAAGTTTTGAGGAGCACTTATGAATACCTTAATGCAGATAAACGGGAGTTCCGTTATCAGTTACGGGGTGTGGCATTTGTCATGGTTGAGGAGGGTTGGAAACTTCTAAAACCAGAGGAGGTCGTAATAAATCTGGACAACGAATCAGATTACAAGCCATATCTGTACAAGCTTCCTCTTGAACTTGGCACCTTTCACCAGCTGTTCAAGGTACTGGGAACTGAGGACATTGTTTCAACCAAACAATATGTCGAAGTGTTGTGTCGCATTTATAGGAGTTCAGAAGGCAAACAGCTTGACCCAAACGAAATGAGGACAGTAAAAAGAGCAGTATCTGGGCTCTTCAAAAGTCTGCAGAATGACCCAGTACAAATCCGCAAAGACCTGGAAATGCTCAGAGATTTCATCTTTTACCTGCCAAGTCATGATGGTCGCCTTGCCAAGTCAAACAGTTTGGTCTTTGATGATGCACCACATTACAAGAGCAGAATCCAGGGAAACGTTGGAGTCCAGATGCTTGTTGATATGAGCCAGTGTTATCTAGGCAAAGACCATGCCTTTCACACTAAACTCATTATGTTACTTCCACAGAAATTGAGGCCCAGACTTTTGAGTAGTATTTTGGAGGAACAACTTGATGAAGAGTCTCAGAAAATGTGCCAGTTTGGGGCCCTTTGCTCCCTTCAGGGCCGGCTTCAGCTGTTACTTTCCTCTGAGCAGTTCATCGCGGGACTAATACGCATCATGAAGCATGAGAATGACAATGCATACATGGTCAATGAGGAGAAAGCAATACGGCTGTGCAAGGCTTTATGTGAGGGTTTGAAGGTGTCCTGTTTTGAGAAGTTACAGACCACGTTGCGAGTGAAAGGCTGCAATCCTATTCCACATAGCCGGAGTGAAACTCTGGCCTTTCTGAAAAGATATGGGACATCATTGATCCACCTTTACATTCAGCATTCCGACAGTAAGGATATCAACTTTCTTCTTGCTCTAGCAATGACACTTAAGTCTGCAACAGACAATCTGATTTCTGACACCTCTTATCTAATTGCCATGCTGGGCTGCAATGACATATACAGAATCACAGAAAAGCTGGACAATCTTGGAGTCAAGTATGACTCAACTGAGCCCTCAAAGCTTGAACTTCCTCTTCCAGGGACACCCATACCTGCCGAGATACATCATATTCTTCTGATGGACCCAATGAATGTGTTTTATCCTGGGGAATACGTTGGCTACCTGGTTGACTCAGAGGGAGGAGATTTCCTAGGGTCTTATCAGCCAACCTATACTTATGCCATCATTGTTCAAGAAGTTGAGAGAGAAGAGGATGACAATCCAAGCTTTCTTGGGAAATTCTTCCAAATTGACATTGGATACAGTGAATACAAAATTGTCAGTTCCCTTGATCTGTATAAATTCTCTAGACAAGATGAGAGCACCCATATTCGAGACGGTGTCCCAACACCTACAAGCCCTTCAGAGAATCCCTGCCCCGGCCCCAGAATGGTACCACCAGTTTTTCCTGGCAAGGAGAATCACATCACTCCTCCAACCAAGTTATCTCCGAAAAAGATCAAGCTCAATTCGTTACCTGAAATTTTGAAAGAAGTGACTTTGGTGGTAGAGCAGGCTTGGAAACTCCCTGAAACGGAAAGAAAGAAGATAATACGACGTCTGTATCTCAAATGGCACCCAGATAAAAATGCAGAAAACCTTGA
Source organism: Brachypetersius altus (assembly GCA_037974465.1). Classification (NCBI taxonomy): domain Eukaryota; kingdom Metazoa; phylum Chordata; class Actinopteri; order Characiformes; family Alestidae; genus Brachypetersius; species Brachypetersius altus. The sequence goes on from JBBPDB010000001.1 coordinate 23,522,272, forward strand.
TATTGCCACAGAGGTCTTTAAGCACTTACAGAATGAGATCAGCCGGATGGAGAAGCAAGCACAGGCAGAGCAGACCACAGACAGGGCATCGAGGAGAACGTTTTCTACATCATCCTCTCGCTTCCAGTCAGAGAAGTTCTCCTTTCAAAGATTTTACACTTCGTGGAACCAAGAAGCAACAAGCCATAAATCCGAGAGGCAACAGTTCAGAGAGCAGTTCACCAGCTATGCAGGAACACAATCCAGTCGTTTCTTCGTTCCGCCCTCATTTAAGTCTGTTGGCAATCCTGTGGAAGCTCGAAGGTGGCTGAGGCAGGCAAGAGCCAACTTCTCAGCTGCGAGAAATGACCTTCACAAAAATGCCAATGAGTGGGTGTGCTTCAAGTGCTACCTGGCCACCAAATTAGCACTGATTGCCGCAGACTATGCAGTCAGAGGAAAATCTGACAAAGATGTGAAACCGACAGCACTGGCTCAGAAGGTGGAAGAATACAGCACTCAGCTCTCTGGTCTGTCTAAAGACGTTCACATCTTGGAAGGTTACGGCGTTGACAGCCTGAGAACCCGCTATCCTGACCTGTTGCCTTTTCCACAGATTCCTAACGATAGATACACCTCTGAAGTGGCAATGAGAGTGATGGAATGTACAGCTCGGATTATCATCAAGTTAGAGACATTTGTGCAGCATAAAATCTGAAAATTAAATAAAAAGACATGGATCAAGATCTTTGCATAATGAAAACAGCAGTGGCCATGTGCAATATGAACAAATGGATCTAATACAGGAGTTGTTTGATGCAAAAGTATGCAGGCAGCTTATGCACGGTATCATTAATGGTGCTGAAGCCCATGCTTATGCATACAGGTTTGCTCATATATGTCCGAACAAATGCTGCCTGAGCCTGAAAACATTTCTGTGTAATCTTTTACTTTAGCAAAAAAAAAAAAGGTATTTGACATGCGAGTGTACATAGTGCTAAAAAAGGTATAGCAATATTTTTCTTTTTAAACCAAAGTTTGTTTGTTTCTCCCTGTACAAAATTTATGAAAATAATGTGCTGCTTTTTTACTTCATCTTTTATAGGAAAGTATTTTTTTCTTCACACAGTCAGCAAGGTGGCTGTATTGTAATTAATTAGCATGCATTTGCACTGTACCGTGGAGTAGGGAGCGTGTGTGTGACTGCTGAAAGTTGGTAGAGTGAAATCTTTTACACGTATATTGTGGGGTAGACAATGCTACACTGACAATGAAAAGTGGTGCCTAGGACCTCATTTGGACATGTTTTGTGGCATCAGCATGTCAAATGTAATGAATTACAATGTATTATTCATATGTGTATATATGTGTGTGTGTGTATATATACACACACACACACACACACATATACATAAGAAGTTTGACATGTTACAAAGCTGAGTGCTTAAGTTTCAAATTCAGTGTGTGAGAGGGCCCAAGAAGCAAAGTGCATACTAGTAATGCCACATCTTTTAATTAGATCAAAGTTTCCTTAGATATGGAAATAGCTGCATAAGTGCCGGCTCTTAGAAATGGCTCCTCGTTTTGATTTGCTAATCACTTGGGGACTCTTTCACAGTAGAACTGAATGTCCTTCAGTAGCACATTCAGTACGCAAAGCCTGTTTTCCTAGTGCAAGGTTTATTCGGACCCATTATTACATTGACAGAGGTTACTTACACATCACATGCAGTCAATTATCAGTTTGTGTATGTGTATATATACAGTACTGTGCCACCCCTCATTTCCTCTTATTTTGCTTATAAAGTATTTAATTCAGTCTTGAGGAACAGTTCTCCAGGATGCCTGATGGACTTTCAAAGACTCTCAACCTAACCTAATACTTGGTGGGTGATTGTGTGAGTTAAATTGACAGGCCAGTACTACTTGTGTGGTGTGAATTGACAGTCAGTGCAGATTAAGAAAATTCCAATGTAAACAGGCATGTACAGTTCAAGTGCACGGTGGGCTGTGAGTAGTGTAGTACAGAGCAGAGGTGTGGCTGTGGATGGTGCTGTTAGTTTTTCCCCTCCTTGGTGGAGTTAAACAGTCTTATGTCATGGGGGAGGAACGACCTCCTCAATCTGTTAGTGGAGCTGGGCAGCGACAGCAGCCTGTCACTGAAGCTGCTCCTCTGTCTGCAGATGAGGTAGTGTAGAGGATGCAGTGGATTGTCCATGATTGACAGGATCCTGTTCAGCGTACGTCGTTCTGCCATTGATAACACACCGTCTGACTCTACCGACAACATGGCCCGCCTTCTTCACCAGTTGGTCCACCCCAGCGAACCACTGCATAGAAAAGAGCCCTCACCACAACAGTCTGAAAAAAGACCTGCGCCAGCTGTTTGCAGATGTTGAAGGAAGCCAGCCTTTTGAGGAAGTGTGTCCTTTTCTGCAGAGAGCATCTGTGTTGGCAGTACAGTCCAGTTTGTCATCCAGTTGCAATCCCAGGTATTTGTAGGTCTGGATAATCTCTACATATTCCCCTTTAGTTGTTATCGGCTCAATGTAAGGTTTGAGGCGCCTGAAATCCACCACCATCTCCTTTGTCTTGGTTGTGTTCAGGTGCAGTTGGTTTGAGTCAGACCGAGATACAAAGTCCTGGATCAGCTTCCTGTACTCTTTCTCCTGTCCATTCCCTATACATCCAACAATAGCTGTGTCATCTGCAAACGTATGTACACGGCAGTACTATGAGTTGTATTGGAGGCCTGAGGTGTACAGGGTGAACAGGGCTATGCCTGTGCTGCTGGTCACAGTGTCTGACCTACAGTTCCCAGAAGCACGTACTGAGGCCTTTCAGTCAGGTAGTTTGTAATCCAGTCCACCAGATGCAAGTCTACTGCCATCTCTGTCAGTTTGTCTCTGAACAGCATAGGCTGGATGGTGTTGAAGGCGCTGGAGAGTTCAAGAATGTCATTCTCACTGCACCGTTGCCCATATCCAGGTATGTGAGAGCTCGGTGTAGCAGATAGATAAGAGTATCCTCTACCTTCTCTTGGTATGCAAACTGCAGAGGGTCTAGGGCGTGGCGGTCCTGTGGCCGTAGGTGGTGAAGCAACAGCAGCTCCATGGTCTTCATCAGGTGCAGATGATTCCAGATGATCAGGGGGTAAACAGTATACTGGTGGTGCTGAATGCTGAGTAGTTGGAACTGTTTTATCTAGTCACTTTGTATGTATAATTTTCTTAGTATCAGAAGTAGAATAGTATTTTTTTTTCAAGGTGTCAAGGTGAAAGTAAAATATAAAG
>JBBPDB010000001.1:23529631-23540262 GCA_037974465.1 Brachypetersius altus
CCAGTACATCATTTTAATTCAATAATGATAGCTAGACTTATTATTTTTCATTTCAATTCATAGTCTTGTTTCTATTTTGAATAGTGACCATATATTTAGGGTGGCTTGGGATCATTTTGGTGGGGGGGGCCTTCAGACCTAACGACGCCCATGCTGGGAAACCCGTTCTCAAAGACTTACTTTTAATCATTATTTGGGTAGCACACAATATATATATACGATATATATGTCAATATCCTTGGCGAAGCAGTGAGGGGAGGTTGTACTCTGTGAACTGTAAAACAGGTTGAGTCTGACTGGAGTTCAGTAATGAGTGGCTGCGGACGTGAGTTGGGTTGGAGCGCGCGTGCGAAGGAGCCGAGCGCCAGGCTTGACCCAGTAATTGATGGTCACTATAGTGACGCACATGATGGAAAACGAGGACAATAGGAGTATCTCACTGACGTGATTCAGACTGTTGCCATGGCATGAGGGCGCGCTGGTTTCTGATCGGCTGCTATGTTTCGGGTATGAATCTTTATGTGCTCATAAGTGGGTGAAAGAGAGACTGAGAGAGAGAGAGCGGCATGAGGACAGATGACGAGAGTACGAGTTGGTGTTAAAGTGTCTCACAGTTTGGGAAGATGCTTCATACAGGATACTTTCTGGAGTCTTTGCTGCTCTATGCTGTTGTTCTGACTCAAAGCAACGTCCAGGTTCAGTGGCGGAGGTCTGTGGTTCTCCACAGCAGCAAGGCAAGAAACTTTGACGCCCTGAACAAACACAAAACATGCAATTATGTCCACTTCTGCACTGACTTGAAGACCAAAGCTGAAGAACAGCATCATTGCAGCTAATATATATGGACACAGTAATTAGGGCAGTAGCCACCAACCCAAATTTCACACACCTGATGGAGCTAATTATGGACATCTGAAAAACACTGACTGGTGTGGTGTTAGATCTGATTTCAGCAAGATGGTAGATGTCCAGAGCCCGGGTTACTGACCAGCTAACCAGAGTTTCATAACTACATAGGCTATTCTTTGATTATCAGATGAAAACATCTGATCCACTTCATTAACTGGTTCTTCGGGATTTAAGATTTGAGATCTTGAATAACCAGCTCGTGAAGATTTATGGAGCCCCTCACTCCCATGAGCTTGAAGTGCTGGGACAGGGAATAGATGAAACCGTGCAGAGCTGTGGGTTGCCAGGGGCCGGATTAAAAAATATCGACCTCAGCTTTCTGTTAAAAAAAATCTTATTCACACAATTTTCTAGTTATTCTCAGATGTAGGAAATGTCTGGATGCCAGATTTGCTTCTGTAATTTAGCACTGGTCAACAAACCATAGAGGTCAATAGTAACTCAAATCTTTTCAGTAAAACACCTCCCAGAACCTCAACCTAATCAAACCTAAGTAGCTCTTCCTTAGGTGGAACAGCCTTGTAGATGTGGTTATGGACACAGTATGACTTACTCACTGCTTAAACAATAGATGCACATATTTTACACAACAGTTTTCATGAAGTACCTCAACTAGAGGAAAAATTGCACTCTATGTATATGCTGGCTGATGGAAGAGTACAGATCCAGACAAAAAAACCCAGTCATATCCACTTCTGCACCTGAGAGGATCTCAAAATAGGACAGCAGATCCAGGGTCAGAGGGGTCAGTATCACTATTTACAGGCCTGTCACTAAAATAACACTCCTAAATGGAAATGCTTAGTGGATACCAGCCCTGAATGCCAAAAGTAAAGACTAAATTACAAAATTACTATCATCACATCTCACCTTATAAACACAGGTGCAGGGTCAGCGTGGAGGGCATGAAGTTCATTATACACTGAACACTCTGAATCTTTAAAAGTCGTTAGAAAGTGGGTGTTGATGGAGTAAAGACAGAAGAGCAGAGAGCAGGGTCAGGGACTGAATAAGCACACCCTTTGTGAGTTTGAAGCAGTAAACAACTCCTTTGTCTTGCTTTGCGGTTCACTCAGAACTGGCAGGCACTGAACCACGACTCTCTATCGCCCTCTAGAGGTCAGGCAATGTAAACACACAGCCACAAGACAAAGAGGGGAATGGCCTAATTTCCACCAGTGCTGTGACCTCGTTTCAGCTCACTAATGGGAATGATGGGGGGCTGGTGGGGCAAAGCACGCACACCCGTGTTAGAAGAGTAAAAGCTGTGTGTTGGTTTGGATCCTTGTTGATAAAAGTGCTTCTGATTTCTAGGTGCGCTTTGTTTTCACACAGATATTACATTTACGAATAAGTGTATAAGGTGAAGGTAAATTAAATCACTATGAATAAATATAAATGTCCTTCACAACAACCTTTGTGCATATTTCAGGTCAATAACTTTTCCAAAAATCCATCTACAGCACTGTTCCAAACTATAAGTTTGGGATGGGGTGGTGCTGTAGATGGATTTTTCAAAAGTGTTGTTTTTGCATTAATCTAGGAATCTGCTTAACATCCCTTGCCTTGTTCATATAGTATCATGTTTTTTAAACGATCATGTTGTAGTCAGGACTTTTATTCACTAAATGTTTGGAATATCTGGAAATGTCAAGTGGTGCAATTTTCTGAAGATCAGAACATTTTTTTCTTAGTTTCAATGATATTGTGACATTGACTGACAAGGTCACTTTGAGCCAACCCAGTTACCCAAATTATGGCTTAGAGTGCGATGAATACCAATCTATAGCATTTTAGAAATTAAAAATATTTAGAAAATGCATGTGATTAATAAAAAAAGAAGATAAACACTACCAGTCAAAGGTTTGGGCACACTTTCCCATTCAACGATTTCCTTTGTTTTTTTTATTGGCTACATTGTAGATTAATATTGAAAACATCACCTATTGCTCTGATGACAGCTTTGCATTTTTTCAATCAGGTACATGAGGAATCGACCTGGAATGGTATTTAATTAACAGGAGTTCTTCATCAAGAGTTCATTAGTGGAGTTTCCTTCTTAATGTGTTTGGGATCATCAGTAGTGATGGTCGGGTTGGTCCACAGTTAGTGATCCTGTTCCACTACGGTTCTACTGCACATTATGGCAAAATCCACTTAACTAAGTAAAATAAACAACAGTCCATCATTCCCTTATTACAAAACAGATTCTGTTGTTTTTTAACTCTTTTTTACTGTATATTTTCATTAGTCCCTTCGTCATTTTGTTTGTATTCGATATTACACTACAATGCAGAAAATAATAAAAACAGAGTATAAACATTGAATGAGAAGGTGTGTCCAAACTTTTGACTGGTATTGTATGTATGAATACAATACAGGATCAGGCTTTTTTTGCATGTACCACGGTGTTGAAGTGTAAATAAATTTCAGCCTCTTACTGCATTGAACCACATCACTCTCACGATCCAGATTGTGAGGCCAAGGTTCACCACCAGGATGATGATGAGGAGCAGGACAAACAGATAAAGGCAGCGCTTCCTCCAGCCATAGATGCCAATCTTATAGATGTAGTCAGTGACTGGTGTTGGGACAGGAGAGTCGTCTGTAGTGGTGACATACTGTTCACGCACCATCTACAGAGGGACATAAAGCATAGAAGAATGACTGTGTGTAGGTTTATATGATATTTATGGATTTATCACAGTAGAGTCGAGATGATAAGGTACCGGTAAATGGAGACCATGGCATATAATTACAATACAGCAAAAATAATCTTAATAATCTTAATAATTTGATGTCGGGTCGGTTATACCGTCACTATATTACTTAATATTGGTCATTTATCTTCAGTTGTATGAGCTCTCATATCTTAAGGGTGGATATACTTTGCAACTTTGGTATTAGGTAACCTGTATTGCTACCAAAGGATCCAAGGTACCATTTCTAACAGCAGATGCCAGATTTCTAAAATATGTGTTTAAGTTTAATTTACGCTTTGATATATGTCAGAAGTTTTGTCCCATGTTTTATTTTACATTTTAAAAGTATACAGTATAGCCAGTGTTCAGCCAATTATTTCCCCTAATAAATCACATCCACTAAAACTGGCGGGTCACATGTGAGTGAATCAAATGTGTTTAAAGGGAATAATCAAACTGTGCTGGTTGGAGCATCTTTATCAAAGCACCTTATAGCTTTAGGCACTTTGCAGCCTGTCACAGTAAAACATTGGTTCTCTTTTTCATTTAATCTACTCAGCTGGTAGCCTAGTGGTTAGGGCATTCGCCCTTCGATCAGAAAGTCTGGGTTCAATTCCCAAAACCGCTAGGCAACGCTGAGGTACCCTGAGCAAGGTACCGTCCCCATTCACTGCTCCCTGGGCACCGTGTTCCCAACTGCCCCCTGCTTCACTTGGTGAATGGGTTAAATGCAGAGGATGTATTTTGTGCTGCTCACACTGTGTGGTGTGTTCACGTATGACAGAATGGTCACTGTAAAGAGGCTCCTTATAGTTACACATGAACACACCACAGCGTGCAGCATGAACAATGAAATTCTTTCTCTGCATTTAACCCATTCACCAAATGAAGCAGTGGGCCGCCACCTACGAGGGGCGCCCCGGGGAGCAGTGTGAGGGGATGGTACCTTGCTTATGGGGTACCTCAATGATGACACTAGCAGCGTTGGGATTCAAACTCACAACCTTCTGATTGCAGGGGCAACTCCCTAACCATTAGGAGACCAAAAACTGAAGAACGCTTTACATGCATGTCATCTTTGCACAGTGGCCACGCTATATGCCAAAGATGAGACAGTTTGACAGGCATCAAATAGTATTTTCGCACCAACAAGGTGATTCAAAGCAAAACATAAAGAAATGACGTTTGCACCGTACTGTATAAGTAGTAAAGTTTGTGACAAATTGCATCTTGGGTTCAGACGCATGTCTGCAGGGGCCATATATTATTTTACAGGGAACAATATGAAACAAAATGCTGACAGATTTTATAGAATTGGATGATTCTAATGGACAGAATCTTCTTCATGGATGGATGTGTTTTCCTGACAAGTCGGAATGAAATGACTAATACAAATTTATGGGCAGAAATGTGATGGTAGGATTTCTGTATCTATTCCACAGTTGATAGGAAACTGTAAGGGAGACACCCGAACAGATATAACCAATTTTCTCTCCACTCTAGGAAAACAAAGTCTTTCAGTGTTCTTTACAGAGATAAAATAGGAATACAACCATATAAAAGTAAACATAAAATCCATATAGAATACAAGAAAAATATATGTTAAATAAAGGTAAATAAAACAACATGAAAGAATAAAAGTGCATGATTTTCGTGCAAAATTAGTCCACTGACATCACAAAGCATGCATTATATATTCAACCAGCAGTGAAAAACATATAATGCAAAATTACCTTTTACACCAGCTTTATTAAGCAATAACACGTCAGTGGCTTTTTTTCCCCCAATAAAATGGGAAGATGGGTTATGATATTTTAAAATGAAGGAAAAAAAGTATGACACTGGGATTTTAAGCTCCTGTGGTCATAAAACAGACATAGTGTGTCTATGAACTGAATTGATCCCAAAAGCCTTTTTGGACAAAACCTCATATTTCTAAAATTATCTTCCATTTCATTTTAGACCATTTCTATTAGTCCATTTATACTGAAATGTTCACAGAGTGTAAAGGACAGCTGGTGGATTCATATTTTGTGAAAACACAGTGACGATATAAACACCATTCTTTTGTTTAGATATTCTAAATGAATGGTCTTAAATACATATAAATTAGGAAGATCCAAGTTTAAAATAGAAATAGTCAGAGATTAGATTTTGCTGTACAGTAAAATGTGAGTCTTTCCTTTCTTTGTATTTTATTTTGAATCAATTTTTTTGTATATCTTGGTACAAAAATACTATTTTCTGCTTGTCAAAGTGTCTTATCTTTGGTATATTGAGTGGATTAAATGAAGTGCTACAAATGCTACAAAGTGTCTAAAGATGCCTAGATAAAGGTATCCCTTTATCTAGGCTACTGAGCTCCAGCTACTGAGTAATGAGCAGCACCAGTATACTGATCACTGCCTGATCATCTGGAATCATCTGCTCCTGTTTCTTCACTGGTTCAGACCTTAAGTTAGAAGCGCTTTGTTATGCTTGAATGATTCATATGTAGGTCACTGTGTGACTTTACAAACAAAAACAGGTAACTGTTAAGGTTCAGGGACTGAAAATAGGAAGCCTGGAGAACTGTTCCTCAATATTACATTAAAAACACAAGAAAGTCTGGCTCTTTAGAAGCAAAATGTAAAGAAACGAGAGGCGGCTCAAGACTTTCGCACTGTACTGTAAACTGCATATGCAGGGAAAAAACAGTTTAACTGTTTAAGCATAGCCATGAACACTTTAAGACTCTTTTGTGGTCTTTTATTCACAACTATCCCCTCCAGCAGGAAAAAATGTGCAATGCAATCTCGTTTTTATGAGTAGCCACCATGTGGTGAATGTGTGCATGTTGCATAAACAGAAGATTCAATCACTTTTAGAAAGTTCAGTCAATCAACTTGTTTTGTGTTATCAGCTCAACCTTGACAGAGGAGCCATATTTCTGTTGTGACAGCAACAGATGCTTTATCAGCGTTCCTCCACATCATAAAGCCTCGACAGCACCTCAACATTTGCATTTTGACTTTTTTCCTCTGATTCTAATGTTCAGAGAGGATAGTAAATGCTGTGTCATCAGTAAGAATAAAACCAGCCCATGTCTGTCTGTTTTAGCACAGACTGCACAATATATCATCTATTAACCGTTTATCGCAATATTAATCTCTGCAATGCTGTTATCGCTAAAGGCTGCAGTGGACAAATGAGTTTCTAACCAGTCACGGAGTTTATGACAGCATTGACCAACCACAGCCCCATGTGAGTTACTGGGTGTACTGAAGGTATTCATGAAGTCCAACAACAGTAAAATTATTTTGTCCAATCTTCAACCATTCAAGGTTCACTAGCGTGTCTCTAAAAGTCTCATTTTCCAATTTTTTCTTCTAGATTTTATTTAATAATTCACCATAGTTCACTCTTCCATGACCATTTTCCAACCTTTCTTTATCCTTTAGAATTAAACACTGTGTTTGTTATTGTACCTTAATTACTGATATAAATGATCTTATTTCTGATTGGCTCCACTGAACATTCAAAAGGTCGCAAAGAACAGAAACACTCCTTAGAACTTCGGCATGAATGGGCGGGGCTAAACTGTGGTTGGCCGAATAAGAAGATTTATGTAAATGTGTGACATTACAAAAACTATTAGTAGAAAATAGGAAGTTTCACTGTTTAGTTTCTGGTTACAGACAGAATGGATGCAGGGTGTTAATGTAAATTTTGAGACAATATTTATATACTTATTTACTATACACAGGCCGCTTTAATTCCAGAAAAGTGATCCAGAATAGAGCCCTTTAATATATTGATAGCCATTATATGTAGCAGAACAATCAAAATGTTTATATCTTTACCTTTATTGTGTAAGTGTGGGGCCAAGCTGCCATAGGCTGATCGGGCAGATCTATGCAAATGTAGTGGTTTTCATGATAAAATATTCTGAAGATTAGTCTCCATTCATGGCCTGAGGGGTGAATGGTACATTTAGAAATTTTAGCTATGTTTATGTACCACATTAAACTCACTTAAGACTGGATTTTCCATGAAATGGCCCCTTTCAGATGTCCAGAGATTCTGTAATAACTGTAAAAAACATTCCATTCAATCATCAACAAATGTTATACAACAATCTGAAATGAATGCGCTGCCGTGTAGATGGAAAAAAAACTGAGGCAGACCCGCAAGCCTCAGTTCCAGACCAACCAACCCCATAGCAACCCATCCAAACATGCCTTGCGGCTAGATCCTCACTTTTTCCTAACATTCTTCTGCAGGCCTTAATACATGGATACGCCCCTTGTATGTGGAAGCAAATCCAAAAATTAAAACCACATGAAAAAAACAGATCTTGTAAAAAAAATCACTTGTAATGTTGTCTGTTTTTTTCCACTGTTCCTTGGCTTTTGTAATGTTCTCCCTGATTCATTGGCCGTCTTCGTTTACCTCACCATGTGTCTGTGTTTCCATGCCAGTTTGTTGTTAATTTATTCTTAGCTCCGCCTTAGCCACGCCCCCTGGTTCACCTGAGTCTTGTTTTGGCTCCTCCCCTGCCCAGGTGTTTCCCAGTGTCTGTTTAGTATATAAACCCGTTTCTCCTTTATTTTGTTGTTTCTCTGTATTTTGTAGCTAGTTCTTTGCGTGCCTCGGCTCAGCCTCAGTTTAACCTTGTTCATCTCTTCTGTTTTCATTCTGCTTTGTTTATTTTGTTGTACTTTTTACCCGTGTTAGTTCAGCGTTCTGTTTATCTCGCTTAGCGTCCTGTTTCCCATTATCTCTAAATAAGTCCCATTTCGTGTTTACATCTCGCTCCACGCCCAAATCAACTACAGCACTAAATAAAGATAAGTACTTCTCATCTCATGTATACAAATTGTTCTTAAAAGAGCTACTTGAATGATCCGCTGTAGGTTCTTCGGGTGGCCATCGCTCCAAATGACCCCTTTGGTGACCTTTATTTTTAAGAGTGTAGCTTGTTAAAATTCGAAACCATAGTTGTGATCCATGTGAGAGCTCGAGGTACCCTCTTAAACCTAATGACACAGCCACAAACTGCCATTAGCTCTCTTTCGTTCTCTCCCTCCCTCTTTCCTTCCCTCCCTCTCTCTCTGAGGACACTTTTCCATTAACCCTCCCTCCTGATGTGCTCCCCCCCTTTTCTCCTTCCTTCCGTCTTTGCTGCCAGGACGAGAAATTACAGCTACACGCACTGTCTTCCCAAACTGCTGGGGTCTGACATTAATTGAGATTCCAGGCTCCTCGTGGCGTCGAAGCCTGACCTGATCAAATACCAGGGGAGCCTGTGGAGTCCTCATTGGTTTGACATTACTCTCCTTCCATATGGAGCTGCTGCAGGACAGGCTGTTATGAGAAAGGCGGGGAAAACAGCACTCAGAGGAGTTCAGAAAAGCGCCGGTGGAGAGAAGCGGAGGATAAAGACAAGCTCCATGAAGTTTTTTCCCCCTCTTGGCCTAATCACGCTGTCTGCATAACTCCACTGCGCCGTAATGGCTCGCCTCCGCTAAAAATAGGACGCGGGTCTGTGCTCCTAATTTTAAAGGCAGCTGAAGAACCCTAGAGAACCATGTTTACAAGAATGCACGTAGAAACAGACAGACAAACAAACAAACGAGAAGTGTGCAGAAAAATGGAATGGCACTTATGATCTACAGTAGTTTAATCAAAAACATGCTGCTTTCCATCCATGGTAGCAAAGTTTGCCAGAAAGAGAGAGAGAAAAATGTCCTGGCCTGCATGTGTGGTTCTAGGAAACCTTTAGTTGGTATAGAAGTAACATTACATTATTTTGAGACATCATTAAAATTGTTCTATGACACTGGACCAAAAAAACCCCAGAAACTTTTAGACACTTTTGTTATTGTGTCCTTAATTAATGTTCTCAGATCTAAGACAATTAAATTAGTGTTAAACTGAGAGATCAGAAATAGCTCTATTTGCAGTTTGGGTAGAAGTGAAGCCACATAGTGTAACAGCACTTTCCCTGCCTCTAAGTGGAGAGGAACAGAAGAGTTGCTTACCCTTGCTGCTGGACTGTGCACTGACACACACAGCCCAGCCCTCCTCTGCAGCCTCGCAGCTTCTGTGTGGCAGCAGCAGAAACACTGGAGTCCTCGGGCGCGTCTGTCCGTCAAGCCCTCAGCAGCTGCCTCTCATAAATCTGACTCTGGATCAGACCCAGCTAAATTGCCATGAGCAGGGACTCGCCCCCCACCCCATCCCACTTCCGACTCTGTCCGATTTCCAATCAGCCCCCCACAGTCCAGTGAGTCTGAGAGTGTTGTGAGCAGCAAGACCCTCAATGTGAGGTGGTTTCTCAATAGGAGAGAGGAAAAAGGGGGAAAAAAACCAATCCAGAGCGAGATATCTGCCGCCTTACTGGCTCACACACACACACACACACACACACACACACACACACACACACACACACACACATTGGTGACTCACTCTGGAAGCATGAGTTCTGCTCCAGCTACTGAAGTTACTGCCTCCCTAATAAGCTGGTGTGGTGCTGGTGCTTTCGGCAGGTTTTCCTGGTGGACAAAGAGACTAGCGTCCCGAAAGAGTCACCCAATGACAGGTCTGTCTAAAAGCAGAGGTTTTATTAATAGAAAAGTCTGGTGGGAGAGGTAACGGTCACTCCAGGCTTGTTGTTACACACAGGCTGCCTTGGTGCTGTCTTTCTCCCAATCCCATTTCAAACACACCGAAAAGTAGCAAACCTGTCACTCTCGATTACACCAGGCAACAAAAATTGTGTTTCATTACAATTTGTAGTGTTTCTTATACAATCTTGGCACGCTGATATCGGTGGTAACGTTTATTTTCATGTAGCTTCAAGGGTTTAGTTATACTTATACCTTTTTGCATATTAGTATGCTGTTTGTTTGTTGTACATGCAGGTTGCCAATTGTCAGAGGGCACTCTGAACTCCCTCGGGGTGTGCAGGAACGGGCAGACAGCCAGGGATCCATGCAGATAGGTTTTATTTAAAGAAACACAAAACGGAAAACA
>JBBPDB010000001.1:23546382-23559564 GCA_037974465.1 Brachypetersius altus
ACTGTTGCTGCACTGTGCTGTCTTTCATGTCTTTTATGTCTTTATGTTCTATCTGTGAAGAGGGTGTTCAAGTAAGATTTCATTGTGCTCTGTACACTGTACTCTGTACATATGACAATAAACTTCAACTTCAACTTCACTGATGCCTATTCCACTAGAAATATGGTCCTCTACCTCCTCAGTGATTTATAGACATTTATTGAAATACTACTCATATGCAGTTTAATGAATACAGACGTGATGTTCAATTTCCTATCCTAACAATACCTTTAGGGCTTATCTCTGTATTCACTAGTGGGAAAAAAACAGTTCACATCCATATATCCGCCTTAAAGCACATACAGTGTCTCCAGATTTCAAGAATCTTGTGGGGTTTTATAGAACTGAAAATCAGAATATCTCACTATTGAAAGTACAGGAGGGAATTAGGCATGCTCTCAACAAATGTATGATGAACATTTTCATTTAAGCTTTTAGGAAGTGCCTTTTTAAGCTGAGGATCTGAGGATCGAGCACATGGACATTGGAGCAAAAGTAACTGCAGTTAATACACACCTATAAGCCACAATATTAAAACTGATTAATAACTCATTCATTAATTACAGCAGCACTTGTCAAAGGGGTCGATTATATTATTCTGTGAACAGTCAGTTGGACAGAAGCTGATGTTGGAAGCAGGAAATGTCTGGAAAAGCTGGGTAGCAGAGCATCTTCAAAGCAGAGCATCTCCAAAACTGCAGGGCTTGTGGAGGGTTCCTGGTGTGCAGTGGTCAGAACCTACCAAAAGTGCTTCAAGGAAGAACAGGTGACCCAGAGAAAGAATCCTGGAAACCAAGGAGTCGTTGATGGTGGTGGGGAGTGAAGACAAGCCAGTCTGGTTAAGATCGCACAGATCTGCTTTAGCACTGAAACAGTTTATGATACTTGCTGTCTACATAGGTACAGAAAAGCCAGAGTGCCCATCAGAACTGGAAAATAAAGCAATGGAAGAAGGTGGTCTGGTCACCTTTTCTTTTACATCATGTGGACAGCAAGGTTTATGTGTCGCCTACCTGTGGAAGAGATGGCACCAGGATGCACTATGGGTCGAAGGTAAGTTGATGGATGATGTTCAAATTTGTTCAGGAATGGTTAGAAAAACCTGATCGAGCATGAACTAGCTGGACTAGTCTATTTCATGAAGATCCCACCTGAAAGCTTACATGAGTTAAAGGATCTGCTGCTGGTGCAGAACCACAGGACCTGCAGGGGTCTTGTGGAGTCAATGCCTCTATAGATCAGAGCTGTCCTAGCAGCAAGAGGGAGAACTACACAATAACAGACATGTGGCTGTAATATTATGGTTGATCTGTGAGACAGAACTTCATATAATTAACACATTTTTATAAAAACTGACCACATTTAGTCACAGTAAAGAGGTTGGTATCATTTTAAATAACACACATTTATTACTTTAAACTCGTGACGACACTTAATACTTCTATAACTATATGACAACAGACACATTTACTACTACAATATATTAAAAAGGGCATAATTTCATGAAAATGAAACAGACCATGATGTTCCACGTTGAAGATGCAGTATAAGAGACTAACGCATGCGCACCGAGGACGCTTAGCCTACATTTTTTCACGGGAAATGTAGTTTTCTGCCATAGAACTATATTTGTTGCCGATTCAACACTTATTTATTTTATTCATATGTCAGATAAAATAAATAAGCAAGAAAGATTGAAAACGGTTAAAACGTTATATAAACGTGATCTGCACACCATTGCTGTTTTCTGCAGTAGTGACGTAATGATCCGGGTCCTTTGGTTCCGCTCACCAAGAAGAGTCGACTCCTAAATGGATCTTAATTTCTCCCCCTAAATTCTGCTTTTTGTAATTTTCTGTTTTGTTTTATTATTATTTTGCTTTATATATATATATATATATGTGGAAAAAGTATCAAATAAATAAATGTTTTATTGTTTTATTCATACTGAACAGTGCATGGAGTTCTTGAATATGAATGTACATTTATAATGTAAAGTAACCATATGTCACACAGCACAGCACACAGTGTGAGCATCACAAAATTATTCTCTGCATTTAACTTCACCAAGTGAAGCAGCGGGCAGCCGGGACAACATTGTGCCACTAGCAGTCCTGGGATTCAAAGCCATGACCTTCTGATCGCAGGGTCAACTCTGTTACCACCAGCAACCCAGCTGTGATGCCCATATAATATGTAATGATAAAATAAATAATCGACTCTTCTTGCTGAATGTGCCCTTTCTTTTGTAGCAGCGCCGTGTTCCTGGCTGCCCCCTGCTTCACTTGGTGAATGGGTTAAATGCAGAGGTTGAATTGCGTGCTGTTCACACTGAATTGTGTGCTGTAGTGTGTTCACGTATGACAGAATGATCACTTTCACATTCACTTCACAAAAGATTTAATCAGAAACTGTAACTTTCATTATAACTTTCTGTCTTGTCTTGAGCAACACTATATGGAAAAAAGTATTAAGACACCTGGCCATTACAGGTGTTGTTCGGTCGAGGTAGGGCTCCTTGCGGACCAGTCAAGTTATTCCACACTGAACTCATCCAACCACGTCTTAATGGAGCTCGCTTTGTGCACTGGGGCTCAGTCATGCTGGAATGGACAAGGGCCTTCCACAAACTGTGTCCACAAAGTTGGACGCATGTCTTGTCGTTCACTGAAAGCAAGAGCTGTGGCCCAAAACCCTGAATTAAGACGTCCCAATACTTTTGTCCACTTAAAAGAGGCGACTCCCATCGTTCACTTAAAAGAATCGACTCAAAGAGGCATTGTGTCACATGACCTCCCATTCCGGGTCAGCTGGTCTCTGGAGTAGAATCATGGCGATCTTCAGCGTTTATGTTGTCAACAAGGCAGGTGGATTAATTTACCAGTACGACAATTATGTCCCTAGAACAGAGGTCGAGAAGACGTTCAGCTTCCCTTTAGACATCGTGTTGAAGATCCATGACGAGAAGGTGGTCGTGTCGTTCGGGCAGCGGGACGGTATTCGAGGTGTGCACACACAGATCAATAATTCTAATACACCAAAGGGGCAGAAATATCAGTGCCAACATAAGTGTCTGACCTAATAAATAATCTACAGAACGAATGGCTACAAATTCCCATAGAAACACTCCAAAATCTTGCGAAAAGCCTTCCAAGAAGGGTGGAAGCTGTTATAGCTGCAAAGAAGAAACCAAATCCATATTAAAGTCTATGTATTTGAATCTAGTGTCATAGAAGTCGCTGTTGGTGGAATGGTCAAGCGTTCCAATACTTAACATACGGTGTATAAATAACCCTCAAACACAACACGCAGACAATAACCAGAGCTGCACGATATGGATGATTTTACTGCCACATATTGCGATTACTTTCAGTATATTACAGGACCCATATAATCACTTCTCTACATATCGTTTCAAAGGGTGCGTACAGTACCCCTCGTTCATACAATCCATATATGGAAAATAAACTACTGTGCAGATGTCTTGAGCCATTTCTTTATTTGTAATGTGGTCTTGAAGAACAGTTCTCCAGGCTTCCCGAAGGACTCTGAAAGACTCTCATTTTCTATCAAGTCCCTGAACATTCTCAATTTCAGAGGAAGCTAAGTTCAGCTAATTTCGTTGTATGTGTAGCATCCTGCTTCAGTACAATGACGATAAAGGAACATCTTATCTTATCTTAAGGTCTGAAACAGGTGCAGATGATTCCAGATTCCAGGGGATCAGTATACTGGTGGTGCTGAATGCTGAGTGGTCGGAACTCCTTTATCTAGGCACCTTGTATCTTTGCAGCCTGTCACACTTTGCAGTCTATCACATTAAACCATTTGTTCCAATTTCTATCAATTAATCTACTCTATATATCAAAGATGAGACAGTTTGACAGGCATCAAATATTTTTGCGTCAACATGACGATTCAGCGTGAAATATAAAGAAATGAGGGGAGGCTCAAGACCTTTGCACAATACTGTATGAAAAAAAGGTTTTGTGATTTGACAAAACCAACACATTCAAGTTTAGACCCACCCAATTATGCACCGTTTCTCCAACACCTTTAATGATCAAAACGGAAACTTTCATCGAAATACACGAAGACCTCGATTAATCAGAACAGCCTGTAACTCGTATAAAGTCGCTTTAACAGTTACCATGTCAGAAACACTGTGATTGGTTAGTGGCATATTTGCATATTCCAGCTGCAGAGAGTGCTATTGTGATAACGATTAACAGACAATATGTTGTGCAGCACAAATAATGTAATGAATTACTGTGAATTCACTTACTTAATTTTCATTTTCACAGTTGGTCATGCTGTTCTTTCCATTAATGGAGTTGATGTGAATGGCAAATACACCGCAGAGGGAAAGGAAATACTGGAATACTTAAAGGACCCCTCTAACTATCCAGTATCCATACGTTTTGGCCGAGCGCGGCTCAGCTCAAACGAGAAACTGATGCTGGCTTCAATGTTCCACTCGTAAGTACATTAAATATATATATATGTGCGTGTGAAAGTACATGTATAAAAAGTACCCATGCCCTATCAACTGAGTATAATCCATGTCAGTAAAATGTTATGTATTACATAACTTTAATATACATATACTTTGCTTTTTTAGGCTTTTTGCTATTGGTTCACAACTTTCTCCAGAGTCTGGCAGTTCAGGTATTGAAATGCTGGAAACAGATGTGTTTAAACTACACTGCTTTCAGACACTAACAGGTAAATAAAAATTCCCTTAATGTAATATAATGTATATGTTCATTTAGCCACGGTTAAAGTGTTTGGTGTGTGAACAGAACTGCATACATTCTGATTCTGTCACACACTCATAGGTATTAAGTTTATCGTACTGGCAGACCCTAGGCAGACTGGTATTGATGCACTTCTGAGGAAGATTTATGAAATCTATTCAGACTTCGCCTTAAAGAATCCTTTCTACTCTCTGGAGATGCCCATCAGGTTGGTGATCTTGTGTGTATATATATATATATAGTCCTCTGCACAATAGTGTGGAAGTCTTAGGCACCTGTGAAAATAATATTTATTAACTGTTTAGATGAGCAGTAAGTGTTTTCCTAAATATACCAAATAGATCATATTAATAAATATACTAAATAAAACTAAAGAATGAATACAAATAACATGTTAAATTGTGATTTTCTCTACAGTATATAAATGTGTTCTTTGTCTAAGTCCAGTATTACTTGTAGTTTCCATCTGAAACCTGGTTTGACTGTAATTAATCTACGTAGTGACTCCAATCACTAAGCAGAACCTAGGAACTGTGTTGCATTTTCTTCCAGATGCGAACTATTTGACCAGAATCTGAAGAGTGCCCTGGAAGTAGCAGAGAAGGCCGGCACGTTTGGCCCAGGATCCTGAGCTGGAATAGTCTGGGAAATGGAATTTGACATCATTCGAGGACTTTTTAAGCTGAGAAACAAACTGTATGAACGGTGTGTGGATTTTCTGTTGAAGGCGAGGAGTAGTGGAACTGAAAAACCATGGATGTTAGTGGGATTCATCACTGTGTTACAAAAACCAACTTTTTATTTGAATAACAAATGTGCAGTCCAGTTTACCTCAGTTTCATAAGTTAAGCTTTTAAGCATCGTGGTCTAACATCCAGCTAAAATTAGCTTTTGAATGCTTTTCAACAATATTATCAATCTGTGAAATATGAAAATGTTTGTACTGTACAGCACTGTTCTCTGTATCTGAGGCCATTCAGTCTGGAAAGTCCCTTGTTAAAGTATAAGTTGAAAGATTACAAACTTGAAAGTAAGCAGTGTGTAACAACTTTATTTAGACACAAATGTTTTGTTCAGTAATTGCAAAACTAGTTTGTTTTTCATTACCATAACACCATATGTATATATATATTTATATATAATACAAAATAAAGAGGTAGGACCATTTAGAGTTCTACAAAGTCCAGTCGGAGTTGTTAAATGTCTATTTTCTTAAATGGAATGGACGACGTATTGCAATTGTGATTTACAGTACTGTGAAAAAGTATCGAGCCACCCTGTAGGTGCAAAAATACTGCTTTCTGCCTGTCAAATGTCTTCTCTATGGCATACTGAGTAGATTCAATGAAAGAAATGGGAATAAATGTTTTACTGCGACAGGTGCCTTATGATACAAGGTTCCTAGGTCAAGGAGTTCCAACCACTCAGCATTCAGCACCACCAGTATACTGATCACCGCCTGAACATCTGGAATGATCTGCTCCTGTTTCCTCACTGATTCAGGCCTTAAGTTAGATGGTCTTTTGATCTGCTTGAATGATTCATACATAGGTCACTGTGTGGCTTAACAAACAACATTCCCAGGATCAGGGCTGAGCGCCTTTGAAAACTGTTCCTCGCAACTACATTAAACATACAAGAAAGTCTGGATCTTTGGAGAAGAGTGGCTCAAGACTTTTGCACAGTGCCTTATTTGACAGTACTGTAGCACTACAATGTGTATCAACATTTGGGATGCTTCAAGTCATTAAAATAACCTTTTTGCAATAAATATTGCATGAACATAAATCCTACAGATATAAGCAGCATCTGCATTATGGCAGGAATGACTTTTATATAACTATGACAACCTCCAGAAAAAGGGGAACTGATTGGAGTAGATACAAATTTGTGTTCTACATAATTTAAGCGAAACCCTGCATTACACAAACCTGACATGTTCACATACATTGTGTCGCTGTTGTAACAAAACCTCATATTCTGAAATGGTAGCTTGCCATTAGAATTTTTCATTTAGTGTAACAAGACTTTTCCAAGTAACTTTGGGCCATTTGTGTTGGTGCATTGGTTCACACATTAGTAGGTTAGTGTGTAATAAAGCAAAACAATACAAAGCAGCCAAAAAAAGGTATGAGGTTTCGATTGGACAGCGACAGTTCATTCTCAAAGACAAATAAACTGAAGATGCCTCAAACCCAAAACAGTTCAAGAGCATCACAGTCTTAAGAGAACGCCAGGAGGGTTTTGATGGCTTTGATTCAGTTGTTCAGTGGCTCCAAAACACAATTCTTGAGGTTTTAGGTTTTTGACTGCAGCTTTGATTTGTGAATCTGCTGTACCATTCTGTCAACACATTTAGAGAACGCAGTCTCACGCTTCAGGTTTATAGAAAAATAAAAATGTCGGAATTCGCACTCAGTTGTTCAAAAAACAGTGTTCTGTGTTTGCAAATGACTGAAAAAGCTGCTCAGTCAGTCTTCTTCACTTTGCGTCCCATCTTGGTCTGGATGTTACGGAGGAGGAAGAAGCCAACGGTTGTGACAACACAGGTGACCTCTGCCACCCAGAAGGCTCTGTCCCAGCCGTAGTGCTTCGCAATGGTGCTGAATGGTAACCCGGAAAGAAATCCTCCAACTACAAAAATAATGAATAATTAAATAGTTCGGCTAAATGTAACTGTTTAAATTTATTTCAAGTAACATAAGTTGACTTTTCGTGGTTGAAATGAATTTTTACTATATAAATATTTGGCAACGAACAACTATTAAGATTTTCAACTATTAAAAGATCTTACCATTTGCCATCAGGGCGACGATGGCGTGCGATGTCCCGCAGTAGTTCGAGGGGGCACTCTCATTTGCAATGACTCCAAACAGAGCAATTGGTCCGTAAGAGGAGAAGCCAAAAACAGCACCAAGAGAGAGAATCCAGACCTGTGTCATGGTTCAATTATTATAAATGTAAAAAATGGTAATTATTTAATACATGACATTTTATTTAACATTTAGCAAGGTCACATTTATCTTTGGAGATACATTGATGTTAATGCAATTTAAAAGCCAATCTTGCTGATTTAGTGCATGACAAATTTTCCTGAGCTGCTTCCTTTGCAGAATGCACGCTATTTGTTAGTATACAGATGTATGCAAACCTTTCACACCTCCAAATTCATTTTCTTAGCAAGACTTCACGTATGCTAGCACTAGCACTAGCACTAGATTTTCTTATGGTTGTTCTCACTAAAGACATGAAAGATCAGGATTTCCTTGTGTTATTATTTTAGGCACATTACATTTGTCACACTTGACTTAGAAGGTGGTCAGATCACATTTCATGACAGATTAATGCAGAAAACTATGAAATTCCAAAAGGTTCACATACTTTTTCTTGCCAGTGTATATATAAATAATATATCAAAATATATATAATCATTTTTTATTTGATTGAAACGGCCCAGCACTCACGTTTGAGCTTTCCTGCGTGACGGTGGTGCGGAAGAGGTACATAGAGACGCACATCCCTGCCATCATTGACAGCAGCAGGCCGTGACGGGGGTTACCATACGCCCGCAGTCCTTGCTGGAGAAAGAAAATAACAGCTCACTGTAATCCATGCAGTCAATGTTCACAAGGCACTTCTCTCAGAGCCCAAGAGTGATATCAAATTAGAGTGTGTCTTAAGTGTGAACTAACCCGTGCCACAGCTCTGTCTGACAGGTATCCAGCGGCTAAACTGCCCAACAGACCCCCGATCTCCAAGGCACTCATGTAGGAACTGCCTGTGGAAAAGCAAGACTGAGTGCCCACACCAAGTAACTGTTCATACACCTAATGTTACAACTTCTCTTTTCAGCTAAAATGTGTTGTAGCAGATATTTGTTTTTAGTTTTTATGTTTTCTATGTCCAATTTTATGAATATCTTCATTCATTCCTTATCTCAGCCATTTATCCTAAACGGGACAGGGGGACGGAGTTTGGGGGGGGGGCTCATAGAGCGAAAAGCAGAGAAATACCCTGGACAGGCCACTATAGGTAAAGTGACCATTTTGGCATATGTGAACACACCACAGCACAAAGTGTCAACAGCACAAAATTCTACTCGGCATTTAACCCATTTAACACATCCACCAAGTGAAGCAGCAGGAACACAGCATCTGGGGAGCAGTGTGTGTGAGCTGTACCTTGCTTTCTGATCGCAGGGCAAACTCCTGAACCACTTTGCCACCATCTTTGTGAATAATATATATACTTTAATAAAATATTCTTTTAATTCTGACAGAGCCAAAGTATTAGATCTTGAGTAAAAATTAGTGGTGGGCATAGATTATTTTTTTAGTCTAGATTAATCTCGATTAAAACGGCTCATTTGAATTCTGCCGAAGGCATTTGGAATATGTAATGACTAAATAATGACTAAAAGCAAGTCTTTGAGAACGGGATTCTCAACTTCTACAGTAAAGTAATTCCGCAAACAACCTTAGTCTTGTCGAGGTTTCCATTGGGAAGCTTCTTAAAAATAATTTTTTCCTGAAGCAAACCCAGCGGCTTCATAGCTGCATCCATGTTAGCACGTCACGTTTGATGTGGTAATTTCACGGCATGGGCGTCGTTAGATCTATTTTGGGGGGTCTGAAGCCCCTCCCAAAATGATCCCAAGCCAGCCTAAATATACAGTCATTATTCTACTATTTTTTAATGAAGTATCCAAACATTTCATACAAGATATCACTGAGCGCAGACACGCACTTTAAAAATAGAAACAAGACAATGAATTGAAATTTAAAATAATAAGTATAGCTAGAATTATTGAATTAAAATTATGTACTGGCTGTTGAAGCTGCTGTAGGTAGCAGGCGGGCATTAGGACCCAGGCGAAGCTACACATAGCTGCTTGTTAGTGAGTAGCAACCAGAGCCAGAGAGTATTATTTAGTAATATTTCTCTGGTAGCTGCGTTTGTACTCAGTTCAACAGAACAATACTATGAGTAGGTGACAATAACTGTTCAATGCTTAACTTTACTTGTTTCCTTAAGTGAAAGGAAAGGTTTGGTAAAAATTTTTCTGCCCTCTATACATAGTAATTCCTTCCTACAACCCTGGGGGCTAAGCCCCCCTTGTCTTTCCGTCCTAGTGACATCCTTGGTTTCTAATAAACTGGCAGCCCTAAGCGTGCGAATCTAGGCTTGCACTATGTTTGTTGTCTTCCACATCCTCATAACAACAGGTATATGGATAACTGAGAGCTACCACTGGGTTAGTAATAGCACTCTAGGTTGCTTGGTGAATTTGGGGCATGGAGTGCTGTCAGCATTAGCATGACTGGGTAAAATAGACAGGGATTTCATTCCATATTAGTTAGGTGAGAGCCAGTAGGCAGTAAACCACTCGCACTGAGAGGGGCTGCTGCTGTGGTTTCTTCTCCATTAGTCCCTGTGTTCCTAGAGTAACAATTACAGTGCAATGTTGGCAAAGCTGAATAAGTTCCTCCAGACACCCGCAGAGACGGACTGGATCTATGTTCATCGAGAGGACGTCCTTCACAACCTCAGCACCAGCTGAAGTCTGTTGGGCTGCAGTTTTCCAACTGTCAAACTGATTTTCTCTGCTAGTATGAAATCTCATGTGACACTGCCATATGCTGGTGAACACTTTTTCAGTCCTCCTTCAGTCTAAAACGCTAAATTGCCATCATTAACCCGCCCAAATGAGAGGTTCCACCTAAACCAGAATATATCAGCAGTCTGACAGGTAGTCAACTGATATTCCATGCATAGTGTTAAAACAGATTGCATCCATTGATGGAATAAGTGACTAGATTCTCAACTGCTAAAGCTTTACAGCTTTACAGTGTTTAGAGATTGATCTGAGAAGTAGTGATAGAATGGGGGGGGGCATTACTGGCCTATGTGCACCGACCCTGAGGCATCTCATTGAAGACAGTGCGGAGTTCCACACTAGTAATGAAGAAGTTGACTGCAGGCTGAGCTCAGAGTGTGACACTTTGTTAAACAATGTGGCCTTATGGAGATTAGCAATGCTCCCATTAATGATGGTTAAACGGGGTTGTACCAGAGAAAGATAGATTTCTTTCTGTGTGTCAAGACCTTCCAGAGTATGCAGGAAAGAAATGAGAGACACATGCTCCTCCCACAAATGTGTTTATCTTTATTATCTCCTGTTGCAACATTGGACAAGAATATCTTATGTGTAGGTACTTCTACGACAACGCAATATTAGAGAGCCATAAAGTATTAGTCTGACACACAGTGGATCAGATGTAGGAAGAATTATTACAATTTTATAAAAGAACTAGACATTTTAACAGAGATAAAACTGCAAGTCATAACAAACATAAAGGTATGAGGCCTATTACAGGTAGGTAGGTAGGGAATGGAAGTCGCTTTGGATAAAAACGTCTGATAAATGCCGTAAATGTAAATGTAAATGTGTTTAGGTCGTTATGTGTCTGGGTATTGGTTCCTGTTCCGTTCCCCTGGTGTCACATGTTCTTGGTTCCTCACCTGTTGCCTGTTTGTGCTCCCCAGCTGCCTCGTGTTTCCCCTGCCCAGTCTCGTGTATATAAGTTAGTGTCTGTCATGTATTCCTCGTGTGTCCATCGCCTCATTCTCCTGCCTGTGTCCTGCCTGTTCCCCGGTTAAAGGTTTTCGGAGGCCATCGTTGCCTATTTGCTTTTCCCCTTTGTTTTTTCTTTAATAAACCTTGTTCATGGATTCCTGCCTGCCTGCCTGTTCCTGTTCCCTTCCAAGAGGTAGCTCCGAGTGCTGGCCTCACAGCCGGCCTCGTGACAGTTAGCCATGAGAGGTCAAGCGCCACAGGTATATTAACATGAGTTAGTGTGTGCTTATTAAAAATGATCATAAACAATTCTCCCATCAAGAAATACTGCAGTTATTTACAGTATGTTTTTGCTTCCAAGCAATCGTGGACCGCTGAATGCCCCTTTAGATGTCCATGATTGTGTACTGCCATAATGAACTAATGTTTCTAATGTTTTTGTCATTTAATAATGATAATATTATAATATAGCATGGTTTAATGGTAAAACAGTCATTTTACATGTGTTTTTTGTTCACCAAATTTCCACCATGTTGACAATACTAGCACCAAATTTAACAAAGCTCCCTATTCTATGCAGTGTACTACAATGAAATTTTAAAAAGTATAATATGTCTAACACAGAAACATTTGGGATTTGGCCACTTGTGCACAACTGTTTACTGTACAATTAGCCTATGATTTGTATACAGGCAGCATAACACACAGCACACTGCATAGTCTAGCTAGTCTATTAACTAGCTATTATTTAGCTTTATCAGTCTTGTTAGGGCTAAGAAAATTGTTAAGACTAAGTTATGGCTGAGTTCTCAGACCCCTGTGTTTAAAATGGGTTCTTCATCTCTCAGCTCACTCAGTGGTCCACAAAAGCAGCATAACCGCAATTTTTCCATTCACACTTTTTTATTCATTCACAGCACAGTTGTTTTATTTGGTGCAATGACACAGATTTCATTTGTTGTGAGATGGTCATAGGTGTGCTTATTTGATGGCTTTTCCAATAAGGTAGTGAAATATACTGAGAGAGAGAGAGAGAGAGAGAGAGAGAGAGTGAGAGAGTGGGAGAGAGAGAGAGAGAGAGAAAGAGTGAGAGAGTGGGAGAGAGAGAGAGAGAGAGAGGGTGAGAGAGTGAGGGAGAGAGAGAGAGAGAGAGAGAGAGAAAGAGTGAGGGAGAGAGAGAGAAAGAAAGAGTGAGAGAGTGGGAGAGAGAGAGAGAGAGAGAGAGAGAGAGAGAAAGAGACAGAGAGTGAGACAGAAACAAGCCAATGTCTATGACCTGTAAGCTCAAACCCAGCATCTAGCCCATAACTGGAAGGCAGATTACAGTAGATTTCATCCTCAGTTCACAGTTCATGCTCTGAAATTCAGGCATTAGAGCTTATCCAGAAAAGACAGAATACTTCATCACAAAGCCTCCTTTAAAGTGCATAGCATAGATGGCAACCCCCACCCCTCTACACCAAGATTCGATGGAAGGTAAGAGGGTCAATGACTCCTTGGGGTATTTGAAGTGATTCAGACTCTGCACATACTTCTGAAATTGTACATGAACATTTTGACACTTGGAGATAGCAGGGGGTGAATGTTATGTTTAACAGAGTTGATGGACTGTATCAGACTATATCAAAGGGAATGATATTCAGTCTTCATTGAGGTGGGATTGAGGTCTGGCAATTGGGTTGATCAAATTTGCGGTTCCAGTCTTTCATCATGGATTGAAACAATCTCAGTGTAAGTCAAAGTCAAAGTCAAAGTCAACTTTATTGTCAAATCTGCCATACGTACCAGACATACAGAGAATTGAAATTA
>JBBPDB010000001.1:23565827-23580098 GCA_037974465.1 Brachypetersius altus
AAATGAAAAGAATATGCTTTTCTTTGAACAGCAGACTTTGCTTCCATTATGGCAATGCAGCTTTCAGAATCATGGGCCTGATATCAATTCAGACTATTGGCTTAACTGTACTTCCAGTTAAAGCTAGAGAAGCTAAGAGTTTCTAAGAGTCTGCCAATGGCTACAAACTGGAGAAGCCAAGAACCTTTCATGGTTTTAGAGGATAGAGCATGTAGGAAAGGGGAGTTATGTTTAACTGGATATTATTATTTTAAAGCCCTAGAAATTACATTAAAGTAAAGTACCATCCATAGCTGAACTCTAAAAATAACAATAGGGCTTTCTATGGGTATACAGGTGTAAGGCTATTCGACTACGGTTCTACACTACATTATGGCAAGAACCACTTAACTAAGTAAAAAAACCAGTTTATCATTACCTTATTATTCCGGTTTATTTAACTTTTATCATTAACCGCACAATTTAATGTGTTCCTTCATCATCAGAAAACAATAAAAACAAAAAACTTTGAATGAAGTGTGTCCAAACTTTTGACTGGTAGTGTACCTCAGAGAGACTTACATTATTTGAAATAGTTATTAATATGCCGCATGATGCCAGAGACATTCATTAATGATAAATGCATTTTGCCCTATACTTCTCTTTATTACATACATGTAAACTGTTGTGAGGCAAAATAGTAGGCAAATTTCATTTTTCTACATTTTGTAGTTATCACCAGAAAACATAGGTTCGTGAGTTTTTGTTGAATTTTTATAGTAAATTATAATAAATTAAATAGCTATATTTGCATATATTACACCCTCTGGTTCCATCAACTATTATGATCAAGCTCAATCATTTGAGATCTGGTTTCTGTGTGATCCGTCATTCCACATGAGACCACTCTACATGACTGTTTACATGTCAATAGTTAAACAATGTTGAAATCAAAATCCATTTAAAGGGTGTTATAGTTGTTTAGCAAGTCTAGTCCTTTCCCTGGTCATTAGAAACATTATTCGAACAAAATGCCTTTTAGAAATGCTTTAAGAAAGCGGTTATAGGAATCCACAGTTGAGGGCACAGCCCATTTTCTTTCTCACTGTAAGTGTGCTCACAGACCTGAGTTTAAACGAATTTAAATGAACCTAAATCGAGATCTGGAGGCAGATTCAGCCTTATTTGAATTGCTTCATTTATCTAATGCTCTCTCTCTCTTCTAATAGAATACAGTGCGCTTCATGAAATTACTGCTAATGAGTGGGCTGGACAACTGGGAGGCATTACTTGCATTTGGTTGACTATAAAGTCAACAGAATGTTAGTTTGAATAAGAGTTTATTGCAGTTCATCTAAGTCTTTCTTTAGGACAGAGTGAGGATACAGAACTGATAGAATCACGGATGCAGCACATGCACACACTTTCTATCTCCGCTGGGATATAACCCCAGCACAAACACCTAAGTCATGCTGAGAAAAACACAAAAATACCACACACACACACACACACACACACACACACACACACTTATTGAACAGTGGCTGAGCAGTAGGGAGAGTATTAAATGGGGTTTAATGAGTTGCATCGTGAGGAGTGTTAGAGAGGGCCTTGTAGGCTAATGGACTACACTGGTGTGTGAACACACACTGATTTGCACATTCAGATGCACACACACTATCTGAACGGGCTGATTGGTTGTTTGTGGCATGCAGCATGTGGTTAATTTTGCAAACGTTGAGTCGTTAAGCATGGTGTTGTTCTCAGGTTGGTGGGTCTGCAAGGGCCAGTATCACACAGAGATGCTAAATTTTTGTTCATTTTTATCACACAGAGATGCTACAGTTTTGTTCACTAGGCACAAGTACCAGTCGACTACTCATTCAAAAAAGTAGCACTTCTTGTGGTCGTATTATAAGCGAATATGGTTTTGCTTGTTATAGGGTCCAGCTGCAGATGCTATGTCTTTGAAATGTGAGAAATGTACTGTACACATTATATTTTTGTTCATTTTAGGCTCACAGCAAGTTAAAGTAGTCATATTAGTCCATTGGTTAATTGGTTAATAATTGTGTTGCAATCAAAATTCCGGTATTTTAGGCCTTGGTCTTGACTTGTCAAACCACAGTGCAAACTAGTGAATTTATCAGTTAACTAGACCCCTGCAGTGCTCAGACTCAAACATATACTTTACACCTTTTTCCTCAGCTTCTTTGTGAACGTCATCAAGCATCAAGATTGTCTGTAATTGTTCATTTAAGACAGATAAAGCATTCCAACATTGTGCAGCCTGCTGGAACTATGACTCACCACGGTGAGATTAGCATGATGAACTGGCCATTTGATTGACAGCTGAACAGCTAGTGAACAGTAAGGACTTATCTCTATCTGAGCAGACAGACACGGGATAAAACTTTCAAACAATAAAACCCAGAAGACACAAGTCAAATCATAAAGACCCACAATCTGCACGTTAGCATATAAGGCGGATGTGAATGAATATGGATTTGTGGCATTCATATGGAGTTCATTCCTTCTTTGCCACACCAGTGGAGAGAAGATGAGCGCAGTGAGAGGTAATGAGGGTTTTGTCTATCTACACACACACATGCACTCTCAATCATCAACAAGATTGTGCTGAGACTTTGTGAAGAGAGTAGATATGAGAATTTAACTCTCAGCTAAGGCGAAATAGTTCATGAATGTTCAGAAAAGTCATGACATGGATTCACTATGCAAAGAAGGTATAGAGCGATTACGTGTGCATGTACGGAAATGCATATCAGAAGAGAACATATTATGAGGCGTAGTAGGAAAGAAGTTGGTGCTGTGTTAATGAAAAACTGGGTATGTTCGAAACAGACACTAAAGAGCCAGACTACATTACAACAAACACACAAGTAACACCTTAAATGCACACATATTTTTGATAATACAAGCTTTAGGGTCTTGAGCCAGCTCTAGGGTCTTGAGCAAGATACACCATTAAGAGTTTCTTTGTATTGCTTACTTTGGTGCTGCACATTGTGTAAGGTGGGGGCAACAATTTTTCTGAAATTTAGCAATTTGTTATTGCCAAATTTCAACAAAAGGATACATGATCCTTTGGTGAAAGATTCTGGTAATTTACCTGTGAAAAAACGATAACAATACCATTAGGCCCTGGGGCTTTTCCACTATGCAAAGCAGAAATGCTCCAGTTTCTTATTTTGGACAGCTGAAATAGTGGAGATGTCTGTTTTATTTAAAAATAAAAAGTGTTTTTTCCCAGCGTGATTCCGAATTAGGTAAAATAAAATATAAATCTTTAAAAATGTTGTTTAGCTTTAAAGGGCTTGTCAGCACTCCTGATTTGTGGTATAAGTTGGGAGGCTGACTTGGATTTAATTTGATGAGCTAGTAGATGACCGCCTTTCCCTCATGATGATTGCAGCCTTTCCCTCATAAGCCACATGATTGCATGATCATTTGTTCTGTTTTGGAGGTTTATTAAGTTATATTAAGTATATTAAGTTATACTGAGTTTGGAGAGCTAATCTCTCTACGTAAAGTGATGGGTGGTAAAGAATATAGGCGATCTAAATTACATACCAAGTGAATTAGCTGTTGTCATTTTTTCTTTCCTTCTGTGTTAAGGTGAGATGTTATCATTTCTCCCCTAAGAACAACTTTGTGTCTCCCTCAGCTAGAATGAAGAGGTAGAGTCTGTATTATTAAATTCTGAAAAGTTATGATGGCCATTGAGATTTAATTGCAGAATGTTTCATCTGATAATAGTGTGATATGGCACTGAGGGCAGGTTGAATAATTATAGGTAAAAGATTCAAAAGCATAGGAGCCTGGTCAGATACTACAGTGATGGGATATTATATCTTTTCCTAAAAGCCAATAGTGTTTTTTCTCATCTGTAAAGAAATTATGAATGCTTGAACTAGAATGGTGCATAGTGGAGGGAAACCAATTTTATGAGGATTTATAAAACACCAAGGGTCAAAACACACTGCATGATTGAAAGAAAAATCAGGGTGAGTTACCCATGCTGCTATACTCAACGTTAGCATATAGTCAATAAGTCTTCAGGTTCAAAAGTAGAATTCTCCACTTAAAGAATGTCCCCACATCCGATGGCATCTCAAATGTTGTTGTCCTTCCTCCGTTGGACACTCGCACACTTGGATTCCTTTCTGATACAGGACTGTCTTTCTTGGAGAGGCTTAGCCTAAGGTCACCAGTGTTGTGTTCAATAGTATTCAGCTCACTTTTGCAAGGGCTGAATTCATTTCACTAGTAGGACATTTTATAAACACCGGCAACTTACACTAAGGAAGCTTGGATAAGAGTAGTTATATCCTCTATGCTATGGCATATAGCATATAGCATGTTTGTTAGCAACATTATCCTCATAGTTTCAGTTTCACTAATCTAGAGAAGGAATAGTTGGCCACTAAATTTGGATGGACTTTCTTCAGGAATGTTTTTTTGCTAAACCATTCCTTTTTTCCCATGCCACAGTCATCCTGCCTACAACCATTCTCAAACTAAAGCTATTATTTTTATTTATTATAATTTTCCTGATGTTCTCCACAATTTAGTCATGCCCATGTCGAGCCCCAATGTCACCAAAAACACTAGGAGAGTGAAAAAAGCACATGCTTTCACCTAATTATGAGAAGCTAGTCATTACATTTTTTAGCTGCTGCTAATATTGAACAGCTTGGAGGAGAACACTTTCTGCCAATTCTATGACATCAGGAAAAGATGCCAAGTGCTGGCTAGCATTGTGCTGCATGATGACAGGATAGGCAGGACAATCCTATCTGTCTTGGCTAAGCCAGGCCAATTACAATGAATTATGCTTAATGTGACCAGGTAAAAAGGTGCATTTATGTTATCTTTCAATGGTCTGTCTACCTCCCTCACTCTTATCACTCTACATCATGTGGTTAGGCAAGACATATCTCTGTTTTTACCAAAAGGCACCACATGTCCACTAATTACACAGGTCAACAAAAAAAATTTAATCATCAGAAACCACAACACTCTTTTCTAAACCAGTTTTTCTGCTTTCAGTCACATCAAATTTTTGAAGTAATATTAGATTTGTAATAGACTTGCATGCCTTTTTTTATTAAACTGCAGGCACCAACTGTTTCAATATTTTCAGTGTGAAATCAGACAGGTGCACAAAATGGCATAGATATAATGATCAGTGACAGTCAGCTACCACTGTTTCTTCAAAAATGCTTAGCATATCATTATTATATGCCAATTATACCAACTGTCATGCAATATATAACTAGCTTCATCATAAAAACTGTACGTGCGGACAAACTAAGCACTGATTTGAAATCAGCATGGAAAACACTACAAACCCACGTAAACTTATCTCTGGTGATTTTGACCTGTTGACCTGTGTTATCAGTAGTTGCTGGGCCTTCAGAGACTGATATGTAAAGATGCTCGGTTCTGTGCACCTGTTATGTGCCTCATTCAAAAAGCAGCCCATGCTGGAACATTCCTTATCACTTTTGAGTGAATAAGCAGAAAATAATGTATTTGTTATTTAAAACATCTTGATAAGACCTTATTCATAACAGGCAGTGTTTGAAGCACAATTAGCACTTACTAAAAATGGAGTATGTGGAAAAGTTTGAAACGTTCCATCATATGGGCATTTTAAAATGGAAGAGACTGATGGCCACAAGATGGTCATGGTGCATTAACAAGATGGCCATATGAAGGTATGCCTGAATTTACACATACACACACACACACACACACACACACACACACACACACACACACACACACACACACACACATACAGTGGGGGTAAATAAAAAGCCTGCTTTGTAAACATCTCAGTGGAAAGCCATTTTTGATGCCTGACAAAATCTCTCCTCAAGCTTGTTAATCAAACAGACCAGATGAGCCTAAATATTTGTGCTGCTTTCAGGAGCATAATTAAATAACAATTACTGCTGACTAACTGGCTTTTCCACCACATCTCAGTGTGAGCCTCCGGAGATGGCATGCTAAGCCCAGGGCAGCTTTCACAGCCAATAACACACTAATGAAAAATACATCAGACTGATGTGTGCCTGTGTGTATCCTATTTGTCCACACACCTCACGGGTGATCAATTTTCCACTTTTACAGTACTCCCTAACACAACCAGACGTTGCTATGGATGGCCGTTAATGACAGGGAGTGCCTGTGATCATCCACGCTCTCTCTCTTTCCATCCATCTTTGCCTCCCTCGCTCTCTGTCACTCTAAATGATGCGGTCAGGCAAGGCATCTCTCTGTCTTTGACCAAATGGAGGGGGGTCCCTTGTGTCCACTAATTATCAGTAGTCATGGTCATGAGGCTGTCAGACTTTCACACACACACAAATGACCTAAGAATCTAGGTTAATTAACCCTTAAAAGCCTAGTGTAAGAATAGTCAATGTTTTGACTGTATTTAGCTAAATACCCTGTATTTAATTACATGGTGAGATACAAACTTGATTACAAATTTGAGCTTGCACTTATGACTTTTATTTGCTTTGATGACAAAAGTATGTTAGGTCATTTGTTCTGCAAAATATGCCTGTAAAGTGTATATGCTCTACAGTAACTTCATCAACTCAAATAAACTATGAAGCCTCTTTACTATTCAGCTTTCGAACATCTTCACACATGATGACTACAGGAAATGTACACGTCTACACAAAGCGACTTAAAATCAAATAGGTCGTTGGACTTTATTTTCAAAATTACAAACTTAACATGATGATTGACTGAATCGATCAGGTCTTAATTTGACCTCAGTGACCCATTGGTGGGACGGGGCATTCAGCAGGAGAGAACCAAGGAGCTGCTGGATGTTGTGTGAATAGATGGCGTGATGCCTCAGCAGGAAGTGAACCCCTTCCAATAGAAGTTCTTGCAGCCTGCTTTGCGCTCTCTGGGGGGCAGGTTGTTGGGGCTGTCCGCTGACCGCTCCAGTTCCACTCGGACATCTTGTTTTTCCCCCAGAGGTGAAATCACACTCTCTTGGAACTCGGATTCTGGCAGAGAGAGCTGGGATAGAAGGTCCTCCATCTCTCTCTTCCTCCATTCCTAAAATGAATAACACACACACACACCACCAAATAAATCTGAGAAAATAAGTCCAAGCAATAAGCATTTTTGTCGATGAATACTAAATAAAATGAAAATAAACTGAATACAGTCAACATCTAGAATAAACTTCGAAAATAGAAACCAAACATGTATTCTTTTCAAAAAGAGCTGATGTTTATTTGTGTTTAACTTAAGGTATATTTGAGGGATTGAGAGTGAGTGTTAAAGCTTTGAGAGAGTGAGAGTGAGAGGGGGAGACAGAGAGATTCCACATACCAAATTTTGTACCTGTTTGAGACTAACTGTCCAAGAGTTTAGATTAAAGAATTATGCTGAGCATCTATTGGCAGGGAAATCAAGTGATTCACTTTGGGAATCAGTCTTAGAGCAGTCTTAGAGGACTGACTGACAACTGCCTATAAACACACAAATATGAGGAATAATGACAATCATAAACCAGACTCAATCTTAAACCAGACCAAATCATTCTTGTTATGAGTGGCTACTCATTTCCAGGTGCCAAGGGGTTAAAAGGAAAAACTGTTCTGATAAATAGACAAAACAAATGCCTGTAATGGCTGGAGTTATGGATTCCAAACCAACAGTAAATGTCTCCATCTCCGCTTAGGCACATGAGGACATAAAAGGGAGTTATAATACGCATGGCTGAGCACTGCTGCGTGTCAGAGAGAGAGGTCAGGAGGTGAAGACGGGTCGTTCTATGAGCTGCTTTGCTGTAAACGATCTTGAGATTGGTATGGTGTTGTTTTGACCCTTCTGCGCAGCTTTGAGTTCAGTTACTAATGCATGTATGCACCTACAGACCTCCTCCTACATGTTTTAGCTCACATCCTAACCAAACACACTTAACTTACCTACTTAAGACTTACACACTTAAGACACAAAAGACAAGATTAGAAAAAGCAGGATTCAGGGAAGAGCTCCCTTGTCCATAGAATGATTTGACGTCATCTGGATCAGAGTCTCGCACATGTATAATCACATACAACTGGGTAGCAAGGCAGTACTGTAGTAAAATGCTAGCCGTCAGCATCCTAATGGCATCTCATTTAAATGAGTATCTCAAATCTTTTCAAGCTAATCTGTATCTGTTGCACATATTGCATACAGTCAGTTCGCATGGACAGTAAATTGCTTTGTACCTGGTTAAGAGCAGAAAACCCTTAAAACACATATATAATAATGGGAGAGACATAAGGTAACCCTTTATTAGTCCCATGGGTGAGAAATCTGTTACAGCAGCACAGTGGACGGTACAAAAGAAGTTGGAAGAAGTGTAACCAATAGAATAAAAAACTATACAACATAACAGTATACTGTAATATATAACATAATATTAATAATATATATATTTATTAATGTACACACTGGGCTGAAGCGAGGAACTGTGTTGAAATTATTGTCCATGCTAAATTACTGTATATTCAAGATAAGGTTGAAAAATGCTGGAGCATTGCATTCCTATGATTTGCAGTTTAGAATAATTCAATTTTTTCAAAAACACTCTGTAACTGAATGGATGTGGTCAGACTCACCTGTATGGCTTTGTATTTATGTGCGTGTGCGCATGTGTGTGCATGCATGTGGTCTAACCTCAGCAACCATGCCAAGGGCACGGGCTCTTTGCAGAAGTCGGCGGTGGCGGGGGTTGAGGTCCATGTCCAGGTCTGGCTGAGAGTAGGCTCCACTGCTGCATAAAACCAGAGCCACACCAAGCAGAGCCAGGCCACACTGCAGTACGCACACCTTCATCTTCTTCACGGCTCTCAGCGGCGTGACTTCTCGTACAATGTTCTAACCGTGCAACGGAGAGCTAGCTGAGGTTCTGGTCCTGGAACCCTATGGTGGTCTTTTTAAACTCCTCTGGGTGACTGACAGCTGCCCAGTTGCTGGGCAATAGAGGAACGTGATGTCATAAAGAGACCCATATTTCTTCTTGTTCTCTGCTCATGCTGCTGGTTTCTCATTAAGATAACACAAGTGAAAGAGTATTGACTTTACTGCGAGAGGGACAATAAAACAATTTGCGCGAATGGGCTGAGGCCCTCATGGCTAATCTAAGGCAAATACAACAGAGAAATGTCTGCGCCTTCTACCTTTGTCTTCTCAACAGACGCACAGTAGCTTAATTAATGATAAAAGCTTCACAAACTCAGGCTTAATGGATTCTGAGTGTGAGCTTCTCTGTTTAATTTCTTTACGTTTCATAAAGGGCGGGTGAACGGCAGTGCCGACATGACTGACATATCCCATTGTTCTGCCTTGATCAGGCTTTAATCAGTCACCCTTCATTTAGATAAATCATTTCTCATAGAAGCTGAAACTAACTGAACAATAGCATTAATAAAAAGATTGTATACAAATAAAGTAGAAAATCAAGGAACAGAAATTAAAACACTAAGAGGATGAAGCTGACATGGCTCTGTAGTTGGCAGAGTGCACTAGACAACATCCATTAGCTACTGCTCATTCGGTGCACTTCATAGGGAGTAAGAAGGCATTTCAGCCCTCAGACAGTACTAAATGGCCTCTACACTAACAGCCACAACTGAGATTTAACTGTGTTGTACATCAAAGTGTCTGGAATAAAAAGTTCTGAGAGGTGAAAACCACAATTAAACTGTGCCAACATAACATACAGTGTGTCAAAACTGTCTTTTAAACAGTATTCAATATTAATTATCTAGTTAATTTGCAGGGCCCAGAACAGGCATTAAGGTAGTGTGATGCTGAGATTATAAATAGGACATGCCATTTGACGCACTCATGTTTGCAAATATTTCCCCAAGATTAAGTGATAAGGCTGTATGTGTACTGACAAACATGAGACTGCACTAAATGAAAGTGCTGTTAAATGTTCCTTTGTTGACACACTTAAAATGCATTAAAGATGTTTATACATGATACAAAATCAATTAATCAATTCCTAAGTATGTCTAAAATGCTTAAATCTGCATAGACTTGACAGCGGGTCCTCATAACCATAACTTACTGTCTTTTTTACATGAAGTCCAAATGGTTATTTTTCTAACTTCATGTATTCTAGTGCATAGTTGAAATTCAAGTAAAAGTCTAAAGTGCCATCTGGTGGTGCAAAGAAGAAAAGACAAAAGAAAATAGCATAAAAATCACAAACACTGAACCATTTGACTTGCAAAGAAGTAATTGTTTAAATGTGGTTGGAATGTATTCACTTTTCCTAGAGCAACAATGATGCTGTTGTCTGGGGATTAACCGTACTTAATCCTCACAGTCCTTTGAAAAAAGTTAGAAGTGCTTAGCACAACATGCTCCATAGGCACAAATTTTTCACAAAATTTTGTTTTATATATTTGCTCCCCAATCCTTTTATAAAAATAATGCGAAAAATACAGTACATCAGTTGCCCAGTGAAGTGTTTCGGTCCAGACCTCTTTTTTTGAATGATAGTATACAGATGCTTAAAACACTTTTTTGAATGATATTAAAAATAAAGGAATATAAAGAGAAAAAAGAAAATATAAGCACACTAAATACAAACTGATGTTACAGGAAATGGTCCTTTTAATGAATGGAGCATGTAAAATGTATGTCATGAACATTTCTTTCTAATTAATATCATTTTCTTTTTTTAATATTTCTACGTACTATTTATTACTGAATAAATCTGAAGACAGCACAGGTGTAGTACCAAATTTACAAAGTTTATTTATTCAATTAGTGCAACAGTGTAATGGTTATGAGTGAGTTTGAAGAGAATATATAGCTAGTAATGTTATTTAATATGTTTGCAGTACACAAAGAGAAGTTAGTTTAAACAGCATATACGTATATGCTTGTTTACAGCAGTAGATTGTACAATTTTGGACAAAAACAATCATACAAAAACATCTCATTCAAAAACAGTGGGGGAGGCGCTAAACTTTATCCTCAATGCTCAGTTTACATGGACATTTAAACGACTAAAGTAACCACATCTAGTCTCTACATTCTAGACATGTTGAGAAGCATACAACCCCAACAGGAGAAGATGAGGCAGAATCCATAATGACTGGTTAAAAAAAATTTGGTCTAACTTGGTAAGTCTGTGTAAAATGTGCATGTCACTATTGTTTTATACACTGTTGACCACACTTGATTCAAAAATTCCAAACAAAAAATGTTTAGAGAAAATGTAAAAATAATACAATAATTTATAATAACTTGGAGATGTTAAACTACACAACACTCTTACATTCTTTTATTATTTTACAACTGCAACAATATAGTAATGTTACATATGTAGTCTGTGTGGTGGTGGCGTAGTGGGTAGGATACTTGCCTCTAGACCAGTAGGTCATGGGTTCGAATCCTACCTTCAGCACACCACCAATGGGTTCCTGAGCAAGACCCTTAACCCCAAGTTGCTTCAGGGAGAGACTGCCCCTTGTAGGTAGGGAATGGAAGTCGCTTTGGATAAAAGCGTCTGATAAATGCCATAAATGTAAATGTATGTGTGAGCTCCGTTTCATCCCAACAGCAAACTGTGATGCTGCTGGAATACAGCATATAGAATAGCTTCTATACAAACACTACTGCACTTACTTTTTTTTACACAGCTCAGACTGCAAAAGTTCATAAAGAAACTGCCACAAATTGTATGAACAGTGAACAGAAAAGAAAAGTGGTCTCTTATTTTTATTTCCATGGCTGTACATATACCATAGTTTTAATGCATTGGCTAATTCAGACATTTTCAGACACAAGATGCATATATTATTCATCCTACATGGTGCGATTTAAATAAGTAAAAATGTTTAAATAAGCATGAATTTAACGTTGTTGCTATTTAAGTATACAGTTGTGGTCAGAAGTTTACATACACTCATCATGGGTATGAATAAATGTCATATTCATTTTGAGCTTTTAACGGTTTATTTGAACCATTTCTTTCCAGGACAGGACACAACATACAACTTCAATGATTTTTTAAAACAAGAATAGGGTGCACAATATTGAATATATCTAGGATTGTCTCTAATCAACACATGATGAAATATATACATACATCCCAACTAAATCCTTTATTAAATGGTGCTGAAGATTCTAGAATGTCTAAACTTCAAAGTCTAGTATTAGCATTCAAAATTAACTGCAATTGGTAGTTTTTCTTTTTGCCAACATAAAAAGGATGTTTTTGACAGCATTTGTTGGATTGACCAATTCTCAGAAGAATGGGTCCTAGAAAATCCTCATTGAAGATCTAAAAATGAGAATTACAGATTTCCACAAGTTGGGGAAGTCTCTTGGAGCCATCTCTAAACAACTGCAGATTCCAAGATCATCCGTTCAAACAACTGTACGTAAGTACAAGTTATTCGGGTGTTACATCGCCATGGACTGAGAGGGTGCCGACCAAAAAAGAAGCCCCTGTTCCAAAATAAACACCTTCAAGCTTGACAGAAACTTAGAGGAGTCAAGGAGAGGCTAAGAATACTGTACCAACTGTCAAACATGATGGTGGTAGTATCATGCTTTGGGGCTTTCACAGTGCCAGTGCCACTTGTGCATTGTATAAAGAGGATGGAATAATGAAGGGGAACTACCTTCAACTTAACCACAAATTAATAGCTAGACGAAACTTGGACACAATTCTCGAGCGCGTTAAGATTACAAACAGCGTTAACAGCGTTGAGATGTATGTATATATTTGGGCATGTGTGTATAATTTTGTCCCTGTATTGATTAGTTTAAACAAACTGAATCTTGTGCATCCAATTCTTGTTTTAAAAAATCATTGAAGCTGTACAATCATTCTGCCCTGGAAAATGAATGGTTTAAATAAACCATTAAAAGCCCAAAATGAGTATGAATTGCATACCTATGATAAGTCTATGTAAACCTCTGGCCACAACTGTAGGAATAAGTACAAAGACTTTTATGTCAATGTAAAATATGCTGTAGCAGTTGAATCATATATTCACAAGCTGGTTGGTGGTCCAATTATTCACAAATGAATTTCTATTTTGTTAATGACTTTTTAGTTATTGCTTGATTATTGTTTATGAAAGGGCAACAGCTTGGAATACAAAAAACGAGCATCAAGATCAAGAATATTCCAAAAAATAAAAGAACCTTATTCTAATTTCCTCAGACATATGCTAAGGAAATGTTTGAACAAAAACGACACGCAAAGAAATATCATAAAATGATTTCTTAAAATGGAGTGACATCTATAGGTACACAGACTGCAACGTTAAAGGTATTACATTAACACTTAACACTTAAAACATTAAAGACTAGACCACAAAAAGTACAAAAAGATCACAAAAGTACAAGAGAAATTGCATAGTTTTGACTCATGTTCTTTAAGCAAATTAGACCATCAACCTTGATTAGAATTTTAGGACCACTAAACAAGCACCTAGCAATGTGTGATCAACTCTGAAATTGACTCATTAGTTTATACAAAGTAACTGGCAAGGACAGCATAACATAATGATCGTCTATCATACATTCAAACCTATACAGTCAGACCGCAATGAAAAAGCATCACAAAAGTATCCAGCAAGAGAAAAGTTATCATCCAATGAATGGTTTCACACTCTGATGTAGTGTATTGTGGGTAACAAAATGCAGGCAGTTGCTTTTGTGTTGAAAAGTGCTTGTGAGTAATTAGGTCTTTAGGCCTTAATAGTGTGCTTGCCTCAGTAAAAGATATTCTCTTTATTTATTAAGTTTGCATTATTATTATTATTATTATTATTATTATTATTATTATTAATCAATCGGTGAAAACAGTCAAACATGCAGTTTATTATTGTACACTCAGTCAAAACAGATGTATGCGAGTACTCTGACACTTATGTGAATGGCACAGCTGTACAGGACTCTCTCAGCTACGGTGGCCCTGAAGGGCAAAACACAACGACATTTCAGAAAACATAACGACATTTCAGAAAACACAACGATATTTCAGAAAACATAACGACATTTCAGAAAACACGACATTTCAGAAAACACAACGACATTTCAGAAAACACAACATTTCAGAAAACACGACATTTCAGAAAACACGACATTTCAGAAAACACAACATTTCAGAAAACACAACATTTCAGAAAACACGACATTTCAGAAAACACAACGACATTTCAGAAAACACAACGACATTTCAGAAAACGGAAAGGGTAGGACCACACT
>JBBPDB010000001.1:23580198-23601853 GCA_037974465.1 Brachypetersius altus
TAATAATAATAATAATAATAATAATAATAATAATAATAATAATAATCATCATCATCATCATCATCATCATCATCGTCTTCTTCTTCATCATCATCCATTTACCTTTTTGAGGGGAGAGGAGCGCGTGTAACACTAAGTGTAATACGTGGTCTAGACTTTAGGCGGTAGCATTGGTCTCAAAACAAATGGCGTCCCAGTGAAAGCACCCAGACACCCCAGACCTGAATGAAAGTGAGCAAAAACTCCCGGAGCGGTTTAACCATCCCGGACAAAACTATAATCTCCTTTAGACTTCACTACTGAAAACATAACAAACAAAAGAGACTAAAAAAAAACCCAAAAAACACCCATTTTTCATTTTCTTTAAGAAATCTTAGTACCTCGTCTGATTTGTGATTTGTGAGGTGAACGAGGTTAGTTAACCAGCCTTGGAGATTAATAGCACAATTCAAATTTTCGCACGTTTCGATTAGACATCCCAATATGAGACCTCTTCGATTTACGAGTGTATGGTCATAAATAAGAGGATAGTTGCATTTTTTTTAAACAAACTTCTAAAGTTTTTTGTTGTTTGTTTATTGGCTCCCCATTGGACATTGAAGATGTTTGACGCGACTCTTGTCCAATAGGATGGGTGAATGAGCTCCAGAGGGCGGGGCCTTTTGAGTTACATTGTAACAGGCTAGGCTGCAGCTCCGCTTTGAACTGGCCACGCATCGGGACGTCACGTGTTCAGCCTCTGTGGAGCGAGACTGGGCTCGAGGGCTGCTTAAGCTGCTCCATACAAACACAGGCGCGCGCGCGGCGTGTAGGGACCTTGGATTTTGGTGGGTGCAGGAAATGCAGGGCAAAGTAACTCCGCACTCCAGACTGGAGGGAGACTTGGGCTCAATCTGGATGCGTGGAACTCACGGATGCATTACTTTTTAAAACCATGGCTCACTTTGCATTTCAGGATCTCTAGAGAGTGGATCTTCCGTGGCTGGCTGGGCTAAATGAGGTCGTACGCTGACTGGACTTGTTTTGGTAGCTCGTTCGGAACTCCAGACTGAAAAGGGGAGTCCTCCCCCCTCCCTGCACACACACACAAAGCCACGTTTTGGTACTTTACTACTGATTTAGTACTTGTGTTGAAAGTTAAGTACTTCAACTCACAGTCAAAAAACACCTATAGTTAGGTATACGTTGACTGATTTGATCATGGGGTGCTTAGGTAGCTCCTCTGAGGAGCTGGCGTTAGTAAAATGAACTGAAATGGATCGTGTTTACTTTTGTACGGGTAGTTCTTTTGCATTTTGAAGAAAGTATTCGCGCATTTTTAGTTGACTTGTGAAAAACAAAAATGGCAAGTCCTGTAGAAACGCAGGGGAGCTGTTTCTCGGACGTAAGAAAGGTGGGCTATTTAAGGAAACCCAAAAGCATGCACAAAAGGTTTTTTGTCTTGAGGGCTGCGAGCGCCACGGGACCGTCCAGGCTGGAGTACTACGAGAACGAGAAGAAATGGAGACACAAGTCTGGGGCTCCCAAAAGGTCGATCCCACTCGAGAGCTGCTTCAACATCAACAAAAGAGCGGATTCCAAAAACAAATACCTCGTCGCTCTCTACACCAAGGACGAGTACTTTGCGGTGGCTGCAGACAACGAGCTGGAGCAGGACGCATGGTATCAAGCCCTGGTGCACCTTCACAATAGAGGTAAAGTCCATGAAAGTGCTGGGATCAGTGGAACTAAGGAGGGCAGTTATGGTGATATTACGCCGGGTCCTGCCTTCAAAGAGGTGTGGCAAGTAATCTTGAAGCCCAAGGGACTCGGGCAGACCAAAAACTTAACTGGGGTTTACAGGCTGTGTCTGACTAGTAAGACTTTAGGCTTTGTGAAGCTGAACTCGGATGCAGCAGCAGTGGTGCTGCAGTTGATGAATATACGAAGGTGTGGCCACTCTGAAAATTTCTTTTTCATTGAAGTCGGAAGGTCTGCAGTGACTGGGCCAGGAGAGTTCTGGATGCAGGTGGATGATTCTGTCGTGGCCCAAAACATGCATGAAACCATTCTAGAAGCCATGAAGGCCATGAGTGAAGAGTTTCGGCCCCGGAGCAAAAGCCAGTCCTCTTCTAATTGCTCCAATCCCATTTCGGTGCCGGTTAGGACAAGGCATCATCATAACAACCCTCCCCCAAGCCAGGTTGGGTTGGGAAGGCGCTCCAGAGCAGAGAGTGTGACGGCCACCTCTCCTGCAGGCGCAGGCAAACACAGCCACTCATTCAGGGTGAGAGCATCCAGTGATGGAGAGGGAACCATGTCAAGGCCAGCATCTGTAGATGGGAGCCTGGGCAGCCCTAACACCATGCGGCCTCAGTCTCAAAGGCACAGAGGTGGAACCAGGCTGCATCCACCACTAAACCATAGCAGGTCCATCCCTGTCTCTTCATCACGATGCTCCCCATCAGCCATCAGCCCAGTCAGCCTGTCTTCCAGCAGCACTAGTGGACATGGGTCTACAACTGACTGCCTCTTCCCGCGGCGGTCCAGTGCCTCTATCTCAGGATCACCTAGCGATGGAGGCTTTATCTCATCTGATGAATATGGATCCAGTCCGTGTGACTTTAGGAGCTCTCTCCGTAGCGTAACTCCTGACTCCTTTGGACATAGCTCCCCAGCCAAGGAAGAGGAACTGAATAACTACATCTTCATGGTCAAACCTGGCTCACTGACTAGTACTGGGAGCCAGTCTCGGAGTCAGTCCAGAGGTACACCATCTCGTCTGGATGAGCCAGAGCTGGAGAAATGTTTCAGGAAAAGAACTCATTCCTCAGACATATCACCCCCTACGGTGTGCCACCATAAGACACCTTCACAGTCACCTGCTGCTTCGCTGGATGAATACACAGTCATGACACCAGCATATCCTATTAATCAGTCCACATCATCATCATCAACACACAGAAACTCGTTCATGCCCACACACTTGTATGCTGAAGAAGG
Organism: Brachypetersius altus; assembly: GCA_037974465.1. Classification (NCBI taxonomy): domain Eukaryota; kingdom Metazoa; phylum Chordata; class Actinopteri; order Characiformes; family Alestidae; genus Brachypetersius; species Brachypetersius altus. The sequence continues at coordinate 23,583,181 of JBBPDB010000001.1, forward strand.
TTTGGAAATGCCACCGACAGAGGCCAGCAGTGGGTCCACTCTTAAGGACGATGGCTACATGCCAATGTCGCCTGGTGTTGTGCCTTCTGTAACATTGGGAAAAGGTGGTGACTACATGCCCATGAGTCCAAAAAGTGTCTCAGCCCCGCAGCAGATTATAAACCCACGACAGCACTCGCGGATAGACTCCAATGGCTACATGATGATGTCACTGAGTGGTAGCTGCTCTCCAGATGTTTCTACAAATTATGGAAAGATTTGGACCAATGGTGTCAACCCCAGGCTTTCAGTTGAGAGCACTGAAGGGAAAGTATCGTCATGTGGAGACTACATAAACATGTCTCCTGCTAGCTGCTCAACAACCGGGACTCCACCAGACTGCTACTTTAACCCTGTAGAAGAGCCATCCAGGCCAACATATGCCTACTTCTCCCTGCCCCACTCCTTCAAACATGGCAACAGGAAGCAGGACCAGAGTTCTTTACGGATGTCCATAGGCACCAGTCGCCTGGTTGGTGCTGACTCATCCTCATCCTCAGCTAGCAGCGACAGTCTGGGTGGTCAGTACCCCCCTGCTGTCAGACCAAAAACATTAGAAGTCAACTCTAGTCTGGCACAACCAACGAGGCTATCCCTGGATGCTAACAAAGCCAGTACTCTCCCTCGAATGCGAGAAAGCCCGTTTCCCCCTGAGCCCAAAAGCCCTGGAGAGTATGTGAACATTGAGTTTAATGGTAAGGCATTTTCAGCAAGCTTAGCGTCCCTGTTTTCCCCTGTATTTGATAGTAACAAGGCTGATAAATTGTCAGAACAGTCATCTTCTGACTACATCAATATGCAGCTACATTCACAGAGCTTGCTTTCGAACTCTAGAATGGCAACAGCATCATCTGATTATGCAGTTGTTACGCCATCTGAGACCTCCACCTCCTCCCAACCTCTTCCTTGTGAAAGCATTTGTGAACGCGACTACATCACCATGCAGCTTGGTGCCTCTTGTGTAGCCTATCCTGATTCCCAGATGATGCTCATGAATGCCTCTTTACCAGACTCTGAAGTCCCCGCCTGCTCAGTTTCACCCAATAATGACATATCAACGCTACATGGTGGCCCAGGTAGGCCTGTTTTAATTGGTCCTCTGACAGGTCTCAGTGCATTCACCCGGGTAAATTCCACTTCCTCACGAGACCAGGGTGCAAAAGTTATCCGCGCTGACCCACAAGGTAGGAGACGACACAGCTCTGAGACATTTGCCTGTACAGCAACCAAAGAGGCTGCGAACACAGCAGCGGGCTTTCAGTCAGAAGATGTCAAGCGACACAGCTCCTCCTCCTTTGAGAATGTTTGGCTGAAGCCTGCAGAAGTGTCTGCTGTTGCTTCTTTCCCAGCTGCCGGCACATCCAGTGGTCGGAGAGAAATGATAGCAGCTGGCAGCATGGCCCATCAGAACCGGAACAGTCTGAACTACATTGATCTGGATCTGGCGCAGAAGCAGGAGCAGCCTTTAGCAGACTGGAACTTGTTCCAGGCCCGACAGGCGGAGCTGGAGGCAAATGGAGGCGTGGAGGAACTTGGTGCCTATGCAAGTATAAGCTTCCAGAAAGCAGATGAGACCAGAGGAAATCTCACTCATAGAGAAGGTAAGTTGTCTGTAGGATGTCTGTATAACTTTCTTATATAGTTGCCTTATTTGCTTATGTGCATACATTGTGAGAGTATGTTCTGTAAACAGAAGGTAGCAAGTCAGGCAGATCTTCACATAATGCATTAACAAATGTGAGTTACATTATTGTTTACAAATTGGCTTCCAGTTTTGTGAAGTTGGAGGTTTCTGTGGAAAATACCTGATGCCCCCAGCCCACCCCTCCGATAAATGAGTTTATTTGTGATTAAGTTGCAGTAGGATTGGCATGCCTTCGCTTGTTCATAGCAAAGAGTACAGACACATTAAGTGCTTCTGAGTCACAGAATTGCGACTTATTTTTTGTGCAGGAGTTTTGCACTTGAATGACGTTGGGTGAGTGGTTTAGTCAGTGAGTCAATCGTACATGTTAACTTGGTTATGTTTGTACAGCAGGTGATTAATATCAGTGTGTGTTGTGAATGAGTCGGAGTGTGTTTAAATAGCCCCTCATGTGTGATCTCTCCCTCTCTGTCTGTCATTGTTGCTTACATGTATGATTTTTTTTTTCTTAAAGTAAAATCTTATTTTCACAGCTGAAGCAGAAATGTTAATTTTTGTCCTGTGTCCTAAACTAGACAGGGTTACAACCTGGTAAACTGCTGGAATCCTTTTATGGGAGCTACAGAATCATGGCTGTGGGATTTTCAGGCCGATCTACCTCACCAGTAATCTACCTTATTCCAGTAATCCTCTGATTCCATATCTGTGTGCATCCTGACTTAAGACAAATGACACTGGGCCGCAACTTTACTTGCAGATAGATTTGGTCATTCCAACTGTCCACTTAATTGACCAGGTAAACCAAGTATACAAAGCTATTTACTGGGTTATTTCCTATATAACATTTATGTGGCCTTTGATGAAAAATATTTTATTAATTCTTTATGCCAGATTCCCAAACGCAAACAATTATCGAAACCATAACAAAAGAAAAGCCAACAGTGTTCTGAATAAGAGGCCATTCAGTGACCTGGAAAATACCCAAAAATGAAAGAATGGGGAGAACAATTGGCTATATTTAGTGTTAATAGCATTTGTGCTATTTTTTTTGCAGCCACTTCGCCTTTTTTTTGTTAATGTCTTGCATATACTAATTTGTTCTGGAAGGTGTGTGTGTGTGTGTGTGTGTGTGTGTGTGTTCGCGCCCCACCCCCTTTACACAGTGGAGATGTGTAAACACTGTGTGCTCCTCACTTCACCTCTCATCCATGTATAAGCTGGAGTTCCCTGGGAAATGATTGGGCATCCTGACCATCAAGCTTCTTATTTCCCTTTTGTCTCCCACACACATGCACAGGCATGTGCCTTATTGTAGTCCTTGTAGATGTTTTATTAAAAGCCACATTGTTAATGAAATCGTAGGGAGCTCTTATCTTTACAAATGGCAAATGTGCTCAAGTCAAAAGAGACCTAAAGGATGGGGATATAGCTTACTATAAGCTTTCATTTAGGGCCTTAGAAGCAGATAGCATATCAAATCATTTTTGTTCATTTTTAATTATAATAATTACAATTATAATATAATAATTCATAATTCATTTGGGTGAGTAGGATTCTGATTAGGGCATCAAGACTTGCGGAAAAGTGTTCCTTATTAAGTCCACATTGCAAAACCTTATGGAAATCAAATTACTCCCAGAATATTACGATCTCATTGTTGCAACTTTCTAAGTAATAAATCATAAGATGAAAAAACAGCCCAATGGTTTTTAGTGCAGGTTGTCTGTTTTTAGTGTCGCTTTACTCAGTGAGTACGGGTAATTGGATAATTGGCTTTCTGGGTTATTTGTTTACACAGTCTTAATTCTTAAGACTGGGCAGTAGTCCCTACAATCACACTTGCCAATAATATTTACAGCCTTTAACTGCAACAGACTGCAGACCTGTGCTTTTAGTTTCATAGGTTGCCTTTGTGTGTGTTCAGTTTAATTTCAGCAGGATGCGGTCCCCCTGCGTTCAGTGTCATTGGATGTGTTTGGCACTCGTCCCGCGCAAGGCATGTTCCTGTGTGGCCGGTTGCCTGCGCCGCCGGTCTCCATGGTTACGCTGTCACCGCAGCGCTTTCTTCTCATGTCACAGTGGATTAAGGGGCCACGTTTTGAGGCGCCAGGAGCGACACAGAGCTGCAGCGTGATTGGCCAGCTCTAGGGTGGGGCGGGGTGAGCGAGTTCTTTGGTGGGCTGGGTTGATGTGAGACAACTGGCCCCTCCATTTCAGCCCACCATGCTGGGGTCTCTTTTTTTTTTTTTTTGGTTGTTTTTTTTCTTTGTTTTTCTTCCTTTTGGAAAAAAGTGTACCAAATGAGCGAACTTACGTGAACTTTTTACATTAGGTAGAGTTATAGTTGAATGGTTCTATATATAGAGGTTTGCTACTAGGATAATGCAATTATACATTGATGTGTCTGTAGTGGTGAATTGTGTGCACTAAAAATATTTGATTATTTTATCCGGTTTAAAAAAAGATTCTACAGTCGCATTTGTGCGTTTTAGTGTATAGATAATGCTAAATTGTACCCAAATTGTTGATTGCGATCATGGTTTAATTTGGAGTTTAGGAAGTTATTTGAAGATGCATTGAATGATTTCTTATGTCACGGAATGTGTTGAAGAATTGGTTCTTTTTGTACTAGCTCATATAGGTGTGTGTGTATTTGACACATGCTTCATTCCTCAGCATTGGGATTGGAGACAGGCAGCTCTGTAGAGCTTTTTTGCGGTTTGGGATGTATGTGCATTGAGAAGCTCAGGCGTGTCTTAGGTTTTTGTCTTGACACCACAGATGGCACACTGCCTTCGTTTTGTGCATCATTTTGTACTGCGTTTTGACTTCACGTGACCTTGCTTGTTGCTCCTGCTCATGACCCACATTTCAACTTGATATGATTTGGAAGTCTGACAAGATCAGTGTATAAGAATTTGAAGTAATATACTCCTGAAATGTTATTGCTTTCTTGCAGTATAGTTAAACCTATTTTATACTAGTGATCTGAAATTCCATGCCTCGCTTTACTTTGTAGGGATAATCGCAGCCAAACAGAGTTTTTATGTTAAATTTGGTTTTGTTTTAAGAAGTGATTGCAGTAATTGAACGTGTTGAAGCTTCAACAGTATTTTATTCAATTTTCCAACTCTGAAGCATCGCTAGAAAGATGCTCTACCTTGCCTTGGTGTTCCAAGCATAAACAGAGCAAACAGTACACGAGCAAATATAGAAATGGGGCAAGTATAAAAATATACCAGATTTTACTGAATGTTACTGTTAAGTACACGTATTAGTGCATATGATGAAAAGTCACAAACATTTATAAGTTTGTGTTTTTGTTTTTCCCCTCCCTCAAAATGGATTATAATCCCAGTTTTAAAAGTTTGTGCAGGTCATGCTAAATCTTACAGACCGAAGGGATGACAGAGGAAAAATCAGACCATTTTGAGTTGATGGACAGGTATGATGACCGGAATCAGAGCATTTACAGCAATGGTGAGAGAGGATGAAGTTAAGAAAGGAAGAATGGAACAGAAGGTGTTGCTTTACTACATAATGTGTTTTGAGTGTTTCTGTGTAGATGTATTTGTGTTTTAATGTCCATGCACTTGGGTGCTTGTCTGATCTCTGTGTGTTCATTGGATTTGTGTGTTAGTGTAATGAGAAGGCGCGTGTGTGTGAGAGAAAGAGAGAGAGGCACATTGCTTCCACTCTGCTCTGCTCCACTGGTCTGGATGAGTTCCACACGGCCCACTTGGATCCCTCATCACCGTGTCCTCGTTTCACCTCTGTCTTGCTCTCTTGTTTTCTCTTGCGTCTGTGTGCTCTCTCTCTGTCTCTCGCTCTTACACACTCTCTCTCTTGCTCTCTCTCTCTCTCTCTCTCTCTCTCTGAAATTCCAGATGAAGCCACATTAAATTAGTTTGGTGCTTTGAAAAGGTCTTGTTTGTGTTTTTGTGTGTGCGCATGTGTGTTTTTTCTTAAACTCTAAATAGTTTTCTAGACAGCTGCTTGCCTCCATTTAAGATTTGTGTGCAACAGAGAGGAGCTATAAAAGAGAGAGCCACAGTGGTGTGTGTGGGTGTGTTTGTGTATGCCTTCAGGACTGAGGACACATCAGCAGCAGTGGAAACTTTCTCTCAAGCTTGTCCGCTCAGGCATGCGCCGCTTCTCTGTCACTAATTCACAGAAGTGTGGTGCGATGCGTTCCAGCATTTTGTCCTTTTGCATTCTGTGTTCAAACATATATACGACAGTGGGGGCATCAGTGGGAGGTTTCATATCACTGTATGACATCTGTTTGCCCTGTGGCACGGCTGGGACCAGGATATCAGCATCTCTAGGCATTGTTGCTACACTAGCAAAGCTTTACTGCTACAGTCACAATATGCACTGTATGACATGTTGTAGGTGAGGGTCAATCTAGCCAGTCACTTTATTTGTTTGTAATCATTTGTAGTTGGAAGTTGGAAAAGATGGCAATGCAGGGGTATGCAATGAGGCAAATTATTACTCTATAATATCTCCAGTTGAGGTGAGTCAGAAACCCTATTCTTTTGTGTAATTAGTGTAATTGAATTAATTTCATGCTCTGTGGAACGCTCACGGTTGTTTTACAGAGTTTGTATGTTGTACTGGAATGGTACCAATACTTGAACACTGCTATTTACTGGACACATGCGCATGACAAATGTATACAGAAGACACAAAGCCATTCTCGCTTTTTTCTTAGTCCCCTAAAATGCTCTCATTTAAATTAAATGCCTAAATTGTTGTTAGATATTTTGAACTCTCTTGAAGTAAGCTTTTAGTCTGATGCTGAACATTTCCAGCCTGTTAAGGCTACTCAAAACTGGTAAGGCTGGGAAGGGCTATTTACTGTTCTAAACTTACAAAACTGGTCTCAGATTCCACTGCTATAGTAAAGCATGTGGAAAGAAAATTTAATGATTAGCTCTGCACAGAGTCAGAACCTGTGTTGTAACCATATTGCTGCATATTGTAATTGCAGGATGCTGTCCTCTTACTAGAGCTGTGGGAAATAATAATTCAGATTTATTGGAATGTGACAGTGAATGATTGAGAAAAAATGTATTTTAAATTATTTTAATTTAAATAGAGCAGATGCATGCTCTAGTATGCCTATTGCTGGGCCCAGCATAAGTGACTGCAAATGCATGGGAACATCTCTGCTTTTATGACCGTAACAGTGAGCTTAACAAAACATACGGTGAAAGACCTACCGAGCCAAAATTACATACTTTGGCAGTACAAATACGAGGACTCCCATCACCCACGTCCACTCAATTTTAGCAAAAACCAAGAATGCAGCTGCTAATCAGCCAACAATACATCAAGCCATGGAATTAGCTTTGCACCCAAATACCGAAAGGGCAGAGAGAATTACCCAAGCTATTGCCGCAACCACATTTCATATCTGAAGGCTTATATTCTTGTGTTCATAAAAAGATAAACAAAGAGCATCAAGCATCCCATACAAAAAAATTCTATAATACAAAATATATTCTAACCAATATATTTTCAATATATTATAAATATACAAAAAACTGCCACTTTGGTATATTGTAGTATATTTTTAAAAATATATTTACATATTGAAAATATATTTTTTAATTCGACAACATAAATTCCAATATACTGCAATATATTTCATTTCCGTATGGGATTGCTTTGAAATTGAAACACTACCATTTGAGTCATAATCAAAATTGTGAGCCCAGTGAACCTTTAAAGCTGCTTTGTGACAGCTCGGTTGGTCAAAAACTGAAAAAGAAGTAATGGAATTGAAGAGTCACACCTCTACCTATTAATGATAAAAGTAATATGATGTGGTTAAAGACCACCATGTTTTAAGTCTTGGATTAAGTGAATGCTTCCAGTTCTATTCCAGGAACTAAAGGCCAAACTAGACCGCTTCCCATGGCTTTAAGATCTGACCTGTTGGCTTATGGCACAGCCTGGTCTCTAGATATCTAGACAGGGTGCTTAAAGCAAAAAAAAATCAAAAACATTTGATCTACTGATGTCACAGATTCATTTGCATATGCTTAATTGCCAGTACGGCAGGGGCCTGATGCTACAGATCTATTCTATACTGTGTTGGATTGTCTTCTTGTGTTGAGGTAAAGCGTTAGTGGAATAGCAGGGAGTACACCAAGTACACCAACAGCGGAGTTTATTGCTTTGAAGATGAGAGGGTTGTGTGTGACTCAACTTGCTGAAGTAGGCAAAACATCTGGTGGTGGTGTGTTTGTTTGTTTATTTATTTATTTATTTATTGCGAAAGGAGGGGGTAGAGGAAGTTTTTCCTTTGCTAAAGGCAATGGTATTTGGCACACATGGTCTCTCCCACATCACACACACACTGCCTTGCCTGATACAGAGGCTTTGTTTTACACGGGCCCCCTAAAGCAAGCTGTCCTAAGGTTAGCCTGACACATTTTTTTCCCTGACTTGTTCTATTGAACAAGGCCCAATCAATAGTGCAGTTAATGAATGGTTAACATATGTCTTCTGATTTATTACATTTTCCGATTCTGGAGTCAAGGTTTGATTTGATGTTTGGTAGTAGATGTGCCGATTCAACTGTTATATACTATAATGGTACAGGTCCAGAAACACACTCCTGGGCTGAATAGACACTTTATAAAACAGCCCAAAGAATGGGATGCCCCCAGGTTTTTTTTTTTTTGGTTTTTTTTTTAAATGTGACATTTTTGACAAGTTCTTCTCCATAGGGGGATCACATCTTCCTCACCTTTTCACCCCTTTTGAAGTTGAATAGGATTTTAGCCAGCATTCAGTAAAACTTGTCCAACAGTTGCAAACTGAATACATTTGTGTATGGATTGGGTTTCTTGGAAACCATGAGCTTGCATGCGCAAGCAGTTAATCTTAATGCAAGACTGTGAAGTTTTTAGTATAAGGAAAGCTGTAATCATCATTTCTTGGTGTGTGTGAGTGGATTAATGTTGTAGATGTTTAGTTAGCCTGTTTTAGTTCAGAATTCTGTGGTTCAAGTAATACTCTAATACCGTGTCTTTAAACTTTCGTAAGTGCTGAATGTCCTCTCTCTGTGAATATGACCTGTTTGTTGACATCAGTAGGAGCGCACACTGTGGTCACACATCTGTAACATTATCCCCTACAGAGTGAGAGAGCATGGGTGATCAGGCTAAATATGTCTTCGTACTCTCAGGTCCATGTGCGTATGTGTGAGCGAGAGAGACATGGGAGCCTGACTGAATGACATAAGTTCACTGAGCAGCTGGAAGATGAGTACCACCCCTCTCTCACATCCTTATATGGAGTAACCCACTGTAACGAGCATGTACCCACTATTGGACCTGCAGGTCAGGAAATATTACTCCTGCATGCATGTGACCATGTGTCTGCATATGGAAGTATTTGTACATGGGACCACTTCAGTGGTAGCAGTTAGACAAATATGACTCTTGGAGTAGTGATAATAGTTTATCATCCCTGGTGAGCATGGGACTACCAGTTGGTGTTCCTGTATATAATCTAATAAATTGCACCGGTCCAGAGAGCGGGGCAGCTAATTTTACGTGGCATAACAAGGTGGCCTCTTTGGGTCCAACACTTTGTCCACAAATGTAGTTTTCAGTGTTTCAAGAGGGCCTTTCATTAACCACGTAAAATTAGCTGCCCCGCTCTCTGGACCGCCGCAGTTTACATATCATTCCATCAGGGTTTACTCCCTGAAAACCGTGAGCCGGAGCGCATTCAGATGCGCGACAAACTTTTGTCGCAACCTTTTGAGTTGCATCTCTCAGTGGGGAATTTAAATTGGAGTATGGGTTTACCATTACATTTTCTTTAAGGGTAATGCATTAAACTGAGTTTAAAATGACAAAGTGTTCTGGGAGCATATTTGGGGGCATATTTATACTATAAAAATAGGCATTTGTTATTTTTTTAAACCAAAACAACAATGTGGTTTTTCACAATATGCGGGTGCTCATGGAATGTAAGCCCCGCAAAAAGCGGAGGATTACTGTATACTCTGTGTATGGCTGAAACCTACTTCACTTGTTTGTTCTATGTGTAGTGGATATTCTTAACTTAAATGGCTGCTTAAAGTTATGTAATGTGACAAAACCATATGAAACTTTATGGTTGCCCCTGTTACGGGAGTGCTGTAACAGACCAGTGTCAATGGGAAAAGATTATCTTCCCAGAATTCCATGCGTCTGGTTTAGCACCTCCCACTTCGTGCAGATTTGGAGGCGGAGCAGTCCTACGAGTGGCGTTTCCCCTCTACTTCCCGCACAGCATGTTTGCACAGCCTGGCGGCTTTTAATTTCACCCTCTGCAATTTCCTCCAGCTCACTGGTTTTCTAAGTAAAAAGGAGTCTGCCTCTAAAAATGGTGGCTCCAATAAAAGTGCATGCCACGGTGATGTGAGAAGGGCTTTCATGTTCTTCAGTGCTGCCCTGTGAGCTCCCTGCCTCTTTACGCTGCCATATTTATAGATGAGGTTTCTTTCAAACCTCTGAGGCTCTGCTCTGAGCTGAGGCCTAGGCCTGTTCTTTCCTAGCTCCACAGTGGGGCCCTGTCTTTTTCTACTTCATGCTCTGAGTCTAGCCTCTAGCCTCACCCATTTTCTAATATATGACCTACTCAGGTCACTTTTGACCCAGAACTAAAACAAGTGATTAATTAATTGATTTTTTTTTTACTGTTTTTTTAGAAAAGTATTTCAAAATAAGTTTGAAATGCTATTTGTTTTAGAAAATTGTGAAATAAATGGCATTCTGGTGTATGGCTTTTTTATACCATACCATCCTTTTTTTTCTAATTTAGGGTTGTGTAAAGTAAATCAAGTTCTACCTATTGTGTGCAACAAAAACAAAGCACATATAATAAAAAGAATTCACACAGCAATCATGGTGAAGGGGAGGGAGCTGCCTAAATTTCCCCAGGACAACATTAATCTACTCTGGCTTAAACTAGGGCCAAAGAGCCCTATCCAAGAACAAAGTTAATGAAACAATGTCAATAATGCCAATAGACAGGTGCATCACAAAACATTGTGTGCGTGTGTATTTGTCTAAGGAGTGTGTGTGTATGCATGTCTGTGTGTTTGTGAGTGAGAACCATTTTAATTAATCTCTGACATTGTCATAACCCAAAAACTATTGAATTATTAAGATGTATAAATACTATAAGATTCCTTGAAAGTTTGCAAATGATATGCTAGTAGTTTCTTTTTCTGTACTATTATGGTTTTCTACAATCTGTCTTTACCTACTGTGTGTCATGGCTTACCATCTTTGGGCTTATGGTTATACCACACTGGTATTTACTTTTATACTGGTATGTTTCCACCCCCTAATTTCTGCACAAAATACAAATCGTCTTTGGACACAACCATAGAACCCATCACATACTCCCTAACCCTGTTTTCTTGCTGATGGCAGTATTCATTGAGGGCCACAGCGAGGCTCTCTGAAGCTTGCTGCGTGGCTTCCCTTCATCCTGCTGCCTCAAGATGAGGCTGTTTGAGTGTAGCTTCGTGGTGAGGCCCACTGCAGCTGTACTTGCACCAGAATAAACAAATATGTGCCTTCTGCTTTTAAGCCCTAATGATACCTCCGCCTTGGGCCCCCACATCCTCCTGCAGCTCTCACTCTATTTGGAGTGAAACCGATTGTCACAACTGTTCTGTGCTTTCACATTTTCAGGTCCTCTTGTGAAGTCTGTATTTTTTGGGACATTGTCATGTTGGAAAGTAAAACTTCAGCAGCAGGTTTTCCTCAAAGATTTGATGGTATATTGCCTCATCCATTTTTCCTTCTTTCCTGACTCATGCCCCAGTTCTTGCAGCAGAGAAACACCCCCACAAAAGAATGCTATTACTTGTATGAATGGTGTTCTTTGGATGGTGAGCTGTATTTGCTTTCCACCAGATGTACCATTAGTTGTTTAGTAGTTTGATTTTTGGTCTCATCTGACCAATACCTTTTTCCACTTGGCCTTTTAAAATTTCAAGGTCCATTTTGGCAAAGCTCAATGTGGCCTTTCTTAAGGAGTGACTTTTTTCTTGTAGCCCTCCCATATTTGTGGAATGCTTGTGATATTGTTTTCACATACACACAATGACCACTCTCTGCCTTAAATTCCTGTAACTGCTTCAAAGATGCTATAGACCTCTTGGTAGCCTGACAAGTTTCCTACTCTTCCATTTAGTTTGGAGGGACAACTTGCTCCGGGGATGCTCCTGGTAGTACCAAATGATTTCTATTTCTTAATTATAGACTTTACTGTGCTCCTAGGAAGTTATGTAGCCTTTGATTTTTTTCTTCATCTGTATACAGACTAATACCTGTCTACAACTTTATCTCTTAGATTGCATGACAGTGCTTTCCCACACATAGTTGACACAGCAACAAAAGTAAACAATCAAGCATTTGAATGCTCTAGAATGCATTTTCTCTGTGACTTGGATGTTATAAGAGAAAATACGGCTGGAAAATTTGTTATATGCAGTAAACCCCCGCTCATTCGGTTCAGAGTTTGCGGCTTCATTCATTTGCAGATTTTATTTTTAGAACCTAACTAATAATTATTAGTGAATTCAGCTACATTTCCATACAGTGTCTATACATTTTGTGGTACTGTGGAGAGAAACCAAAAGTAAGCGTGTCTTGGGATGGTGAAATACCCCTCTACTCAGAGGCGGGAGGTTTGAAAGTAGCCAATCCAAGAATGTTATTTATTTCCCCTTACTGCTGATTGGTTGCTGCTCTGTGAAGCATGTCTGGCAGATGCGGTCCAGCATTCCCACATCATAAGTTTCCCAAGTTGAGCGGTCTCGAGTGTTCTCATGGTTTTTTTGTTTTGGTTACCCCGCTTATATCAAATAAATCACATTTTTTATATCAAATTATTTTACATTCTAGCACTGCGGGAGACAGCAGTTCGGTGTACACTGTACAGTACGGATATAGGTTTACCTAGTGCAAAACGGTCAAGCGTTTTAGAACACTCCTATTTTACTGTGTTGTATTGAAATTAATGTTGCATTGTTGCTTTCACTCTTCTGTCCAGTTCATCCTAAAGCAGGCTGATTAGGTTTTAAAAAAAGCTTGAAACATGCTTTATATATTACTAATGCTAAATAATAGTTTCACACCTTGAAGTTCATTGTTTCATAGTCACTTTCTCACTCCCTCTTACTCCTTCATACTCTGACTCTGCACCTGACCTGCATTCCAAAGAAAGCAGCTAGAGCAACCAGGGACTGACATGCACACACAATCTGTCACTATCACTGAAGACTTCCACTGACATGCAGGCCAAGTAAAGACAAGGTGAGACTTAAGTGAGCATTGGGTGAGGCATTAGGATCCAGTATTTTTGTGACTCATGCGTCACTGTGAACAACAGCTGATGCTTGCTGTGTTCATTTTTTGACCTTTGTTTAAATGTCCTTCTCCCCAGACAGGGAACACTATTATGTAATAAAAACACCATGAGATTGCGATTTGTGCAAGTGTTGTGTCTGTCTGTCTGTCTTAGCGGATTAGCCGCCCAAAAGGTCACGAGGGGGAACAGCTCATTCGTCCAGGACAGCACACAGGTTTAGGAATGATAGACAAAGGTTTTTCGGCTCTGAAAATGACATCAGCCTTGAGCTGCTTTCTAGGCCTGTTTTTAAAACATGTCCCGGGACAGGCTAGTGCTCATGTAGCTCTTCTGTTTGCTTGTTCAACCTCAGGATAGGGAGAGATAATGAAAAAAAAATTAAATGTTGTCAAGGGGCTTGCAAGAAACAATGTATTTATCTGTGTTCTCATTGAAAAATGCACTGGTCAGAGAGGGTGGTGTTTCAGCTGCATTGATTTTTGGATTGCAAGAATCGATTGTAACAATGTTCAGTGAGGCATGCCCTAATTTCTTTGGGGAAAATTTCATAATTCTTCTATTACAGTGAGTTTTGAGTACCAAAACAGAAAATAATTCTAGGTTTCTTAATTTGTTTTTTTTTTTTTGTTGATCAAATTAAATATTTTATTAACATCCCTAACGTTCTTCATGTATTAGTTAAGGTGTATTATTTTTGGCCAAAAATCAAATGTTTTCCACTTCTCTCAGTGGTAGAGTTGGTCAGCCATAACTTGTTTGGAGTCCAAATTGTACTGCTTTAGCTTAGAACTGGAGTCATACTGCTACTATTGCTAAAAAGGGCTAGAAGTCAATCACCTAAATTGTTTCCATGAATACACTAAAATGTCTCTCAACCTGCATAAACCACATCCAGCTCTTCATTAAGGTGGGCCAGACATGTGGATGTAGTTTAGGAAAAAGGGTGGCTTCTTGTGAGCTATAAAAATCAACACAGCTTTACAGTGTACCTTAACACTGGAGAGTTTTTCCTCACTATTATCTTCATTAGTAGAAGTGTAGCATCCAAACCTGATTTTAAGATCAGTCTTCTCCAGTTCCAGTGTCCAGTGTTATTTGTTTTAATAGCACACAGTAAACCATAAGACCACCTTAACGAACAGCTAACTGTGGTTTTAATTTATTAAAAGAAGTTTTTGATATATATTTTTACAAAATATATTGTGCTAAATTAAAATTTGAATGACATGGATGTCTTGGCTAATCTAGGGCAACTGCAAACTTTTGATTATTATTATTATTATTATTATTATACATTTTTGCTATATTTTTTTCTCTTGTTTTGTCTAACGTTTCTCATTTTCTTTATTGCCCCCACAGAATGAAAAGCAGGCAGCCATATCACAGATCTGTTTTCTCTCTTCTTGCCATAAACTGGACTTGGGAACCCACACACTAACCTAACCTCATCAACTCGGACCATGCAATAACTCGGAGCCTCAGTTACCAGACATCTACGACCTGGACCTCACTACTCAGACCTCAGATAACGCTGGACATTGCAGTTCTCACAATCCGGACCCCTCAGGACCAAGGGGGTCTTATGTATAAACAGTGTGGCAGTACTGATCTAGTGTCAGTTTTCACTTGTCATTCTTGGAGGTAATTTCCTTTTTTTTTGCCACATTATTTAAATCAATGACTTCGAAATCAATCCGATTTGAGCCTGCACTTCCTCCTTCCTTCAAGACAAGTTTTTGCAGCAATGTCATCAAAAGTCGCATCTTCTCTTTAACTGTGACTTCTTAGCATTAAGTCTGATCCTAGATCAGCACTTTCACTGACACTCTTCACCATATGACCCCATTGTTTCACCACGCAGACCTCATCCATCAACACGACGTCTTGTGCATCACTGCTCAACATTAAAGCAGTGCGAACACTTTGTATGGACTGCTGCATCCCAGCAGGTCTCTATAAGGTAAAACGGTGGTACTGACAGTACGCTAAACATGGTGCTGACATAGTTTTGGCTATGTTACTATTTTAAGAGTCGAACTGTATTTTACTGTTGGTACACAGAATGTACAGCTGTGTTTTGGTACAGCAACGTTGTTAAAGCTGTTTGTTACATTGTAATGCTTGTTTTATCATTTGTTTCCGATGGTACCCTTTCTCTCTGTGATGATGCAATATACGTATCCCAAAAGCTACTGAATTCACACACACCAGATTTGAGTAGCAAAACCTCCAGTTCAGGGCTTCAAGGCATAATTCACACACACTGTGTTGAAGCACTGTGATCCATACACAAACTCGCCTTGCCAAACACACACACACACACACTGTGACTCCCACCCATTGCATCTTATTTCTTTGTGGATTTCATATATTATTTAAGAATAATCTTAAATCAATAATCTTTGCTCTTTAATGTTGTAATGTTGGTTTCTAGATGCCTCCGAGAAGCCACTGTTTGGGTACTGAATCATGTTCACATATCTGGTCAGTAGTAGACTGTTAAATAGCTCATCCATGTTCAGTGTACAGGGGTTTTGTTACAATGCTTTGGCGGTTTTAATGTTTCTATGGGCTTTGCATGGCCCTAAGTTGAACGGTACATTAACTTTATTGGAACAAAATCATACAAAAGAGATGAACCTAGAGATCGTGATTTTGACATCTGTCACAGGCAGATGTCACCAGGAATGGAAGATAATTGATTTTCCTGAATTTCCTGAATTGAATGGCGTAACTGGCTTTGCTCTCTGTGAGTGGGCAGCTTGCCAGCACAGACCTCTATTAACCGACATGACAGAATTGGTGCCTAGTGTTCTCCAAGCGTGTTGAGCTGTCCTGCGTGTTAATACCAGCTTAAAGAGATGCGGTGGAGCTTAATGTGACTTGGAAGCACTTGCTAACTTTCACCCATGTTATTGGAGAAGTCCTTGCTAGTGGGTGGAATTAAAAAAAAATGGAATTCCTCCAAAATTTCTAATACATAAATGCCACTTATTACCATACAAATGAATACCATCCATTCACTGTTATCCACATTAGCATATTTGATCAAGATCACCCTTTAAGAGACTTGTGAAAGAACGGTGCTGTTGCAGTTTTGCAAAGTGTTAACTCTGTACATGAGTTTGACTGTAATCAAGCTTGCTTTTAAGCACGCTACAACAGTACATCAATTTATTTATTAATGACGCAACCTTGCGAACAGAACCAATGTGTCTGTTTTACAGGTGGCAATACCAGTCTATGATTTACAGTACATTGCTGTTGAACCTCGGAAGCCAGTAACATTTGTATCTTTTTATTTCTTTTGTAGGTCTTATTTTAACTGAATCATTGGATTTTATTTTTGCAGAAAATATTTTGCTGTGATCTGACCACAGGATATAGAGGATAGAAAAATACAAAAAAAAGGTTTCACAGTGTCCAGTTTGCTGCTGATTGGAAGAAAGCATTGACGAACAATCTGTAAATTATTGAATATAGATACATCATTCATGATTTGTTTGCATGAAGTAAGACATTATTTTTCTGTTTTTTTTTTTGTTTGTTTGTTTTTTTTTTGGCCTGTAGACTTGACGGTTGACCCAGCATTTTGAAATGGCATATTTTGTTCTTAATCCTCTGTTTATGTATGCAGAGTAATTGCTTATGGAATCCTTTACTGTGGAGGATTTGGTGTGTTTTTGATTTTCAAGACTTTAATTTGCCTAACAAGAACCTTTCCCCCCACAAAGCAGATGTAGCCTGCTTGGAGAACTTTGTACATTTGTGTTTTTCCTGCAACACAATAGGCTACAGCAATGTTCTGTAACCTGATAGGCTGCTGCCAAAGGTGTTTTTTTCTTTTTTTTGGTCTCTTTAGAACCAGACTGAATGATCGGATTACTTTATTAAGCGGTAAATGGCCAAACAACCCAACTTGTCGTCTTCTTGTATATATTGTACAAAAACGTTGATCATAGACAGATTTAACAAATGGACCATCTTAAGAGAGCATGGTGAATTATCATCCGAAAGGTTTCGATAAATTTGATTGTTCTGAAGGAATGTATGTATGAACATGTGGCCAGAACATGAAATGTATACCAGGTAAACGGATTGTATGCACACGTAACTGAATGAATGAATGCGCTTTTAAGTCAGAAAGCCCCAGTAATGACATTAGGGCTGTGTATACTCCTCCTCTGCCCCTCATCCCCTTTCTTTTGTTTAGGAGAATGGTATTTTTCTGGAATCTTGTTCTGTAATAAAGTAGAAGAATTTATCTTTTTTGAAACGCCTTGCGTCTCATGGCCTTATTTTGTTCTGCTGACATTAAAGAGGTGGTCTTCGAATGAGTCTCCCAGACAGTCTGTGTTTTAGTTCCAACTTGACTCACAGTGCATACAACAGTGCGGACCGCCTGGGAGGCCCTAAGGATCGAGACCACTTTGTTTGGAGTCCACGTTTTGCTGCTTTAGTTTAGCACTGGAGCTAAGAGGACAACGCTGCACTGTGTAAACCAACGCTGCACTAGAAGTAAACCAATCCACAACTACTCTCCACTGAGGCACATTCAAGGTAACTCAGACTTGTACATTTGGTTTAAGAACCATTTCAGGAGTAGGACTGCTGATCTAGAAATGGTTTTTGTTACAGATTTTGGGTTTGATGTGGAGGAATCTAATCCAGGTTCAGCTAAAGCTCAACCAAGTCTGAGCAGCCTGTACTTTTGAGGTTTTGTTAATTCTTTGAACAATTTCCTCTGGGATAAATAAAGTTTTCTGATTCTGATTCTGATTCTGATTTAAGCGAATGTATCCTATGTCCAAATCCAAAAGTCTGCAGCACCTAAATGAAGACCTATATTTGGTTTGAGCAGGCTTAGAGAACATTAAGGTCTAGTGTTTGTTAGCTACTTTAGCCTGTTAGCTGAAAGAAGCAACATTTGGACACCAAAGACAATATATCACTAGAGTTTCTCAAATCAATTTGAGCTTTGTCTCCACTTATATTAGTCTGAGGTTGTCTTAGGTGCATGGTAATTTGTAATACTAAGCATTGCCCTAAACACTACAGTGACAAAAATATAAACAAAATACTACTAAAGCGATGACTTTAGTGGTTTCCATTTCTCAAAAACACTCTTAATACGTTTGCCAGAAGCACAGCTGCAGTGTACTACATCTATAAGCCCAGCCAAGAACCATCTAGAATGCTTTCATTTTGAAGAGTGTATGCTGAAGCTGAATCCTGTGAACATACATACCTGCACTACACAACACAAAGTGTGTGGAGACCCCTTTGTAATTAGTGGGGTTGGTGATGTCAGCCTGTTGATAAGATAAGCACATTGTAGTTAGACTCTGGAGCTGTGGAAATGCATTCTCTGGGTGCGTTAGTTATGTCTCACCATCTGTGAGATGGATGAATCTGAGTTTACTGCATTCTGGTAAATGCAACCTGCCCATAAAGTTTGGTGGTGCCTGGGGCCATTCTCATGCTTTGAGCTGGGCATTACATTTACATTTACGTTTTACATTTACGGCATTTAGCTGATGCTCTTATCCAGAACGACGTACATCAGTGCTTAAGAAGTCCACAACTGTTTCT
>JBBPDB010000001.1:23601953-23619206 GCA_037974465.1 Brachypetersius altus
TCTCTCTCTCTCTCTCTCTCTCTCTCTCTCTCTCTCTCTCTCTCTTTCTCTCTCTCTCTCTCTCTCTCTCTCTCTCGCTCTCTCTCTCTCTCTCTCTCTCTCTCACACACACACACACACAAAAC
The DNA here is from genome assembly GCA_037974465.1 of Brachypetersius altus. NCBI lineage: Eukaryota > Metazoa > Chordata > Actinopteri > Characiformes > Alestidae > Brachypetersius > Brachypetersius altus. Next base: position 23,602,079 of record JBBPDB010000001.1, read on the forward strand.
ACCACTATGTGGGAGGGGGTCATGGTGCCACTTGGCAATGTTGGCAGCTGCTTAATGATACTGATCTGAGATCAGCTTAGCCATTGTGATAATAGGTAACATAAGCTTCTACCCGGCTGGAAACTGATCTCACATCAGATTCTGCTGAGGGTGGTGGTAATGTCACAGAGTTCATTAGAGAGTGTAAGCTGAGAGCTCTCTGCTACTTTGAGACTTCCGCCGTGTGAGCCATCAGAGAGTTAATCAAGTGTTGGTATGTGTGTGTGTGTGTGTGTGTGTGTGTGTGTACACATGCACAGGTCGGTGTGTGTGTTGAAGAACAAGACTTTTTCTCCATTTCCATCCTGTGTGTAACAACGGGCAAAGAGAGGAATCAGACAAAAGTTGGCATGAGGGCAAGACAAAACATGTAATCTGGGAGAAAAAAACAAGTAAAAAGGCACAAGACAGTTACAGAAATCAAGGCTGGTAGGAAACAAGGATGCAAAACACTCGGTAGACCATGAGAGGCAACACTTCACCATGTTACTTTCTAAACTCAGTCCTTCAAAGGTTCTACAAACAAGATCTTTAGGCAATCCTGACACTGACTGCTAGCGCCCATAGTGGCGAAAGGGTGAACTGCAGCACAGAATGTCACTATGATTTGTTGAAAACAGAATATTTTTCAACAACTCATTATATTCCAAAAACTCTCTTCCTTAATCCATTTAAGGAATCCCTAAAAATTATTCATGTTAAATGCATTTTATGTTCATTATCTACCAGATTTTGGATTCAGCATTAAACAAGGACATTAAAATGTCTTGACCACATCTGAGGTAAGCGGAAAAATGTCATTTGTTGCCAATCAATTCCTTTAATTTACCTAAATTAATAAATGAGAATGAGTGTCTGAGTGTTTTAGACATACACTGTAACATTATATAGAACCAACTTCAGAACTTCAGAACATTTGCCTTATTTACAACATAAGGCATTTGTTTAAACTTCTTCTGGAAATGTACACTTCAGATTACAATTAAATAGCAATTCACATAATTATCTCCTTGTACAAATATATAAGAAAACACCTTGACCCATGTCCAACAACTTAACTGATATTATATGATGAAGACAAATGCAGAACATATTCTGATAAGTCTACATCAAGGATGAGCAAAGCATGGATGTTTGATTTGACCTGGCAGAAGGTTTCTCTAATGCAATGAGAACAAACATATATGTCAGAATGTTAATGAGAGTGAGTTTGACGGTAGACTTAGTGACCATGAGTCCAAAAAGGAGAATTTTGCAAAAAAATCCCCCTGACACCACTCCCTCACGCAACGATTGAATACTAGTACTTATTTAATGTTTTTATTTCTTTCAAATGTGTATTTTAGAAACAATTTAAGATGATGTAATAAACATTTTTTCCAAAATGGAGTCTGAAATCTCTCTCTTTATTTGTGTATTGATCTTCTTAGCTTTGTCAACTTAACTGCTATGTAAAATGATCATTAGAATAGATCATCCCTGTGATCATGTGCTGGTCAGGCTATTTGAATCCATAAAAACGCAGATCACATCATTTTCATCCACACTGGTATAAGAAAGAGAGTGGGCGAGAGAGAATGAGAGGGAACATATGGAATGCTTTATAAGCAGGCTCTCCTGGTGAAGGTGCACACTCAGGAATGTTCTTATAAATGGAATAACAGAGCTTTAACTTTAGAGGGGGTCCCTCTTTGCTCTTTTTCACATACGCTCACACACAGAGTGGAAAGATATAGGCCATGGAAAGAAATGTTATTGAGTGCATGCTTCAGGTTTTGGTCACATCTCTATAGTAGGGTTGAAGAAAAAGCCACAGAGCAGATGATGAAGCAATGTTGTGTTATCTATAAGAAGTATGTTTTGAAGTATATTGCTTGATTTACAGTGCAATACAGATGCACTGTAATAGATTAACATTTAAACTGCACACACTGAATTGGATGCACTTGTTTATGCTATTATTATTGAAGGTTCGAGTATAATGTTTAGTGCAATTTTGCAATGAAGGGCAATTCACACACACACACACACACACACACACACACACACACACACACACACACACACACACACACACACACACACACACACTGAATGTTTCAGACTACCGGCGTGCTGTGATGTTAGTGGACTACTTTATGTTCCACTGTACTGCCCTCAGGTGGAGCTTTACAGTATTACATTCAGTAATATACTGTATTTTTTAAAGTGGCGGCCGGGGTGTTGTGTTATGATGCGGACTATTTCGTGAAGACCTGGCTGGCAGTTGCCCTCTATCTCATCACAGAAGGCAATGCTCGCCATCACAGACAACTAAAGGGAGCTGACACTGGTGTTCACATAAGGTGTTGAGCTATGATGATGAATTAGCAGCAGTTCAAATAAATGCAGTATATGGCTTCATGTGGCTTAAATGAAAGCCTTCATTACCCTATCACTTCTATGGCTAAGAAAGTTAGGCATATCCATAGACATATATATAGACATAGAAAATTATCTTTTTCTTGAAATATATAAGTTTGTTGGGATCTATAAAAAGTTGGATGTGCAATAGACTCTTACATATTGCTACTGTGAAACATGATGGAGAAAGCTGTGAACTAAATGAGCATAATCTGTGAAAGAACTTTGAAGATGGCTCAACCAGCTCACATCATGAACTGGACAGTGTCAAATGACATTACAAAAAGTAAGCTGGTAACTGGGGCATTCCAAGGTGTTTGTCAGGTGGTTGCTAGATTGTTGGTGGGGTGTTTATTAAGAGGTTGCTTGTGTGCTTGCTAAGGTGTTATTGGACTGTAGTTTTTTCCCAAGGTGGTTTATCTATGTGGTTGCTAGGGCATTTCTAGATGGTGACTAAAGTATATTTTTCAGTTAACCGGTTGCTAAAGTAAATTTGGTGGTAGCTATGGTGTATCAGGTAGTTGCTAGGTGGTTGCTAGGGTATTCAGGTTGGTGTTAGGTGGTTGCTATGGTGTTATTAGGGAAAAACAATGACTTCAGCAAACCAATAGATAGGTAGAGGTTGCTGTGGTGTTGCTAGGTAGTTACAATGTATTTCATCATGCTATATAACCTGCAGACTTTGCCTTTTTGATAAATTATCAGCATTCCAAGATTACTTAGAAAGTGCATTTCCAGTGTTAGCAGGATGTTGATAGGTTGTTACTAGGTGGTTGCAGTGGTACCCCAAGTGGTTGCTAGAGTGTTCAGAGAGAAGTTGCTAGGGTTTCCAGATGGTTGCTAGGGTTTTACGTGGTGGTTGCTAGTGTGGTTGTGAGGTCATTGCAAATACAGCAGATCAGGTTATTATACAGCAATTCCATATGATGATGATGACCCTCAAATTAATTCACAGTGACATTAAACACTAAAAGACTGGACTTCTCTTTGCAAAGGACAAAACATGGACACCAGAATGCAAAAACATATTTATTTATTTAATTTGTAATTTCATTTAAAAGAGAAACAATGGTACAATAACCATACTTATTTTTTACTCTTCTTTTGACATTTGCCAAAAAATAAAGACTGCAACACACTCAGTGCAAGAAAATACACAAATTGTGACATCACCGTGTGTCAGAGCCTCCCGCAGTGCAACAAACGCTTCCACAGAATAGAATAGTATTTACACAGACGTGCACACGCACGCAAACACCCACATGTGCACGCGCGTGCGTACACACACACACACACACACACACACACACACATGCCAGAGAATACCAATACACCAGGGTTGGGAAGTGATCGTAAGAGAGCTAAGATTGTTTCTGGGTTTTTTTTAAATCACTTTGTGAATTTCCTTGTATATTTGAAACAGAGTATACAAAGTCCTTGAAACTACACATTTTAACACAAATCATGTGCTTCTTATATATTTTTTCTGCAATTGTGTGTTGTAAGTTGTTTTTTCACCTTCATATGCTTTAATGTTGGTGGCTAATCCACAAAGTGAGCCATGAATGTGCAATCCAAAAGAAAAAAGATATTGATTTCCTGAAATGAAATTCCTTTTTGATGGTTTTATGGCCAATGATTCAGTTTGAACTGATCTGTCCATGCTTTGCTCACAAATGGATTCTTCTGTATCAACTGTTGCTAGGCAGGGCAAGTTTAACGGAACAAAAATTCCATTCCAGCAAATAGCAAATTGGAATGCACAACTCATAAAATATACAAAAACGTTTTATCAAAATATATAAATCAGACTTAGCAAAGAGTCCACGAGTGTCAACTGTTACTGTTTGTAGGTATTTAACATAATCAACTCTGTATGCTACTAGCTATGTAGCATGTCTGAAATTATTAAGGGATTTGCGCATATTTTGCTCATTATATATGTACTGAAATGAGCAAAAAAATGATGAACAAAAACAAAACTGCAAACATGCCAAAATAGTCATACAGTCGCCATGGGGAAAAGCTCAGGCACCCTGGTTTTGTTTAATTTTGTTTATTGACTTGGCACATTTCAGTGTACAATGACTGTCTATTTTTTGGAATTAATGTGCATACGTTGTGGCAAACTTTAAATGTAATGTTTTTCTCCAGCATATTTTAATTACAGAAGATGCCATATTTAAATTATTTGTAAACGTATTACCAGCTAGAAAACAATTTAAAAAAGTAAACTGTGTGAAAATCAATAAATGTAAACTTCTGCATGCAATAGCTAGAAATTTAGGCAACTCAGTGACAGCTACAGGCAAAGAGGAATAGAGATGGAAATCTCAAGAGTAAAAAAGGTAAGTTACACAGTCCTTATGAAATTAGATCAATCACTTGCAAGGCCCTCTCATTTTCACCATCTTGCATAGGCTATGGACAGAATGATGACACAAAAGAAAAATCTCCTGAGCTACACTGTGACTACACCTAATAGAACCAATGATACATCATAAATTTATTTCTAGCAGCTTTGTCGAAATATATCATATTGAGAGTTGTGTGCTACATTTTTTCCATTTGATTGAATGGGATTTTTGCCATTGATCTTCAAAGCTTGTCCAACCTCACAACAGTTATTATGAATGAAAACTTTCTGAGATCCAGCAATTCTGTTTCCATGGCAACACCGATATTGTATAAGCCACCAGCATCATCCTGTTTCCAGTTCACATTTCCTGTCACAGATGGCCTGAACTGCACGTGCTGAACAATCCAAGGCCCTTTCAAGTATTGGTAACCTTGTCAGTATGCTCTAGAACATAACAGTGTTTTTCTCAATCCACCACCTTCCCCTGAATATGCTGAGAGCATTAAGAGCTTGTACAGGCATGAGTGTTTGCTAAAAGTGTGCAGCATGTGTTTGTTCATGGGCTAGCCCAAATAGCATTTGTTAGCCTTCAAATATTTACTGAAGTAGATGATTTTAAGCAGTTTCAAAATCTACAAAATATACCATGTAGTGCGTAAACAAAACAGTCAGCTGAAGCCCTGCTGTTTGGGCACCACATGCTGCTGTAGATGCTATAATTGTAGCTTCTCAAATACAGCTTTTAGCCCTCAGAGTCATGTAGACACTAAGGGTGTAATGGATTAGTTTGTGACAGAAATTACAGCAGCAATCAGTGTTCCACTCATTGTCCACTGGCAGAAACTCACCCACTCACTCATAGACTTGAGACACTGGTATTAATGTTGCCCCTGCCAGAGTAGTACTCTGAGAAGAGTACTTGTATAAGTGTCACTATATGTACATACTTCAGATGATTCCTCAAACGTATTGTGCCTTCATACTAACATTAGGGAAACCATACTAACTATTTGCGCTGTGTATTTTTCTGAACATTGGATAATCTAAAGTACTCCCCATGTGTGATTTACCTGGCATCTCTGCTCTTTATGCCCCAATGGCTTTTTGATAAGATGTGTGATAAGTTTACTAAAATACTAAAAAATAAAATAAAAAAAAAAACATTCCAACGTAATGAACAGACACTGTGTATTCAGGAAGGAGTTGGCTGTCCCTTTTAATACGTTCTATGTACTAATAATTGGCCATAACTATATGCAGGTACATTTGAGAAAGTGAGCACTAAAGGCTAAAGGCTGGACCACCAAAAACACACACCCAACAAGCTGTGTAAAATGCTATTATGATAAAAATCGAGCACCTCGCCAAGTGACACCTATTTTATCTTGATTCATTCTTTCCAGATGACAAAGATGTTTCCAGTTGCTTGTTTCCTGTTTGGTTTTATACCCTTCTGTGTTGCTGAGTTTGTTTCTCTTTATCGCATCCTGAGCACAATTCACCCTACGACCGTTCAGCCACTCCCCATAGTCCCCGCCACTTTTAGTCACAGTGAACCCAGGTCTCCAAGGCAACGTTTTTTGCATGGATGTCAGATCTGTGAGTGTGCATGTGTGTGCATGTGTGTGTTTGTGTGTGTGTGTGTGTGTGTATACATGTGTTAAAAGGTCGGAGAACGGGTTAAGTGGGGTGCCGTTGGCATAATGGCAGAGGGAGTTTAGGCTTCGTGGGCCCCATCTTTGGGGGTGTGGCTTTGTCACACCTGAGCAGTCACTCATCACATGTTTAACATGACATCACAAAGTCCTGCCCTCAGCAGTGCAAAGAACTAGAGAGCACAGTGTCTCAATGGTAATCAGTGAACATGACAACACAATGCAGTTTGTAGTTTTATAAGCCTGTGAAGGTGTTACCCTTATTAATGGGCAGATGTGAAAAATGTGGATTGGTCCCTCTAATGGCTGTCTGCCAAGCCAGACAAATCTTTTTTTTTTACATCACTACAATAGCCAGTAAATAATGGCTAAACAACACCATCTGACCACTGCTGATGCACTATTTCCAGTGAAAGCTAAACAGAATACATCACAAAGGACAACTTGACATCCACGCTATTTAATTCCATTTGATTCCAAATCAAATCAGTCCAGTTGCTCAGGGGCCAACCCTGGATAGCTGTAATTTGGAATCAGTTTCAATTTGAATCGGCTGAATTCAAATTTCACTATATCAAGGCATGCGCTTCACTCAGACATAGGGGCATGTCTGGCTCCTGCTTTACATTAGTCAAGTGGTTAAGGTTCGTATCCATGTTGTGGCTGGACACGGTAATATGGCTCTTCCATAGTGACGTGGTAAACTTGGTACCGATTGTGGTAAGCCTGTTCTTAAACATTTCCACATTTTAATGCATGCAGTGTGGAAATTTTTGCAATGAACGTTCTTTCTCAGTAACCCTAAATGCTCTCTGTATATGCAAGACCATGTAAACCTGTTGAGTTGGAACTCTTGAGCGGCTGCCAGAAAGACTGCAACAACACCATCAAAAAATTGTACCTTCCTGTCTTTGTCTAGACACTGAATTTTGATGTTTGCTCTTGAGTACATGTGTCCAAGTTGAGTCTGAGGGATTCAATTTTACAGCTCTGTTTATACTGTAATCTGTTCATACATGCAGTTCAACAGCAAACAATTAATTTTGCTTCACATGTATGGAATTTGTAACTACAGTAATATCTGCAATAGGGAGGTCCTGCTGATGCCAGATTTCAATGCTTTAGTGATATTCACAAATTCTAATACCTCCAACTTGTGGAGAATGATCTGACTGTCAAATAAAACTTCAGAATGACCCGAGGATTCCATTTTTATCATTCAAATTACTTATTCACGGAGAACATACATTTTAATTGATTATTAATCAATGATAATCACGTAATCATGACAACCCTACTTTGAAACAATCGGATAATTTAATGGCTGGCCATTTATCCTGACCATTAGTGGCTAATTTGACCTATACAGAAAGAACGACCAAAAAGATCAGCTAACATAGCCTACATTAAAAGCAGCAAAGCTCAAAAGCCACCAGTTAGCACTCGTTGGCTTTTGTACCCTGCAAACTTCCATCTAGTTTTGGCCTCTTTAGCAGTTTTGTCTCAGTGCCTTTTTAAAGGTTATGGCACTTGTAACTCTATTTTTTGACTGTGTTGAAGAAGTCCTTATGGTGGGGACACTCAAGAAAGTGTTGAACAGCACCAGAGAAATTAGGCTATAAAGTGGTTGATGGCAACCACTTTGTGTATGAAGAGAGATCAGCACCTCAAATACACACAACAAGACCTTGACAACGATCCAATATCATAACAATCTGATTCAACATCCAAGCTCAAGATGCCAAAATAGACTCCTTTTCTTAAAATAGTGCTTTTCAAAATCACCATTTGAAACAATAATCATCTTTAGATATTCTTTGAACACATATAAAAACTGTGGCATACTCAGTTCAGATAAATTGTCTCACATAATTCATTGTATACTCCTATATATATATATATATATAAATTTCCTCATGGTATATATAAATTACATCATGGTGTGTCAATACAACATAGAAATAAAGAGGAAAACCAAAAAAGGGAAAACCAAAAAGATATATATATATATGTATATATATATATATAAAGAAATACTATCTTTGAAAGGATTGATATCATCTCATGGCTAAACCTCTGTAGTTTCCACTCTGAGGTGTCAACTCATTGAAGAGAGTTCTCCTATATAAAATCTCTAATTACTTTAAGTATATTTAATATTAAGACAATTTCCAATATAAAAATATTAAATATAAACAGTGATAACAAACCAAGGAAGTTAGATCCCTCAGATTGAATTTAATTTGCTACAGAAGTTCACTTCCTTTCCCTTCATTCCTATTGACTGTCAGCCATTGTTTTGCCACACCCTTTCACCCTTTATTTTCCAGTGTCTTCATCAGACTGGGGGCATGTGCTCCCAGCAGTTAGATGGCTGTGTCCCAAAAGACAGTGGTCTGGGTGGAGTAGGGCGGAGGGCCATATTTCTTGCCCCCATTGGTCTTCTTCCAGCTGGGCAGGATAGGCATGCTGTCCTGTTTGCAGAGGGCCTTATCTGGAGGTTTCTGCCGTGCCTTGATCTCCTTGCACAGATGCCGTTTCTTCTCTATCATCTCCATCATGGTGTGGTCCCCACATGCCCATGGAAAAGGGGGCATCTGGGGAGCAGGAGGTAGGGTGGGGTTTGGGGAATGGAGGTAAGAAAACTCTGCATTTAACCTTATTCTATTACCATTAACTCATAACAGCCATTTCCAGTCCAAGCCTTGGGGCACCCCTTATCTTCTCTACTATTTGTCACTGGACTTGTTTCCTGAAGGGCTTTATACCTGACCTCTTAATGCACTGTTGCTTTACAGAATGTTTACAAAAATGCTAGTTGGCACAACAAGAAAACGCATTCACCAATTCACTAATATAAACCAATTTGCAGTTCATTTCAAATGACTTATTTTGTTTGTATGTGAAAAGTCACACTTTGATGTAGGTTAATGTACTATATTGTCTTAACACTGGTCTATAAGGCAAGTACAATTTTGGCCAAAAACTGTAGTTCCAATGCTATGGAGATTCCCCTGCTGCCTTTTAGTTAATTAAGTAGCCCACCTGAACTGAACTGGGTGTGTACGGGCATAACACTCTACAGGGTTGTCGTACATCATGCCCGAGATTTGGAAACCGCTGTTTTAATATTTTTAGCTAAAAATATATTTGAATGCAGTGTTTTTTAGAAACTCATTTAAAAAATGTCAGCAGTGTTAAAGTCTGTTTTAACCTAAATATAATAGACTGAACTAATGAGTGTCTTATCATTTTCTAAACTTGAATTGCATTTTGGTATGAATAGGCCCCTAGAGTGACTTCACCCATTCTATAGCAACTAGTGGCATAGGCTGAATTAGCTTGGTAGAGATGCTAAATTGGCTTAAGCCAGTGAACCTATACCACAAAATTACATTTAGAGTTGTGCCAGTCTAATATTCAGTATCAGTGTTGACCTAATACAAAGCCATAATCACCGGTTTGGATATCAGAAAAAGCATGAACTATCACATTATATCACAAAATATGTGTGTGTTCATTTCAGACTGCAAAGCAAAAAAATTCAATATTTTAAAGGGTTGTTATTTTCTATATCCACTGCACAGGTGTAGTAACTGAAATTTTAAAACGGCACACTATAGAGGAAATGCGGAGCCAACTGATGCATCCAGACAAATGAATAATAAACAGTGTGGTTAATGAGGAGTGTGAAAAAGACTGTATTGGATTGGCGTTTTTCACAGATACTCAAGGTTGAGGCATCAGTATTGATATCAGACTTGACGCCATCGTGCCACTCCCAAAACAGATGAGATTTTTCACAAACATACAAAGTAAGTGTCATTTGAAGGCTACAATTTGCTATTAGTTTGAGTAAAACAAGCAGGGTTCTAAAGATTGCCTTGTAGCAGCTGCTATGAAAGAATGCATTTGTGCATAGATAGGTCAAATTATTTATGAATAAAGGTCTTCAGGACTGGGACTGTTTTAAAGGCTGGTGTAGACCATTCATCTCTAACAAAACATTTTATGCTGTTAAAATAATTGAAACCCATAACAGCACAAAAGAAAGTTGGAATATTCATCTTACCAAGCAAGTTTAACAAGTGATACTGTAAGTCACAAAAGCAGTACTGTGCAAAAGTACCAAGCTACGATTACATTTTTCACATTTTGCTTTCAGAAAGCCAGACTTTTTTGTAGTTTGTCTTTTATCTGTATCTGTCATGCATAACTTAAGGCCTGAACCAGTGAAGAAACAGGTGCCGATGATTCCAGATGATCAGGCGGTGATCAATATACTTATTCTAAACATCTTTGTCTAGGGACCTTGTATTTTTAGCCATTTTGCAGCCTGTCACAGTAAAACATATATTCTTACTTCTCTAATTTAATGTACTGATCAAGGACAAGACAGATTTACAGGCAAAGAATTGTTTTTTTTTTCTGCCAACATGGTGATTCGAAGCAAAGTAGAAATGAAGGGTAGCTCAAGACTTTTGCACACTACTGTATATAATTTAGAACACAGAATATTGAACAAGACAGTAACAAAGCTTCTACACATATATAAATTACACTTCTAAACATTACTTTTTAGATTATCACTCAGTTCTGTAGAATTAATTGTAAGTTTTGGGTCAATATTAGTCAACATAATATTTGACGTAATTTAAAGTTGTATTTAGTAGATATTTAGCTGACTGTTAGTTTAAAACAAGGTGCGTAAGGTCTGAAGAAGGGATGTCAGACTCCAGTCCTGTAGGTCCGGTGTCCAGCACAGTTTGATGGTTCTCCTCCTCAAACACATTCACTAAACCTGACAATTAACTGCACTGAATCAGTGTTATATAAACATTAATATAAACATTATTTGTTTACATTAATGTGTATAAATGAAACTTTTTAACTTCTGTTGCCATTTCTGAGATACAAGGATTTGTCCTGACAGTGGATATGTATGGAATGATTCTATTTGTTCAGGACCGGCCCGCTTCAGCATTCAAAGCATCAAATAGTCAAATATTACGCATCTTGTCCAGTATATACATACTTGTGTTATCAGCTCAAGGAGAGTAGCTGCAATTTATACCTAACCAAGATGCTTTAATAGTGTAAATCAATTTTAAAGGTAGGTCAATCTGGCTCATGATCATGATCTATTCTTTGGAAGTCAGGCTGACACACACGCGCGCACACACACACACACACACACACACACACACACACACACACACACACACAATGTCTCGTGCTCATGCACACAAGTGAAAACAAACATACACGCTCAAAATCAAATAATGCCCAAACATACAGGCATGCGCATACAGACCCACATATACCCACACACAGCCCCACACACACACACACAAAGTTGTGCTTTTGAGGTAGGAAGCAGCAGACAGACACACATAAAACAGGAGAGGAAAGTATGGAACTTTGACATTGTTTTATTTTGAACTTTTCTTTGTGTTAGGTTAGTCAGGGCTAGGTTTGATCTGTTTTTAATTGGTTAGTGTCATATACCATTACTGTACAATCACACGCATTGACCAGCGATTAGGAACCTAGTATACTAAAAGGCCTCAATCATCATTTTGAGTTCATACAGTCCATGTATGGAAATGGAGCCGTGTTTTGATTTTTTTATGTCACAAAAAAAGAAGGCATTTACATAATTTCACACTACTGTACTGTAGCCCTGTCCACATAAAAAACTGCTGTTGCCAGTTGCTGAATGCCAGATAGGTCACTGACATATTCATCTCTAAAACTGAAGCAAAAGCAGCCTATTTACATGGACAGAATAACGAGTTGTTTTAATACATGTGCCTCATAAGTGGGCCTCTAGGGAATATAATGTATTACGATTGATGTAGGATATGGGCTCTTTAGGCTCCAGTAGGGTACTTAGGTTTTAGTAGTAAATATCTGTGGACAACAGCAAATGTCTGGAGCTCTAAAATGTGTATTTTGAAATGTAGTACAGGGGGTCCTTGAGTTATGACACAGTTCCATTCCAACGAGAGTGACATAACACGAATTTTGGTGAAAGTTGAAATGCACTCTAACCTAAGTCACTTATTTATCCGAACACAGTTGTAAAATCATAATCTAAAACCTAAAAACACAACTAAACCACACTAAAAGATAAAGGACATAAATATACTGTACTTGTACACGGTACTGTACTGGGAGATGCCAACTCCCATGTTACTGCGTATTCTCCCGCTTCGCGCAGCCAAACTAGTTCGCCCACATAGTCCGTAAGTACGACACTAATGGTGTAGGCTGAAACACTCGTGTCTCAATTTTTGCATGTTTTTATGGGAGTGAGTGTCATAAACTCACAACGTATGTCGAGACTATCATAACCCAAGGCCCCCCTATATTTCATTTTGTTTAATTTTGTTTGCTTGTATACCAGTTCACATAGGGCCTGTCCAGTCACATAATCGATTTTCATGAGAAATGTGAACAACAACTTTAGTTTAAAACTGTAGGTTTATTAAATCAAGTTTAAAAATAGCATCTTAAATTTTAACTGGGACCAAAATACATTAAAAGTAATGCCTTCAAGTACTGCATGCAGAAATGAATAATTCATTTAGTTTAGTATAGGGATAATACATTAAAACAGAGTGCAGTATTCAATATTTGAAATGTAATCTCTGGCATTAAAAGTTGAATAAATGAACCTGTTAATTTGTTGGACATATTGTTAGTTAAAAAATTAAATTAACTCCTCAACTACTGCTAGTTAATACATTCTCCAGGAAATGTGTTAATGATCTGTTCATAAAATAGAGTTTTGTGATTTTAAGTGAAATACTGCATTTAATATGTACTTTTTATATGAAATAAATATTTCAGCCTGGTTCAGTCATTATGTACTCAGTAAAGTCAATACATTGAAAAACAGCTTTCGAATTTGGTGTGGATGAATTCAATTTACATTTTTGTTTGAATTTAATGGAAGTTCTTCCACAGTCATGCAAGAAGACTGGACAGGCCAGAGGTGAGTTGGCATGGAATGACTCCCTAATAGTTGGGTTCAAAAGAAATTAACACGTGTGTCTAAATGTAAAGCATTATTTGTGTGTTTCCAATGTCAATAATATGGCACTTGGACAAAGAAAAGAAATCACATTCCATTGAGAAAGCATACAGGCAAGCATAAGTGTATGGCACTGCCTTTATATATATATAATTTAAGATATAAACCATATTGTAATCATTATTGTAGTCAGTAAAAGTATCAGCAGTGCTTCGTCATGTGAGATTAAAGATTAAAGATTGGCAATGGTATTTTTTTAGAACTGTGATCAGTTAACATACACTGGTACATTTCATGCCCAATTAATCAGATATACCTACTAGTGCACTTTTATACTGTAGTTTACAATTACTGATTGTCTAATGGCTGCCCTCAGTATTTGGCAGGATTGAGAATAGTCCATAATATAACACTGCACTTAACTTGAATCAAAGCATCTGATTTCAAATTTCAATTCAAATTTTTATTTGCATAATTTCTTTTGTAGCTTACTTCCATAATGAATCTGAAAAACGCATAGTGGTTTTCCATATGCATTCAATGAGTATGAACATCAGTGTCACAGCAGGAGTCATCAGTGTCACAGCAGGACAAATGTCTGATACATGGTAGCATTTCACTGTCAGTGCTGTGCTGTCAATGGGTCTCCATTCAGATAACAGGTGGTCTTTTCACTAAGGAATGGGTTAGAGATGGGCTGATAGGTTGGGCTGCGGTCAGTAATTATAAACCTTAGTGCATCTGTAAGTATGTGATAAAATGGCCACTGATTTTAGGTACCATGTAGGAAAACCAAAAAACTGGAACTGGGAGACAAATGTATTCATGGGCAGAGCTGCAGAGCAAAATGTGCCTTGATGTAAGTACAATATGCATTCGCAATGTGTCTAAATTTAATATTACATTAACTAAGACTGTAGCTTCGCCCACTAACTGTTCACTATTGAAAAAATAAACACCTGCAACAAAACAAGAAATTAATCTGAGGGACTTTGACTAGAGCCACATAGTGACGGCTAGACGACTGGGTCAGACCTTGGGTTTCTGACATGTATGTTTAGTAGCGACCAAAAGTGGTTTAAGGAAGGACACCCAGTGAACCGGTGACAGGGTCATGGGCACCCGAGGCTCACTGTTTTGTATGGGAAGTGAAGGCTAGCCTGTCTGGTCCAATCTCACTGAAGAGCTACTGTTGCACAAATTGCTGAAAATGGTAGAAAAGTCTCAGAACACAAAATGCATCACAGCTTGCTGTGTATTGGACTGAACAGATACAGACCTGTCAGAGTGCCCATTCTGACCCCAGTCTACCTCTGAAAGCACCAGTACTGGTCTATGGAAGAAAGTGGCTGGTTGGTTGCATCCTGTCACCTAAACAGGTCTGGCTTTGGCAGTGATGCTCTGGGCAATATTCTGCTGGGAAAGCTTAGGTCCTGGCATCCATGTGGATGTTATTTTGGCATGTATCACGTACTTAAACATCGTTGCAGACCAACCGTTCCCATGCATGTACCAACATTCTCTAATGGCAGTGGCCTAATAATGCCCCCTGCCGCTCTGAAAAAGTGTTCAGATGAAAAATGTAGTGGAGCTTTAAGTGATTTTGAAGCATTTACACTCCTAGTGTTGATACAATCATATGATTGGGGAGAAAATTGGGAAAATGTGTTATCAGTGAAACATACAATGTCTCCTCCTCTGAAGGTGTGTATAATTTCTACATTTTTGCACATCCCTCCTTCATATGCATGAAGGAAAGAATCTCATTTTGCATGTGCAAAGCCCATAAAGTGTACAATTGCTCTCATGCCCCAGTGTCACACATCACATATGGCGAGGAAATGTCCAATTAGTATCTTTAATGCAAAAGGCTTAGTACATTGGGTCTTTAGTATGTTTTCTCCAATATGCTTGAGTTAATCGTTGCAGCATCAAAACTGACTGATCTGTTGAAGAGTTACACCACGCAAAAAAAATGTCATGTGGATATCATTAAGGTTTAATATAAGCCTAGTAATTTTGATACCTGAGCTTAATGGAATTGTGTTTGTTTCTTTGTTTGATGTTTGTATATCAGTGCAAATCAAACACATTACTTCAGAGATTATCAGAGACAAGACAGAAGAAAACAATTAAAAAAAACACTAGGTCCAGAGTAGGCCTGCCTGTTTTTTTGGTACAATGTTCAGAATGAAAACACTTCTCAGCACAAAAATATTTGCTGTTCCATATTCAGTCCTAAATGAGAGCAGCCCTAATCTGGACCGAATGGAAATGCTAGACAATGAAACAAGTAATGTCTGTTGTGAGCTTTGACCCACAGCAAACACACACCATCAACACAGCCACAGAAACAACAGTGACGTGGATGGGGTGGACACACAGCCAAGAGTTCATAAGGTTGAAAAGGACGCAGACATAGATCAGTCAGCCGACAGACATAGAGACGGGACAGAGTTCCACATGCACGCGCTCGCTCTCTCTCTCTCTCTCTCTCACTCTGAGGAGTAATGAGGTGGTACCTGGCATGGGCTTCCACTCTGACTGACTGAGGGTTCAGGGGCGTGCCTTTGGGGGGTTCCTAATGGTGAGGGGACTCCTGATGTCGAGGCAGAGCGACCAAGCTTACATGCAGCTTTTGGTTCTGGAGAGAGAGAAAAAGAGACATGTCTGTTAAATCATAGGCCATAGTCACAATTTTTGTTGTTTCAAATGGCCCCCGACCTCTGAATCACCACATTCTAGATATATATGAACATGTCAAATGACCTCAGACCCCCTCTATACCAACCCAAAAGCAAACTAATCACCTCTCAAGATGATCTCAGGACGGTTTGGTTGTGATTCGGTTTGCTGTCCGCTTGAAAATCAAAATGACTCTTTGCTTTTTGTTTTACAGTTTGTTTTACAGAACATGTAACACAAACTTGAGTGCTTTTCTAAAACAGTGATAAAGTGTAAAAGTTTTATATGTTTTGTCAATTATTTACGCAAAAATAAGTACACGCACCTACAGAAAACAAACTTCCTTTTAACATACGAGACAAAGGCACATTAAATGTGGGCTGTGCCAAAGTTATGAATAAGTATGAAAGATCATTTGAATCTATTATATAGAATATAATAGGTTATAACAGATCTAGTTGATTATATGCAATAGACATATAATCTATTATTATATAAACAGTCTCCACAATTATTGCAAAATGTCTCCAGCTTTGATGCTTTGTGACAGGGAGTTTTTTCTCTTTCGTATGTGATGGGCACCATTACAGAACTCTATAAATATCTCCATGGATAAAAGATGTAAAAATGGTTTCACGTAAATAAACAAACCTTTACTCACTGGCTGAAGCTAGCCGTGACCCTTACCTGAGGCTCCGCCCCCAAGCATGGTGGTTGGACTGACAGAGGAGCGACCCAGACGTGTGGGCGTGGTAGATTGTCCTGAGGGCGTGTCCCACTCCTGCGCTTTTGGAGAGGAGCTGCGAAAAGCACGATCCTTACCGTCTATACTGTGGCTCCTGACCTTCCCCTCAACTACACACACACACACACACACACACACACACACACACACGCACTCACACACACACCCACACCCACCCCCACCCACGCCTTTAGCCCACAATA
>JBBPDB010000001.1:23632603-23654503 GCA_037974465.1 Brachypetersius altus
TATGATGGTGTGTGTGAAGGTGTGTAGATGTATGATGGTGTGTGTGAAGGTGTGTAGATGTATGATGGTGTGTATGACGGTGTGTAGATGTATGATGGTGTGTGTGAAGGTGTGTAGATGTATGATGGTGTGTGCCACACACACAGTGAGATGGTTGTTCTACATTTCTGAAATAAATAATTGCAGGCTTTCTTTTATGTGTGTGCGTGTGTGTGTATCCTTATCCATACGGCTGATTGGATGTGAGCTGACGTTCTCCAGCTCTAAGAAAGAGGTGATTCTTTTAAGCTCTGAGCCCCAGACTGTAAACGATGAAGCAGAAGAGGAGTATTTTTATTGTTTCTGGTGCAGCTCTGAACTTGCCCCATCATCTTCACTGTTAGCTGTTCAGAAACATAAAGTCGCTTAAACAGTCTCGACTGTCACTTTTTTGCCCACGTAATTCTGGAGATGTTCTACACATTCCACTGGACTGTCATAAGGAATCTTCTTGTGTCCAGCACAGCTGCTTAAAATCTGCTCTCTTTACATGTGCCCCCGTCAGTGAACGGCTTTGTCAGCGCTCAGGGAGAGAGCAGCATGGGAAGAGGACTGCAGGCCAAATCTCCAGTGCCCCCTGCAGGCGGCATCAAACCGGAGCTGCGGGTTCTCATCCCACCAGTGTGTAAAAGCAACATACCAGCCCTGGTAAGATCAAAACCACTCCTCTTGATTAGTCTTTATTTCTTTAACACATTACAAAATAGATTATATGGACAAAAGTATCAGACACTGATGTTGGACGAGAAGGTCTGGCTCGCAATCTCCATTTCAGTTCATCCCAAAGGTGCTGGGTTAAGGTTAAGGTCAGGTCTCTGTGTGGCCAGTCAAGTTCTTCCACACCGAACTCATCCAACTCATCCACAGTCACGCAGGTTCTTCCCCAAACTGTGTCCACAAAGTTGGAAGCATGGTGTTATCCAAAATGTCTTGGTATGATGAAGCACTAAGATTGCTTTTCCAGGGAAGTAAGGGTCCTGGCTCAAACCCTGAAAAACAGGTGTGTCTCAGTATAACCAGTTCTCTTTATTTAGTATTGACTATATTAACTTTAATCTAGGCATTGAATATGATGTCCAAATATTTAACAACAAACAAGCAATTAGCAAGATAAGAACCCTAACAAAAAACTGCAACTTACCTCAATAGCAGTTTATTAAACATTCCATTTCCGAATGCCTGTAATGAGATGGTGCACTGCTGAGCGGCCACAATAATGAGCGCTAAACTTAATTAATAAGCTTAAAATGCTACAAAAATGAATGGACTGGCAAGCTACTATATCATATTAATGTCACATAATCGTTTCTAGACTGTGGGACTATTAAACTCATAAATGTCAGGCTTATTGTTTGGCTATTAATTGCAAAGGGTGATGTTTATGTGGGACCCTAAAACCAGCTTAATTTATTTTCATATAACAATATTCCGACTTCTCTTCAGCCCTTAGGTTTGCACAGGCTGGTTTCGTTACTTTTTAAGACTGATATGCGATTGAATGCGAACGTTTTAGCTTCCAGTTTTAGTTTTGTCCTGTACACTAAAAATACGTACATGATAATGTACGATTACTGTTTATGCATGGAATGTAACCTATTGGGGAAACCCATAAAATGGGGCCGGTGTAAAATGTATGACTTTATGTTTTATATTTTCCAATTAGTTAAACAAAACTGTGCTAAAATGCTGTGTGTCCTCTGTACGATCACTCCTTTTCAATTAGGAAATCAATAAAACATGACCACTTTTGTGCACTTCATACTTTCTGGAATGAATTTATCCACCCTTTATCCACTGACTATTGTCTCCAAAAGTTTTCCATTACATGAACCCTTTAAGGCTAATCTTCCAGTGAAGTAAAGTAGTTACTCTGAAATTGTGCAGTGATGGACCCCCTCCCCCCAGCCCTAAACATCCAAACACTAAAATAAATGATTTTTTGGTTGAAAATCTCTCTTGCATGCAGCCAGAGGAAGGAGAGGGGGGTTTGGTAAGTTAAAACATTACAGATATTGATTTATATCTTTGCCTTTATTAACGTTTTCATTAATGCCTGCTATGTCTGGAACAGCGGATTTAGCTCACGGCTTCATAATTAACTGATGTGGTGGTTTGCATGAAATATACTGGGAAAAAAAAACTTTTGCAGTTCATACCGAACTCATTGCCAGAAAAAATAGATTACAAATTAGGGAAAAAGTGACCCCACAGGGAACTTTAAAGGACATGTCAGACCCAAACTTGTCACTTAACCTGTTAACAGGATGTTCCTGTAAATCCCCTGCTGTAATTTGTCAACTTTGTTCCTTGTTGTATGCAAATCTCAGAGGATAAACAACCAGCAGTCTAGCCAATCACTGACAACGCCAGTGGTTTCCATGGCAACACCCAGCCTACCGCCACAGGGCTTGCCATATACAGCCATGACCTCTGCTTATAGCTCAGGTAAACACACATTCCCTGTTTTCCTCTTTACCCCTATATTATCTAGTACAATTTTTAAGTTTCTTTGTTTTTATGTATTTCAGATTATTCGCTGAACAGTTCAGAGCTCGGCAACTTCAACAGCGGCTTCAACTTGCCAGACAGCCTCACATCAGGGTCTTTGACTTCAGGGTCATCATGGCAGCATGTTCAACTGGGCCAGTCCACACTCACTTCTCAGGGGTGAGTGATAGAGACCTAAATAATAAACAGCAAATAACAAAAGCACCAGAGCCTCCACTGTAAGAGTCACAAAGCTGACACAAAATAGTTTTAGAAGGTATTTTAATCATCCAGCCTTGATTGTGACACTCTATTGAAGTATATGGATTGTGGAAATATAATGATAAATTATAATTAATTTAATTTAATTTATACCGTCCCTTTCTCAAACCCAAGGACTGTATACAGAGTGACAACAAAACAAGCCTATAAATAACAAACTCACAACAGGACTAGACAGACACGGAGTCACAGCACTAAGGACACACTTTCTGAAATAGAAGAGGTATCTCTAAGGTTTACACATTCAGTCAACATGTGCTTTTTGTCCATCTCGCCACCCATCTACGGCTCTGCAGTTGAGAGCAAATGGTGTTTGTCTCTTTCTCCACAGAGCCTCTCGACCCCTAGCTCAGGTCTCCAAACTGCCCAGCTCTTCTCCGAGCATCGATATCAAAGCGGAACCTGTTTCTCCACCCCGAGAGCGCAGGACCCCCATGGCATTCCTCAGTCTGCCCCCGCCTGCATCCAGGCAGGAGGTTGGCCGTTCTCCAGCAGAGAGCCTCAGCTCGTCCTGCAGCTCGTATGAGGGGAGCGACCGCGAGGACCATCGCAGAGACCCTGCCCATCCCACCGTCCCGGGACAGGGCAGATCCCTGGCAGGTGTAGAGAGCAGTGGGGGGCCTTCAGTAAAAAGGCTGCGCACAGATAACTGGGTGACCTAGCGCCCACTTGGAGTGACGAGTTTAAAGGAAACACAGGGAGTCGACAGATTGTCACTATTTATTGCAGTTAATGGCACTGCCATTGTTCCCCCACTTTATGTAGCAAGACCTACAGAGATGCAAAGAAGGGATGAAAGAGAAAAGCAGTGTCCTAACAGGAGTGTATCCTGTTCACACATGACTACATGAAGCTAAAAGTTACTTGTATACAAAGAAGATTTTCTTCAAGAAACGAAGATCACATACTGTATTTGTAGCACGACTTCTATCAAAAGCCAAAAGTGTTTGATGTTTTTATTATTATTATTATTATTATTATTATTATTATTATTATTATTATTACTACTACTACTATTTGGGGGTGTTTTGATGAAGCATGAACTTGAGCCAAATGTTTTTGTTTCCTTCAAACTCTGTGATGCTATTGGCCATAAATCATTTGCAAGAAACATTCTTTTTTTTCTTGCCATTTTCTCATACTAAGTTTTGGGCAAAAACATATTCATTATTCAAATTCATTGTTTTTCTTGGTTGAGTAGTGAACAAGCTAGCAACTCTATCTCGCAGGCCATTATGAAGTTTTAGTACAGCTGCACTGCAGTTTAGTGTTGTCCCTGATTTCAACAGCCAATCTCCAAAAAGGTAACTATAGGAGAAGAAAACATCTGTAATATGTGATGGAAGAAATTATAAAAGCTTTTTCTCATGTAATTTTGGACTGTTTCTACTGGGGTGTTCTTTATGAGCGTTCACATAATATACCTCCACAATTATTGGTACCCCTTTTGTTAAAAGGGTTACAAAAATTTACTCCCACATGTGTTCAAGAAATTCTCTTCAAGAAATCATTATTTTTTAACAAAAACGTGTGCCATAATTATCGGCACCCCTGCGTTTAATACTTTTGTGCAACCTCCCTTTGCCAATAAAACACCAGTCGTCTATAACATTGTATAAGGTTGGAGAAGATTTCTGTTTAGGGAAGCTCTCCAGACCATCCAGGGTCCCAGACTCTTCTCTTCAGCTTTTCTGTAAAGATACTTCACCAAATTGTGCATTTTGTTTCTTTACTAATCTTTAAGAGTAACAATAATTGTGGAGGACACAGTTGTTTTCATTAGAAATAAAACATCTTATCCCCTTAAGAATAACTTTACATAAGAAGACACAAACACTTTCAGTAAAGCTGATACAAAAATGTTGTTCCAGCAGTGACAGTCTGCAACTGAACTGCCTTTTGTGAGTGTATTTGATTTGGGGTTTTACAGTGTGCTGCCACTTTATTAGAAACACTTATCCACCATCCAAAACTACATGGATGAACGTATTGGGATAAACCTACTTTTCAGGGTTTGGGCTAAGACCCTTACTTCCGCTAAATAGTAATCTTAATGCAACAAAAGACCAAGACATATTGGACAATGTCATGCTTCCACCTTTGTGGACACAGTTTGAGGAAGAACCTTTTCTATCCCAGCATGACTGTAAACCGGTGCAAATAGCATAAAGACAAGGCTGGATGAGTTCAGTGTGGAAGAACTTGACTGGCCGCACAGAGCCCTGACCTCAACCCTATCCAGCACCTTTGGGATGAACTGGAACGGAGATTGTGAGCCAGGCCTTCTCGTCCAACATCAGTGTCTGACCTCATAAATACTCTACAGAATGAATGGACACAAATTCCCACAGAAACTACAAAAAGCCTTCAAAGAAGAGTGGAAGCTGTTATAGCTGTGAAAGGGGGACCAACTCTATGTTAGAGTCTATGTATTTGAAAGCAATGTCATTAAAGTCCATACTGGTGTAATGGCCAGGCGTCCCAAGACTTTTGTCTGTGGTCAGAAAATGAATATTGTTGAAAGGCTAGAGGTTGACTAATACAAATGAAGCCTTTGCACTTACTGGACCGTTGTCTCTAATACAGTGGTCAGTAAGTGTACACAGTTAAACACTCAACACACAACCTATTCCACACAATGCTGAGAGTGGATTACCTTTTAAATAATGTATAGACAATGGAGGGGGTCTTAAATGGTGCAGGGTTACAGTTAGTAACTATAAAGTGCACCAGTATGGGAGGTTTTACTGTTACATTGGCCCTTAAGTTGTGTTTCTAATAAACTGGCCAGATTCAGTGCAGCACTTTCTCTCATGCTGTTAAACTAGCTGCTTCATCACTACACTTTCTGAACACACTTTAAATGTGTGTTTCCATTATGATAATCCCTTGATTATATTTATTAGAAGGTTTGAGTTTCACATATTGATTTATACAGTATTGCACTGTATATTTTGTACATACTGTTGCCTTGAAAAAGCAGAACATGGATCTCTTAAAAAAATTGAACATTTCAGTCACAATTATCCCCATTTACTCTGCTTCATTTGACCTTTCTGCTGACAACCACGCAGAATCCAGGCCATTCACTACACAATGATGCCGGTGGGTGTTAGGTAGGACGTGACCTAGTTAATGTTGACTTAAAGTAAGTCAATATAATATTTTTTCTCCTCCGCTGCCTCTGAAGGTGACTCATACCACACCACCCTGTGTTGAGAAACACAGTGGAGCAGAGTCAAAAACATGACTCACACACACAAACACACACGCAGCTGTGCATCAGCCTGTGCTGTGTAATTAAAGGAGATGTTTGGTGCAATGTGCTGAAAACATGATTAGTATTATTTTGGTAAATTAATATCCACTTAACTAGATTTAAACCGTGCACATAGTCTCTCCTCTGCAGTAAATCAGAAGGAACAGATCATATGATTATGTTGATCTGATCTAATATAAAAACATAATGATTATGGTGAATAGATTTCTGGTAAATTTGTGGGAAAAAATAATGGAAAAAGAAGAAGAAATAAGGAGGAATAAAAGATAGCGTCACAGCCCAGGTGCACAATCAAGTGTATTTCTTAGTGCCAGTCCCAAGCCCGGCTAAATGGGGAGGGTTACGTCAGGAGGGGCGAAAGTTTTGCCAAATCAATCTGCGGACAACATCCAGTACTGTAAGCTGACAGTATCGAATGGAAATCGTGAGACTGTTGGACAAGGAAATATGAGAATCAGACTTAGTGATCCCGGAGGAAACTGCTGATGTAAAAGTGACCATTCTGTCATACGTGAACACACCACAGCACACAATGTGAACAGCACGTAATTCAACCTCTGCATTTAACCCATTCACCAAGTGAAGCAGGGGGCAGCCAGGAACACAGCGCCCGGGGAGCAGTGTGTGGGGACGGTACTTTGCTCAGGGTACCTCAGAGGTGCCTAGCAGTCTTGGGAATCAAACCCGGACTTTCGGGTCGCAGGGCGAATGCTCTAACCACTAGGCTACCGGCTGCCCCACATGAACCTCAAGGCCTGGAAATAGTTTTAGTTTTTATCACTCAGGTTTATAAAGCAGAAGGTCCTGTGTTTGATTCCCGACCAGGGGGGTTTTCCTTGTGTCTGTACAGTTTCTGCTGGGAGCTCAGGTTTCCTCCCACAGTATAAAAACATGTACAGTATATCAGGGGAACTGGAGATGCTAGATGTCCCCTAAGTCTGACTCTGTGTGTGTGTACATGTGTGTGTGTGTGTGTGTGTGTGTGTGTGTGTGTGTGTGTGTGTGTGTGTGTATGCCCTGTGATCGACTGTCCAGGGTTTTTCTTCACCTTTTGCCCTGTGACCACAGGGTTAGACTGCAGCTCTCCTCCTTTCCATAGTAACAGATGGAAGGATGGAAGTCTGCAAATCTCTATCAAGTCTTAATTGTAAAAAATCTGCTGATCCCTCTGTTCTGGATAACTGACCAGGGCTATCTGGCAGAAGAGATGTTGTGTCTCAGTGGGACTTCCAGGTCAGCTGCAGTATTAATGGAATACATTTTAAAAGTCATTCTCATAGTTGACTGATCAGTGCAGATGATGCTGCATGAGGTAAAATACATTCACTGGAATATGTTTACTGGTCATTGAAGGCCTTTGGGGTAAAACAGTATGTACTTCAGCTCAAATTTCAGTAAAGAGATTATTGGAGTGACTCCAATGGGGGTTGGGGGCACCTTAGTGCTTAAACACCCAGTAAAATGTTACTTTATAAAATAATTTATAAAATATTTATGAACCGGGGAGGATTTTTATTTCCCTGCATATTGCGGTCTATAAGCAGGGAAACAGAATATTTAACTGAAGAAATAATCACAGCAGTGACTGACTCACCCACATATTTTCTCTTGTCAATTACATCACTACTGTGTGTTCTATTAAACTTTTCTCTCTAAAAATCATGCCTGCAAATGTAATAACCGAGAGAATGGATTGTTCACAGCCACTTGATCACTGTGAACTATACTTCAGCAATAGGAGTGAAACCACTATTCTCTTTAAAGTTAACACGTTTCTTCTGTACTGTCACACAGATGCAGTCTCAGTGGTGGCTGTTATTATGCAGTCCTGGGTAATATACAGTATGTCTCTGCCCACTGGTGCACAATGAAGTCATCAAAAGATCAGAATATGTTTAAGAAGCATGCAAAAGTCATTATATTTCAAATGAAGATTAGAAGTGTTGTCTTGATATGAAATGGCAAAAGCATAAAATGAATTGTGCTTATTATGACATGAATAAAGATGGTAAAAAAGATCCATTGTGATTTCAGGCTGACTTCAAGTGACAGAATGAGGATTTTGTTGAGGAGAAACATGCAGTCAGGACACACAGGATACACACACTGTCACTGCTGTAATATAGAGGTTTTCCTCTGCCAGCCAAGAAAAGATGTGTTCAAAGCAGATTAGGCAAGGGTGAAATCATAGTGATTAAACATATGTGTCAATTTTTAGAGTGAATAGCTCCATGCCCCTCAGTGTTCAGCACCAGTGTTTTGAGGCTCATGCTAAATATAGCTAGCCCTAGCTGGTGGAATTCACTGATGTATTACTGTGTGTGTGTGTGTGTGTGTGTGTGTGTGTGTGTGTGTGCGCGCGCGCGCATGTATGAGTGTGTGTGTTTTCAGATCAAGTGTAATTGAATTTTAAGCTGCAGCTTTAAGATTTCATTGTTTTAAGAGCACAAAACAGAAGAAGATAAAATAGAGATATGAGGAGTGTGTGTGAGAGAGGGGGAGAGAGATAGAGAGAAAGAGAGAGAGAGAGAGAGAGAGAGAGAGACAGAAAGAGAGAGAGAGAGAAGAGAGGGAGAGAAAGATGTCCCAAGAGTCTTTGCGGCAGGCTGACACAGCTGTTGAAATTCAGCTCACACTCTGGCTGGCTGTGGCAGGAGGAGAACGGCTGAAAACAAAAAAGAATAACAAGGCAGTGAGAAAACAGAGAGAGAGAAAAGACAGAGTGCAGTACTGAAACAGGAAGCATAAACTGACAAGATACAGACACTGCTAGATAAACACACACACACACACACAGATGCGTAATTACAGCCATGTCACACTGTGAGTTGTGTTAGCTGTGCCTGGTAATTCAGTTTGTCCTGTCTTAACCTCTGCAGTGTTGGAGCCTGTCTAATAGATGCATGGCGGTGGTTCTGGGGTTATTCATCTCCGTGGATTATCTGTGTCCTTCATCACTCTCTCTCTCTCCACGGCTTTACCTCAACCACACTCATCCACCTTCAGATTTATGTTACCATCACACTACATGCATTAAAACCCATTTTTCTCATTACTGTCAAGCAGCCTTTGAAAAATTGTAGGAGAATTGTTGTGTTCGTTTAGCTCATCTAAATATCATGATTTTAAAATAAGAATAATATAAAGAAGGAAAAAAGAAGGAGAAGAAGTTTTCTCATAAGTGTTTGATTATTACTTTAATGTCTTTATTATTTTATTTATGTATTGGTTTATAAATCAGAAACACCATTAGCTACTTTGTTTGATTTGAAATGAATTACCAATATGGTTCCAGGCAGTGTGATTTAGGTTTAGACAGGCAGCTATTTGAGCCTCTATTTCTGGATTTCTGGTTAGGGTACATTAGTCTTATGAATCCAGAACATCAGGCTCTAAACATGTCCTTACAAAAGGGGTAGGGTTAAACTGTGTGAGTTTGTTTTTTGGCTAAACCATTGCAGTTACCGTAAAGACGGTGAAATAGCCCATTAAATGAAACCTCCACATGAGGGAACACAGTAAACGACTGGGAACACGTGTTTACCATGCTTTTTAGGGGTATGGTCAAAGCTGGGCCATCTGATCCGAGCGATCAGAGTCTGCCCATTGTTTAAAGGCCACTGTATAAATATTTTGATCAGTGTGGTTCTCAGCGTTGCAAGGGTAATGCAGAGAGCATTTCCATGGTGGTCTATTGCCTGTTAATAGCAGGGACTCCATGCTGTTGTTATCTATACCAACTTCAGCTCAACTTTACGTGATCACAAAAATAATTCATCACTTATTACCAAGTGATGAATGAAAGAATAGCACACGGTATGTTTAACAATCTGTGACCACCTGCTCATTTATAAGGAATCAAATCGATTCTAGAGAGAGCGGTGCAGTCTTTTGCTGGAGTAACAGCTTCCGCACTTCTTATAAAGCCTTTACTCTAGCAGTTGAGACATTGTTGTGAAGATTTGATTGCATTCAGCCATAAGAGCATTAATGAGATCAGGTGCCTGATGCAAACGAACAGTTCTGGATCACAAATGCCACTGCAACCTATCCCAAAGATACTGGACGGAGCTTCATCAATCCAGAGAATGTAGTCCCACTGTTTTACAGCCCAGTGTTTTATACCCATATGGGTTTTTCAGCTCACACTTGGCTTTAGGTATGGAGACCCTTAGGCTAATACATTAACAAATAGATACAAATAGTTAGTCATAGATTAAACTTTTATAAATATACGTATCTATATATCTATATATCTATTTATCTATATATATATATATATAACAGCATGTCATACAGAGGCATAAACCGCAAGTCTATTAGGGATTGCTCAACAACTTGATGTGGTTTGAGGCAAGTGTATTATGATTTAAGTATGCAGAGGTTGCAGAATGCTAATGAGTAAGTATCATCCTAAACTCCTTGTTAGTTACATTAGCCAGTACAATGCTAATGAAGGAAACATGAGGCATCAAACATAAATTATTCAATCAATTATTTTTGATTTCTTTAAACTAAAAGAGAAAAAATAAGTTTGAATTGATTAATCTTTAAATGATGGATCTATTATATATTTCTGTATATTAGGGACCCAGCAGGCCTGGGAATTACTGTTATCAGCAATTTAAAGCTGAATACTTCTTTTCTCTTCCTCATTCCAGTCATGAAAAAGAATTTGTAATTTTTTTGTCAACTCTCTTTCTCTCTCTCTCTCTCTCTGTCTCTGTCACTGTCTCTGTCTCTCTCTGTCTCTGTCTCTATCTCTGTCTTTGTCTCTCTCTCTGTCTCTGTCTCTCTCGGTCTATGTCTCTCTCTCTGTCTCTGTCTCTCTCGGTCTATGTCTCTATCTCTGTCTCTGTGTCTCTCTCTGTCTCTGTCTCTATCTCTGTCTCTGTCTCTCTCTCTCTCGGTCTATGTCTCTATCTCTGTCTCTGTGTCTCTCTCTCTGTCTCTGTGTCTCTCTCTGTCTCTGTCTCTCTCTCTGGTTCTGTGTCTCTCTCTGGCTCTGTCTCTCTCTCTTTTCTCATGCCCCTGAACACAATGACAAAACTGGGCTGACGCTGATCATCTATAATCAGGTGAGCGCTGCCCCCTCCCCCAACACACAGCACATTAACTCTACTGAAAAGAGAGCGGTGATTGGGAAAGGGGATGATTAGAGGGGTTTCAATGGCTGGACAGCCAGAGAAAGAGCAGAAGCAGGAGGAAATAGACCCATGGAGTCCAACTCAAAAGTACACACACACAGCAGCAGCGAGGCTGTGCCCTGTGCATGCCAGCTGGTTATGGGTCAGCAGTAGTTTACACACACATCATGGCTGCCCAAGAGGCCTCAGCATGAATAGCATCATTTACAGGGTGAGGGATTCTATAAGGCCTTTTATTCTCAAGGTGCAGCATGTAATTGTTTATTTTTATGTGACAATCTTTCCCTCTCATCTGTGATCTCACTTTGGAGAAGTATTCTCTGACTAAAGAGGAGCAAAGTGGAACAAAGTGTCTATAATAGGACACATAACAGGAATTTAGCTGAAATGTGAAAGCGGAGCTAATGAGAAGAACAAAGCAGACAAAGAGAATGAGACAGAGGGCTTCAGAGAAGCTGTGCGGATGACGTAAGTTGGCTAAAAAGGCTTACAGAAGGAGTATAAAAGTGAACAATAAAGAGGTGGAGTCCATAAAAGATGCTGATAAGAGGGTGAAAAGAGTTCTTCATGTAACACCACTGAACCCTGCTATCTAGGAGGCACTTTTCTTGGAGGGTAGCCAGCATTATACAGACCATTACAATCCATTACAATACCAAGGTCATAATGTCATATATGCAAAGCAGCACCTTTTTGTGGCTGTGATCATTTCCGCTACCAGAAAGCATCCAACATCAGTTGTTAGTCAAATTATATTTTGTGGCTTTCACTTCATATACAAGAAAACTGTGATTGCAAGCATTTGTGTATTAGAGAAATCTTGTTGGTGTAGGTTCATGTCAGTTTCTTCCCTTTCGACTTTACACACAAAATATACTTTAGTGCTTATAGCTCCTCCTATTGGAGAATCAGTTTGCTAATTGTAAACACATATGTTTACAAGTGTGTGTGTGTGTGTGTGTGTGTGTGTGTGTGTGTGTGTGTGTGTGTGTGTGTGTGTGTGTGTGAAAGAGAGAGAGAGAGAGAGAGAGAGAGAGAGAGAGAGAGAGAGAGAGAGAAACAAGGCACTAAAGTGCTTTGCATATAAAAGGAGACTGTGACTGGCGTATTTGGTGCTGGTAGAGTGAGTCCATGAACAGGGTCCTTTCACAGTGAGAGTAAAGCCCTCCTGTGTGGAAGCCATATGCACAGATCTGGAGTGCAGCACACACTCTCGCTGTGAGACACACACTGCAGTGGGGAGCAGAGCATGGGGAAACTGTAGCAGCTTTACTATACTACAGACCACCAGGTTCACTCTCTCGCACCTCCTCTTAGCATAAGGATTGCCATGGCAACCTCGGCCAAGGCTCTCCAGCCATTCTCTCACCTGCCTCCAGTGAGTCAAACAGCACAGCAGAACACAATGTTCCCATATGTCTTAGTCATAAAATCATTAAACTGGGGTACACAAGTTTTCTTACAAACACACACAAAATAAATGTATGCTCTTAGGGGCAATATATCCTTACTGAAGCCCTGAAAGCATCACACCACTAATGAACTACAGACAGATATTCTGCTTTGAGTATGTGAAAATTCTCTCCACTTGCACAAGAGCACAAATCAAGCACAAGAAAAGTGTGTGAGACATCCAGAGGGAAATGAGACTTCTGAGGTGTTGTCTAGCCTTTTATGGTAAATTTTAGAGCAGCTGCAATCTCAGTCATCTTCACTGCCAGCCATACGACCCTCTTCTAAGCCATAAGGGCTTCTGGGAAGAAGAGATGTGAAAACAATTTCCATTTGTGGTTTGTACTCTTGGCTAAACTGGTACAGCAGGGTTGTCCAGTTCTACTCCTTAAGGACCAGCACACACACTTAACATTACTCTTGACATTACTCATTTGATCTGACTCAAGTAATAATACTACTACTACTACTACTACTACTACTACTAATAATAATAATAATAATAATAATAATAATAATAATAATAATATACCTTGCTGCCTATCTTTCAGATTAGACATCCCTACTCTGTGTACACTTGTGTACACGTGTGTGAGGGAATACAGGTATGTACCTCTTAATGGCCTCATCCTGGCGCCTTTTCTTCTGGCTCTGCTCCTGCAAGTATGCCAAGTGTGTATGATTACGGATCCGATCACTCTCGCGGGCGATGTCCGAGGCATTTTGGATCACCAGCTCATCATAGGCTCTCAAACCATTGTCCTCGACATACTGCAGAAAATGCACACACTCATCCTCACTGCCATCCATTTTTCAGCACAGCCTAGAGAAAGCAGGATCACCTGCAGAGAGAGAAGCAGTGAGATGAGTCTTACATGCACACACTTGTGTATGCACTGACAAGACATTTAACTAGGAACAATAAATGTCACTGTTGGATCAACCAGCTTTAACACTAGAACGGCTAACAGCAACAACTGATGTAATTTCATCAGGCTCAGAATCAGAATCACGTCTATTGGCCTATTGGAGCAGCAAGCATGCTCTGTAAGAGACACAGGTGTGGTGTAGGCACATGTACACATGCATTTTTACATATTGTCGTTTTGTATCTTTGTGCTTGAGAGACACCATTGATTGGAATCAAATACTTTGTATGTGTTCTCTCACATACTCAGCCAATAAACATGATTCTGATGGCGACTGGAACTGTACGACAGACTCTGAGTTCAAAATTCACTTTATGCCTGCAGGCTTCAGGACTAAATGCCTGTACATACTGCGGCAGCAGTCGCATCAAGAGCATCTTCTGTGAAACTGGGCACTGCGTCAATTGACACATGCAGCTGTTATAGGTATAGCCAGTTAGCCGCCATTCCAGTGTTAATATACAGTGAATAGAAAACAACATCTCCCTCACATTTACATAACATAACTTCACTTTTGTTAACATGAACGTTAGCATAAAAAAATGAAATAAACTGTTCAGTGATTAATTGTACAACTGCTACAAAAACAGAAAGTGAAAGTAAGAGTGACAGAGAAGTGGAGGGTCGCCTGCAGCAGGCTAACCAACTATAATAGCTGTGATTGTAGATGTACAGCTGAGAGCAAATGCGATGCGATTAGTGTGCTAGCGGAAAAAAGAGGTTTGTTTTATACGGGTTTCATGCCACCAGAAATGAAGATATTAAAAAGAAATTTGTTGATTGTTGAATTTGGTGTCGTTGGTTGCTGATTGATCATTAATATATTTGAATCGCTTTTGTGAAGCTTTTTTCATCATGTGCTTCTGTATATGTTTGTTTGGGTGTGTGTGTGTGTGTGTGGGTGGGTGGGTGTGTGTGTGTGGGTGGGTGTGTGTGTGTGCGTGTGTGGGTGGGTGTGCGTGTGTGGGTGGGTGTGTGTGTGAGAGAGAGAGAGAGAGAGACTTGTTCATCCTGTTAGCTCCGATGTGCTGCACAGACATATCTGATTGGCTAAGACATCTCCAGCTGGCTCTAATGCCCAAATTATGAAACACACACTTTCATCACTTCCCCCATTTCTCTCCCTGTCTCTCTCTCCAGTTCAATTGAAGATACGGCTTGACTATGTCAGGTGCAATATTGCCAAATACTCCTGTTTTAAAGGGAAATATTCCACTGATTTTCATATTTCAAAGATGAAATGAAACAGTGAAGCTGCAAACAGGCATTTAGTGTTCTCTGATGTGAAATGTACTATTCTAGTAACACCTACCAAGACTGAATTGTTCCAAACCACATGTCTAAAATATCTAATGTCTCTAAAAGATACCTCGCAGACACTCACAGACAACTCTTTGTATTTCTTAAAAATTCCATTACTTAGCTTTTTTTCCAGTTTAGCATATAAAAATTCAGGAGACATGTAGGTCCAGTGGTTTTAGATAATGACTACATTTGCTATATAGACATTGCACCACTACTGAGTAATTTTGAGAAAGATATCTACCTCAGTAAGCTTCTGCACGATGTATCATTTTACATCAAACCTATCACTTTTGTAACTGAACTTTGGATTTTAGGCTACCATTAGAAAACATACAAATTTACAGTATACTGTATTGTTTAGTGTTTGTTAGCTTTCCAACCATTTTCTAGTCTCTCCAAGAGTATTATCATTATTTACAGTTGCCATCCAATAGCTAATTTGGGTGATTCATTCCTAATACATTACATCTAAGTCCATCCAATAGCTGGAGTGCACAGATTGGTCAATTCTTCTAAGTGTATTCTAAAACAAAACGATCTTGTTAAACTCTACTGTGTCTGTATTTATTCTAATATTTTAAAGTGTTTTACAGGCAAAAGGCACATTAACTGGCAAGGTAAAGCATTTTAAACAGTTTCTTTGACGGTTTGCATTTAATTAGTTATTGTTAAGTAGATACATTATTGAGGTAGATATCTTTTTCAAAATAACTCACTAGTGGTGACAGGAACCAGTGGTTGCAATGTCTATATAGCAAATGGTACTGTAAATGGTACAACAAGAAGAATAGCAGCAGTACCAAATTCCTCTGTGCCAAGAGTTTTAATGTCCTAGGTTTTGAATTCCAAAAAAATGAATTTAAGACTATGTCCTACAGTCTGATGACCCACTAGATTCCCTTCTCTCAACTAGTTGCTAAGTTGTGGCACTGGGTCTGTATTTGATTACCTGTGCTTCAGTTTTCGCTTGTTCTTTCACTCCTCTACTGGTTCTTCAGGCTCTCACACTCAGTGAGTTTTCTCCAAACACTTTGATTATTATCTGACATTGTGTGTGTGTACATTCATCTGGAAAATAATGACTAATATACAATGTTCACTCACAGTTCCTTAATTAAGAGGTTCTTCTGTTGTCTGTTCTTGAAACAGGTGTGTTTTTGTTGAATGTGTACATAACTGTTTATTACCAGGAAATGTTTTTGTCGGTTAGAAAGTAGGCTGGACTATAAAGAGCAACAGGTTTTTCCACCCGAAATGTGCAATATCTCATGTGTTGAATATCCTACAGTATTATCAAATGTAACTGTAAATGTTGTACAGTTTCATTCCTTCATTCCAGGTTCGGTTATATTTTTTGGATTAAAACTTCAGTTTCACACATAATTTTTGTTGTCAAAAGGGAATTTTTATAGAAGTTAAAAAAACCTTCCAAATTAATTAGCTGTTGCAGATTAAAAACATTCTGAGCGATTTGCTCTGAAATGTGCTGAAAGAGTAAGATTTGTTCATAGTGCTGGTGATAGAAAACAAATGTCAGAAGAGTTTAATGCTTAGGGCCTGCTTAAGGGCTGCCTCACAAAAAATGTTTATGCCAAATTGTTTACAAAGACACTGTGTGATGCCTGAGTCACTGATGTACAGAAAGTTTTTATCAATATTTGATCACAGTTTTGTCTTCAAAATGACATAAAAACTTGTGGGATGTGTAGTTTCAGGATTTTAAGGAGTAAATAAAATGCCAATATTTCCTTTTTTAGACATCAAAACCCAATGTTCCTATCATCCCACATGATGAAAAGAAATTCTCTACAATTAACAATTCCACATCTGCCCAACATCTGCACAACATTTGAAAATACTGTGGAATTCCTAATTAAACTCACACAACTCAGGCAGAACATACAAACTCCTCACAGAAAGGATCATTGGTGAATCCAACTAGAAACTGAACCCAGGATGTTCTTGCTATTAGGCAGCAGTGCTACCCCCTATGCTGCCCCCTTTAAATATTTAAATCTGACAAACTACATACTGCAAAGCATTTTACCTACATATTTAGGAAACAACAAAAACGTATTGCACCAAAAGAAGCAGTTGACTGGAATGAACTCAGGTCAAAGAATGTATTGTACATAGTATAATAATTGACTTAGACAAATGGGCATCCAAGAAGAAGCAAGTCCAAAGACACAGGAAGGTCTGAGGGAGATGGGGATTTAAATTCACATACTGCAACTTAGAGAAAGATTTCGAAAACTAGCTAACGTGTTAAGAGAGACGCGGTGGGGTTGAATACTAACTAACTTTTCAAGGTCAATACATATTGCCATACAGTGTATCATCTAGTGCAGATGTTCTGTAATGTATAACTTTCATGGCAGCAGTAACACATCCGTAACCTGAAAACCCCAGTTGAGCACTGGATAAAATATTATAGGCCTCAAAGTAGTGAGTTATCTGCTTAAAGCTTAGACATTCAAGGATATTGGTCTGTAGGCTTGATCACTCTCTTTTAAAAAGGTGGTCTTCCAGCTAGCTGCTAATTCTGCTGCATGAATATAAAAAATTGCAGTAATTAGACCTGTTCTTTAAAAAAAAAAAAATGTAGCAGACCTATCTGTCCTTGCTGGCTTTTTGGGGTCCAGTGAAATCAGGTTCTTTAAAATCTCCCTTTCTTCAAGAGGTTTTAAGAAAAAAATTGTGAGAGGATGCATGTAAACCAGATCCTGGTAATGAAGAAAAGACTGCACGAGAGTTGGATTCAAATGCAATCAACTCTTCTGAAGGCAGTCAAATTAGGGAAATAGACACACCTAAAATTTGTAAAACTATGAGCACTATGATTTCAACTGGTCACCAGAATATTATCTTCTTTGACTGATATGGTCAGACCTATAGATTTTTTTCCAGTTGCCTAATTGTTAATTGCTAATCATTGTGTGCTGTTTGCATTCAACAGTCCTGCAAAAAAAGAAAAAGGCAAACAAAGAAGCCCCAAATGTAGTTTGAGGTTAAAGATTCTTTTCTGCCACAACTATAAAGAATTTTGTTAGACGCAATGCCATAGAACCATAGGTCCTAAAGAATTGACCTTAATATGATTGTGTTCAGTCTTACTTGCTTACTGTTTTGTTTTCAATTTGTTTCTATTGAGTTTGTTTAATGACAGGTTGCAACCAATGCTCAGGGGGGTGGTACATCTATTGTGGGGAATAAATATTAGATCACTTCTCCAATAATAGCCAAACAGAT
This sequence comes from Brachypetersius altus, assembly GCA_037974465.1. Taxonomy (NCBI): domain Eukaryota; kingdom Metazoa; phylum Chordata; class Actinopteri; order Characiformes; family Alestidae; genus Brachypetersius; species Brachypetersius altus. The sequence continues at coordinate 23,650,777 of JBBPDB010000001.1, forward strand.
TTTGAACTAATCATTTTTAAACTAATCAGACTGTGCTGTTGTAAAATACAGTTGTTATTTATGTAATGTATATATTTATATAAATATGAAAGAGAAACAATCCCTTAAATGTATTTATAATCCAGTTATTAATCAATCAATGTCATTAACATTATCTACAAAAAAATATTCAATATTCACAGTTATTCAGTAACTACAATTATTCAGTAGCTAAAATATATTATGCAGTATCTACAATGTACAATGTATTATCCAGTTACTACACTGAATTATTCAGTAACTACACTGAATTATCCAGTAACTACACTGAATTATCCAGTTACTACACTGAATGATCCAGTTACTACACTGAATGATCCAGTTACTACACTGAATTATCCAGTAACTACATTGAATTATTCAATAACTACACTGAATTATCCAGTAACTACATTGAATTATTCAGTAACTACAGTGTAATAACTGGATGTGTAGTTGTAGTTAGATACAGTGTTATCCAGGGACTACAATTAATTAACTCAGTAATGAAACTACTATTTAAATCATACGTGTGATGATGGTGTGTGTTTAAACTTAAATCACATTGATATACTACATTAATCTCTTTTATTTTAGAAAAAACAACAAAAAGTCTGTACTACACAATATGGGCCATTTAACAGGTCAAAGGTAAAACTGAGCATTTAGAGTAGCATGTTTTGTAGGACATAGTGAGGGCTGAAACTCGGATCAGTGTGTCTTATTATAGCATCTGATCTCATACTCTTTTTTCTCCTCAACCCCTCTCTCTCTCTTTCTCCCTCTCTCTCTACCCCTCTCTCTCTCTATCCCTCTACACGTCCAGTTAATTCTTCTCTCACCATCTATCCTTTCCTCTCCTCCCTTGGATCCTTGTAATCTCTTTTCCCTTTTACTCTCTCTCTCTCTCTCTCTCTCTCTCACACACACACACACACACACACACACAGCTGTATTCTATAAATGGAGTGAGGTGAGTGAGCTCTGCGTAGCTAGGCAACAGTATCCTAGCGCGTGGGGGTGACATAATGCGTTAAGCGGGGGTTCCTAATTCAGCGATGAGCATGCATTTGTTCTGCCTCACACTGGCAAGCGTGACACTCTATGGTCTCAAAGTAAGTGCGCGTGCATGTGTGTGTGTATGTGTGTGTGTGTGTGCCTTTCATCTAAGAAGAAAAATATGATATCCCATTCCGATGTATGGATGCTTTAAGTGGACAAGAATGAGTTTGTTAATCTCCTTGCTCAGAGTACATGCATGTGTGTGAGCGAATATGTGTGTGTGTGTGTGTGAGAGAGAGAGAGAGAGAAAGAGAGAGAGAGAGAGAGAGAGAGAGAGGGGATGTTCATTGTTGAGTGTTTAATTATGTTCTGTGTAGGGCAAAGATGGCAAGATGCCACACACACACACACACACACACACACACACAAACACGTATGCATCTATTCTATGCTGTTCAATTCTGTTCAATTCTATTCTGTTGTATTCTATTACACACCCAATGCTTTTCTATTCCATATTATACACCTAACACTCCTATTCTATTCTGTTCTATTCTATTACACACCCAACACTTTTCTTTTCTATTCTATTCTGTTCTATTCTATTCTATTACACACCCAACACTTTTCAATTCTATTCTATTCTGTTCTATTCTATTCTATTACACACCCAATTCTATGTTTTCAATTCTATGTTATACTCCTTAAGACTCTTCTATTCTATTCTATTTCATTCTATTATACATTGAATGCATAACATTTGTGTATCCTGTTTTATTTATTTATGCCCAACCCTTCTCCATTCAATTTTATTCTACATTACATATTTAATACAGATGATCTAGTGAACAGCGTAATATTCACTAGATCATCTATGCCACACCACTGAACTAGCTTCCATTTCACAGTGTTAAGCATGAAACTATCACAAACAACAACTTAGTCCACATTTGGACACACAAGCTCCAGTATAAAACAACACTCTTACAGATTAATTGTTAGAAATACAGAGGAATCAGACTCACACTGAATAAAACAATGTTATGTATACAACCATTCAAAAAGGTTATAAACATATTACAAATATTTCATTCTCCAGAGAAGTTACCATTTTGGAGATACGAGGGGGTATTTCAGCAGTAACAATACATACAATTCTAGATCCTTGGAATGGTAGGGAAGGACAGAAAGCGGAAGAGAGAGACGTAGGAAGAGAGAGAAATACATGGATTTGAAAGAAAGTGAGAACATGCTGAATCTGACACATTAATGAAATGACACACTTACCCAGCAGACAGAGAAAGGAACATGGCTGGACCACACCACATACCCAAGTGACACTGGGTGAGGACCAAGAACGACACACACACACACACACACACACACACACACACACACACACAGGGGATTCATACTCACTTTGTCTGTTCTTTGATTCCCAAGGCAACCAACTTGCTGGGAGTACGTTTATTTGTGTGTGTGTGTGTGTGTGTGTGTATGTATGTATGTGTGTGTGTGTGCACTGTCCTCAGCACCATACGGTGAGATTCTTCTCCGAACACACACTCATGCTCACACACAGAGCCGAGAGGCAAGTCTGGCGATGACAACGCAGCTTAGAGGCATCACACACACACAGTTGTGAAGAAGAGGAAGATGACTGGAGGGAGGAAGATGCCCATCTTTGGTATCCTTGTGTGCTGGAGCAAATCCCCTCCCCCAAAACAAATAGCTTCCTCTTCTTCTTTACACACTTCTCCAAAGGAGGCAGGTGTGGGCCTGATTTTTACCCACCTACGGAGCCTCCGGCTGGGCTGCATAAAACAGCCTCTTCCCCCTCCCCTCAGCACTCAGCTCTGGAAAGATCCACACCTCGCTTCAGCTTCACCCACATCTGCTCGCTCATCCCACATGCGCGCACAGGCACACATGCGCGCGCACATACACACAGGCACACACCAAATGTATGTGTGAGTGAGTGTGTGCCTTCACCGTGCTGGCTGCAGTGTATCCACGGGCGCTGCTCTGATTCTTCCTTTCCTGATGCCTGATGCCATTGCTTTCGTCATACACACTCTAGTGGCTGCTGCTGACACGCTCACATACACACTCCACGCTCGTCTCACACATGCAGTAGCGCTGCCTAAGCAGAAGGCAGAGTGACCGGCTGCTCCATTTCTCTCTCTCTCTCTCTCTCTCTCTCTCTATTCTCTCCCTCCCCTTCTGTGTACTCTCTCATTTACTCTGCCATTACTCCTTTATTTTCCTTTTCATTCACTGTCTCTCTTTTTCATTGTGTTCATATATGCTTTCTCTATTCTTTCATTCATCTTTCTCTCTACCCCTTCAATTATCTCTATTCCTTTATTTTTCTGTTGCTCCCTTTCTCCCTCTCTCTCTAACCAACAACTCCTCCCTTTCTAACATACACCCCTTTATTTTCCCTCCCTATTCCTTATCTCTCTCTCTCTCTCTCTTTATTTCCCTCACCCCATATTCCCTCTCTCCCTATCTCCCTATAACTCTCTCTCTCTCACCGTGTCTCTGTCTCTCTCTCATTTGCTCTCTCCCCACTCTCTCTCTTTCTCCCCCTCACCATCTACTCCTCCTCTTTCACCCATCTTCTCCTTCATCTTTCATTTACATGTTCCTTCTCTCTCTCTCCCTCTCTCTCTCTCTCCCTATCTCTCTCTCTCTCTCTCTCTCT
>JBBPDB010000001.1:23692326-23699826 GCA_037974465.1 Brachypetersius altus
CTCGCGCTCTCTCTCTCTCTCTCTCTCTCTCTCTCTCTCTCTCTCTCTCTCTCTCTCTCTCACTTTCTCTCTCACTCTCTCTCTTACTCTCTTTCTGTTTGTGAGTTTCTCTCACTTTGTTTAATGTAGCAATTCCAGATGATTTGGCCATGCCTCCTTCTCCTTATTTATTGCCTAATTCACACACACATATGCAGAATGGGGAAGAGATATGAAGACCAGAGCCTGGTTCAAAAAATATTAATCTAACAAACAGACTCAAAGTGAGATAAATGGAAAGAAAGAAATGAAGGAGCAAAGACAAAAAAAACAGGAGTGAAACAGATGAGGATAAAAGAGCATATTTTTGGTTTTTTTCACTTCTCTGACACACCTTATCCAACAACCAATCAGAACAAATTCGTCAGACTTTGTGAGATTTGCATTTTTTTTTATCATGACTAAGGAAAAATCCTTCCACAAAATCGGTCAACCTTCTACTGTTTTACCTTCTTGCTCACGATGAGCTGTTTAAAGTCATTTGGTTAAAATAATATCATCACTGCCACAACTAAATACAAGCAAGTGATTGAGGTCCATGCCAATTGGTCCTCTAACTTATTCACTGAACTTACATACTATGTCATTTGTGGGTACACAATATATTAGCAACCAAAACTCTGCTTGAAAGTGTGCCTGTGTCAGAGCAAAGAAAACTGTGTGGAGGGCAGTAATCCAGGCCCAAAACTGGGGAAAAACTGAGGAATGAGAGAACCATGAGCCAAAGTGAGTGTGAGCGTGAGAAAAGATGGAGGAAAAGGAAGAGTGTGTGAGAGCCAGGAGAGGAGAGGAGTAATTTGCGAGGTGTAGGTGTGCGCTGGACGTGCAGAAGGGAAGGAGAGCTCCAGTCGTTTGTCGTATTTGGGTCCCATTGTGCGTTTATTGAGCCGTAGCTCATGCGTCCAGGCATCCATTGGGACTGCTGGGGGAAAGAGTGACAGATTTGTTTGTGCAGCATTATGATGAACAGATTGACCAAAACCCGTGGCATGAGAAAGAGAGAGAGGGAGCGAGTGAGGGAGAACTGTAATTTTTCTTGAGCAAGTGAGTGAAATGAATGAATCACCTTTTGGAATGTGTGTGTTTAAGAGAGAGAGAGATACAGAGAGAGAGAGCGAGAGAGAGAGCAGGAGAGAGAGAGAGCGCAGTGAGGTTTTAAACACTCACCTTTTATATACGAGTCAGTCAGTTAGGGAACATGGAGGTTTTCCACTAGAGGGCCAAAATCTCTCACTGTTTCTCTCTCTTTGTCTCTTACTGTTCACTTCATTAGAAAATCCTACCTTGCTTTTGCACTCACTGGCCACTTTATGAGCCTCATTTCCCTTTAAGGTGTATTATGACTGAAACCCTTATCCCCAACACACACACACACATTGTTCATAATGAACTGCAAAAGTTACTTACAAAAAATGAATGAAGCTAGTTTTAAGTTTGAGTGACTTAAAGCAAGTTTAATTTCATTTAACAACTTTACTTTTCACTGATTGTACATAAACACCACAGAATATTTAGGTGGTGGACCAACACAATCATGACTTCAGAATCTGTGCACTCTCCTGTCAGTTTTTCATTTTATCCTGCAGGGTAGCTCCAGCACTTACCCTCCCAGTGTTGATGAATACAAATAGAGGAGTCCTAGCTAGTGACTAAAATTGGCTAATTGATGCTTGTTAACAAATGCAAATTGTCTGTATAAATACCTGTCACAAAACACATACAAGAAGTTGAAGACTGTGGTCAATGAGTGTATACAACTATTAGTAATGTAAAACAGCTTAGCATTTGGGGTCATGACTTGGACTGTTGAATGCATTTAGTGTACTCTGATTTTAAGTGTGTGTGTTTCTGTGGACTGGAATGCATATTTCTGGATTTTCTCACTGGAAGATTTTGATGCTTTTTTAAAGAGAGGCTTCATGTTGCTCCTGACTAAATAAAGAACCCAGGGTTAATTTATGGTTGTACAAGCCGTAAACCCTGATTTGCGATCCTCGTGTGTTTGTGTTGTGCAGATCCGTGATCTTATCCATCCGATGGATGGATGACACATGTCCTCTGAGCTCTGTTTAGACTGCTGTCTTTATTTATTTTAGCCCAGAACAGAAATATGATAGAGTGTGATTACTACCAATGCAGCCTGACCTGCCATCCAAGGCCACAGGGTCAGGGGCCGAAAACCACTTCCTGTCTCCAGTGTGTGTGGGCAGAGGATGATTCCCAATGATGGTATCATTGTGTGTGGGGGTTTGAGTGTGTGTGTGTGTGTGTGTGTGTGTGTGTGTGTGTGTGTGCGTGTGTATGTGTGTGCTTAGGGGGGTATTCTCGATACAACAGAACTGATGGTCATGTCAAGACTTAGAACAGAGAATTCTGTTTCTCACAGAAACACTGTTTTTGAAAGATATTTCTGTGTGTGTGTGTGTGTGTGTGTGTGTGTGTGTGTGTCTGTGTCTGTGTCTGTGTCTGTGTGTGTTTGTTTGTATGTCATTCCCAATTGCTTCCACTTTGTTATAAAACCGCTGACAGTTGTGGAATAGTTAGTAGCGGTATCACGCTGGAATTCACTGAGCTCCTGAGGGCGACCCATTCTTTCACAAATGTTGTAGATGCAGCCTTCATGCCTAGGTGCTTAAAGTTATTCACCTGTGGCCATGGAAGTGATTGTTACACCTGAATTTAATTATTTAGATGGGTGAGTGAATACATTTGCCAATATAGTGTATACCTTATGCACAGACATACATTAAATATTCGCTCATGTCTGTGTGTGTGTGTGTAGATTTTTGTGTTTGACTTTTTTATTTTCAGTTAAAATCCTTCATTTCGGTTCAGTTCAATTCAAGTCAAGTTTATTGTTATTTCAATGATTTATACATTATACAGTGAAATGAAACAACGTGCCTCTAGGACCAACACAAGAACAAAAACAGAAACACCCCAAGACTAAAAATGCAGACAGAACAAAAACAAGAAAAGCACAAAAACAACAGGACAAGACAATTGGTGTGGTACAAACAGCTACAGTGCTATTTTAAATTATGACAGTCTTGTATGTATTATAGAAGTGCAGAGTTAAAAATGCAACAATGCAGAAATGGAGAATAGAGGCAGACAGCAAAAATATAACTATGCAGAAATAGCAAGTGCAGGGCAGAGAATGTGCTGTATAATAATAATAATAATAAATTGGGGTATTTACAGAGGCAAAATGGATTATTTGTAGGGCAGAACAGATCAGTGTATATATGCATTGTGTTAGGCGGAGGAGAAGGAAGTTCAGGTGAGAGGTGTGTTTGTGTGTGGTGGGGGTACAGTTTATGTTTCAGTTCTGTTTCAGAATCTGATGGCCTGAGGGAACAAACTTTTTCCCATTTTGGAGAGTGAAGGCCTGTATGCTACAGAACCTCTTGCCAGACAGGAGGAGGGAGAAAAGGTTGCATGAGAGGTGCATGGGGTCATCCATAATGCTGGTGGCTTTGTGGATGCAGTGTGTGATGTAAATGTCGATGACAGAGGGGAGAGAGACCCCAGTGTTCTTATTAGCTGTCTTCACTATCTTCTGTACGGTTCTGTGATCCAAAACAGAGCAATTCCCTTACCAAGCCATGATGCAGCAGCAGAGAATCCTCTCTATAGCCCTTCTATAGAATGTGGCGAGGACATGGGGGAGGTGCATTCTCCTCCGTCTCTGCAGGAAGTAGGTACGCTGCTGGGCATTCTTGACAATGGAGCTGGTTGAGGGTCCACATGAGGTTCTCTGTGATGTGAACACCAAGAATCTGGTTGGGATGATATAACTGCAGGGGGTTCAGTGAGGGGGGCAGCTGTGATTTTATGTGCCTCATGACAAGCCTCTCAAAGAACTTCATAATGATGGGTGTGAGTGCAAAGGGATGATAGTCATTAAGGCAGGACACTGATGACTTCTTTGGTGCAGGTATGATGGTGGTGGCTTTGAAACACATTGGAACAACAATGGTGCTCAGAGAAACATTGAAGATGTTTGTAAGAACATCCTCACATCCTCTGAGCACATGAATGTGGTCCAGCAACCTTCCATGGATTGACTCTGAGTAGAGTTTTCCTCACATCAGCCATGGTCTAAGCACTTGGTCATTTGGAGGCAGGGTGGCCTTCCACACTGCCATGTTATTTTGTGTTTCAAACCATGAATAGAGTCAATTCAAGCCTATGGAAGGTAGGCCTCACCATCACAGACAGGTGGAGATGTCTTGTAGCTGATGATGACCTGGATGCCCTGCCACATGTACAGTTCATTCACAGCGTCCTGAAAGGGACTGTGGCATGTGTGTGCTTCGCTGTTCCCCTAGTTGGAGACAGGTTGGCCCTTGCTGTTCTTAGGGCAGTTCTATCACCTGATCTGAAGGCAGGGTGTCACACTTCCACAATCATCCACAGTCAATGACACTTTGTACTCCTTAAAATTGTCCCAGTCAGTGTGCTCAAAGCAGTCTTGAGAAGTAGGGATGATTTTTGTCTGCATGATGGACACATGACCAAAAAAGCCAAGGTGGGGTTCCAGCAGTAACTACAGACTAGCAACGTCTAGCAGTAACTAGGGACTAGCACAGCATTTACACACCAGTGGACACACACATCCAGCCAACTCTCATGCCACTCTGTTCCACATTAAAGTCACTGCAGAACATTAACATGTTGTAAATCTGAAAACACAGCAGTCTCAGGGTCAGGCTGTCATAGACGTGTGTACTTCCGATATGCATGTTAGCAAAAACACACTGAAGTGTTGTATTCGTGTACCATCATCTTGGATTCAATTCAGTTCAGCTCAGTTCAGTTCAGTGTAATTCAGTTCAGTTTAGTTTATTTCTATTTAGTTTAGTTCTATCCAGTTAAATTCAATTCAGTTCAGTTCAGTTTTAGTGATGCCCATGCATTCAGATCTGTTGCACCTTTCTCTCTCTCTCTCTCTCTCTCTCTCTCTCCCCCTCTCCCTCTCTCTCTCCCTCTCTTTCTAACCTAAAGTGTTCATTTTATCTGTGTTCTGCCCTATTGAGTAGTGGAGGGTTCTTTAGTGGTGTGGTCAGTGCCCCCCATGTCCTAGAGTGGTCTCAGTGCTATCCAAAACAAAACCTCACATTCAAGGAGCATACCCTTACATTCCAGTCATTTACAGAGAAGACTTGAGTGTGTTACTCTCCTCAAAGAGTGTGTGGGTGTGTGGGTGTGAGTGTGTGTGATTTTTAAGACAAATGCAGAAATAGGATAAGGTTACATACATTGTTAACTACTCAGTATTTGCATTTGTGTGTCTCTCGCTCTCTCTCTCTTTTTCTCTCTGTGCTTGTGTGTATGTGTGTGTGTGTGTGTGTGTGTGTGTGTGTGTGTGTAAATCCTCATTCTCTTGATGTAGATGAGATAAAGTGGGGGCACTCAGCATTAATGAGAAAGTGGGGGTAGTAGTGGGCAGAGTCTGGGTCAAAGAGCGATTAGCTCCTGTTCTCCATGTGCATGTAGAGAGAAAGAAAAAGATCACTTTAACAACATACAGTGTATGCTGATGTGATGAACACAAAGCCCTGTTTAGGTTTGACTGCAGATTGCACATTCCTATCATAGTTGTATTTTGATTCAGCTAGATTTCTCCTTTCAAGATTCAGACACAGGTCAATTGCTGCTTCTGGAAATGTGCCCAGTGCTACAATTGTGTCAGATAATGCTGAATCCTGTTGAAGTATTCTTTTTCTTTTTGTGATGGTGTGAAATAATGGAATTAGTTATATAGTAGTTATAACAGGTCTTGTGACTAATATTACTGAATAAGGGGATAATGGCTGGGCCGCAGCAAGATGTATGTGAATGTTTTAGTCTGTGACTACAAGCAGATGTGTGTATGTGCGTGATTTGATTTCTACAGATTTGGTGATGATTTGAAAGTGGCAGAAATCTGGAGAAAAAACATAATTCCTCCACCACCCTAAAACAGAGGGCCTGTACCTCTGCATTTGTGTTGTTACTGAACTCTGCAATCTGTGTGTGTGTGTGTGTGTGTGTGTGTGTGTGTTTAGGTTCTGTCTCTTGCAATAATGATAATAGGCAACAACAGATCAAAGACCTGCCTGTCAGAATGATGCAGATCAAACTGGCTTCATCTGGAAACCATAAGACTTTTCACTCATTATAACACTCCACACTCACTCTCTCACTCACTCACTCTCTCTCTCATACACACACACATACACACATGGATACACACACAAACACACACACACACACACACGTACACTATCGTCCTAACGCCGCTCAGCTGCTGTATTAATATTGTGTGTCTATGTCTGTGTCCATATGTGTACACATGCTTCCTTCATTTTTATGAAAAACATCTGTTTAGACGTGTTACATTTGTGTGTGTGTGTGTGTGTGTGTGTGCGGGCGCTACCTGTATGTATACTATCGTATGTATTACAACATCTGTACGTTGGACTACTATACAGGTATATATTACTTCATAGCAATTTATTGTATTTAATTACTTATACTACTATGTGCATGATTTTGTATATAGGTATGCATATGTGTGCATATAGGAGATTGCTGTCTTGCACATATCAAAGTTATTTTCAGTTTTATTTGATAAAACAATTCTGTGCGTGCGTGTGTGTGTGTGTGAATGTAAATAAAGATTGTTTTGCTTTTCTATTTTTGTGTGTGTGCAGGGTGGATGTAGTGAACACACAGGGAATCAATAACAGAATGGGCCGGAAAATTACTTTGCAAGCCTTACATGAGTCTAGGTCACGACGTCAAGCTGCTGAGAGTGGACATCCAGCTGCTGAATAGCACCCTGTTTAGGGTGTAGATGGACTTGTGCTAAATGACTTGTGCTAAATGACCACTGGCAGCTGAAACGTTGTTGTTGGCACTGGTACAACCTTTTCTCAGATTATTTAACTTCTGTTGTGTCCTGTGCATCAGATAAGCATCTTAAACACCCACAGCGTTACAGTGCCACCTCTTTCAGAAAGTGATACATGTTGAGTATGTGCGTATTATCTCTGCAAACACTCCATGGACGCTAGGTTAAGTGTGTTTGAGTTGGCGGCAAGCCTTTTTCCGTTATAAAACACAATCTTTGCCGTTAGCAACTCTAGTGAATGTTTTTGGGCGCGGCAGCACTTCCATTGCAATGGCAATGCCTCCATCATCCAATCGGCAGGTCTAGCCAAGTGGAGAAGTGGATGTCTATTGTTAGTGTGAATGTATGTGTGTAGACAAGTGTTTGTGTGTGTGTGTGTGTGTGTGTGTGTGTGTGTGTGTGTGTTTGTACAGGCAACCTTGTTAATGGGTGTTCACAACTTGTTGATTAGCATCTGAAGAATGAGTGTATGAGATTTCATCCCCAACACTTCAGCACCCACGTATCAATGATCACAAGGCTACGCCCAACACGTCCAGATAGAGAAAGGGAGCTGCCCT
>JBBPDB010000001.1:23731537-23741537 GCA_037974465.1 Brachypetersius altus
TTTCTCCCTTTCTCTCTCTTGCTGGTGTTATTTGCTTTCTCTCTCTCTCTCTCTCTCTCTCTCTCTCTCTCTCTCTCTCTCTCTCTCTCTCTCTCTCTCTGATACACACACACACATCCACACAGTCATCGTTGCACTTTATCTTTGCATTACGGGTGGCACAGGATACAATACGTCATGCTCCATATTAAATGACAGGAAATGCTCCTATTCTTCGGGATTCTCGGACAGTGATTGTTGTTTATGTGCAAGTGACATCATCAGGGGACTGATGGTCACATTTTTATTCTAGAATGTTCTGTTCTAATTGAGGATGTTCTATGGGTGGCCCTGGCACTCTCCACACTGAATGAGGTCATGTGAAGTGCCATGGTGTTCTTGCCTTAGACTGATGCTATCAGGGGTAGAGGGCAGGTCCTAATGTGGAAAATACCTCAGTTGCTGCTTTTGCATGGGAGTGAGGGTCTCTTTTGATTTTGTTTAAATATAAAATGCTGCTATGATGCTGATGCTTGTTTCTATTTCCAGATCTTATTGTATTCCAGACCTCCATTCTAAGCACTGAAGCTCTTAAATCAGGAATCATGTCTAATTGTGTAGGAAAGATTTAAACCAAGACTATAGTGGTTGCACAGTAGCTGTAGGTGTCTTGTGATGAGGCAGAGATCGACAAATATATTACCAATTCTGCTTTTCTTACAATTTTTCTAACACTGGAGAAAAACTGTGAAAAAGTAGTTCTGGTTTCTTTCACTTTAATATATCAATGAGTAATCAAGTATCCATGCGGCGGCTGGTGGTCTAGTGGTTAGGGTCCTGACCAGAAGGTTGTGGGTTCGTATCCCAGGACTGATAGTGGCACCGATGAGGTACCCTTATGCAAGGCACCGTCCTCACACACTGCTTCCCAGACGCTGTGTTCCTGGCTGCCTGCTTCTTCACTTGGTGAATAGGTTCAATGCAGAGAAAAAATGTTGCGCTGTCTACACTGTGTGCTGTGGTGTGTTCACTTATGACAAAAAAGGTCACTTTACACACTTTACACTTTTTCATCAGACAGGAGGCTGTGAAAACTCACACTACTACTCTGGTTAGTACTGCCTGAAATTCTTCCCTCTTGAAAATTAGCTGCTTCTCTGAAAGAATATATTATACGAGTAATCTGCTTATGGCTCAACTCTTACAACCCCCTGATGGCTTCCTCTGGCCTAAACCCTGATCTATATCAGCAACCACTGTGATTTCTTTGAGACGGAACCCATTCTGCACCTTGCTGTGGTCTATTTTCCTTTAGAGACGTTTACCTTTTCCAAATCTAATATGTTTATTGACTAAAGTGATTTCCCACAACTGCATGTGAGAGTTGTGGCCCAAGGAGGATTGCAGGTTCTTTCCCTTCAATCTAAGAGGCCGGATGAAGTACTGATGGAGAAGTGGAGAAGTTAGGGGTATAGGGATTGGGTTACCCTTAAAAGCTCTGCATTTTGAGAGTGTGGCAGCTTTGAGACGGGGTGATGTTTAAATAGCATAACAGAGATTACTGTTATGACTTCATATGCTTAACAGAGCCTCAGTTTAATGCAGGGGCTCTAACCTGCTCTCAGCTGTCATATGAGTGTATACGTGTGTGTACGTGTTTTGCTTCATGCTCCACTTCAATGGAATAAATATTCTTATGGTGAAAAGAAAAGATCGTATATTATACCTAGAATTCCAAACATAAAAATCCTGTGCAAGTCCCAGTACTTACCAGCCCCTGGTCACCCACCCCGAAAATTTGACTATTTTAATATAGCACCGCCTAACATTCTTTAACCATGTTAAATTCATTGTAACACATGGCCTTGTTTAGCTAATATAGAAAGGTGTCCATTATTTAGACCAAATTGGTCGCCTCAAATTTGTATTCCAGTCCTACATGAGAGTTCATTTTATGCTCTTAAACTCAAAGCTCATACTTTAATCACTCACACTCATAACATTTACAGCATTTAGCAGACACTTTTATCCAAAGCATCTTCCACTACAGGGGGCAGTTTGAGGTTCCCCAGTGGTAGGATGCTGAAGGTAGGATTCGAACCCATGACCTCTTGGTCCAGAAGCAAGTATCCTGTCCACTAGGCCGGCACCACCACTTGACCTCACACATTAGTTTCATAGTAATTACTGGAAATTCTGGTACATTAAATAAACTGCTGTCAGAACATATCAAATTTAAAAATAAACAGATGCATTCTAAATTATTTTTATATTTATTTATATAGTTATTGTTTTTTTATCACATTTTGTATGTTTGTTTTTGTGTGTGTGTGTAGAAGTTACAGTTAGCTTTTCTCATCAAGGAGCAAGTATGTGTGTGTTTATGAATGGGATGGCTCAGGCTCTGACAGGACCATTTAGCCTCACCACCCTGCTGTGCGAGAGGAATGTTCGGAGACAGGAGGATGTGCCGGAGAGCCTGCCCCGCTGCTCATTAGCACTCACCACTACCTGTCACAACACGTTAGCCACACCATTCTAGCCCCAGCATGCTAGCTCCACACTGACTTACTCACAGCAGGTTAGGCCCATGTGCATTAGCGACAGCACTTTAGTTAGAGCGTGGCCCAACTTCTCCATCCTATTAATGATGCTGCATTAGACAGACTAGATGATCTACAATGGATTGTCAGTGACTTAATAAAAGTCAACATTTATAATAAGACCTGCTAAGTTTAGCTTAGCCATGTTGGCTAGCAACATATTATAAAATAACAGAATAAAAAGCCTTATTATCAACTATCCAAACAATCAATTCTACTACAACAAATGTATTAATAGAGCACTGCTTTCTCACACGTTTTTTGACTGGATAGGCTAATATTTGACTGCATAGGCTAATATGTCATTCTGGTTTAGTAGACCTTGCTGTACCCCTCTGCCTCACCTCGCTTAATATCTGTCACATTTGGGAGAAGAAATGATGTTGTTATCTAATGGAAACGACATTCTAGTATTCTAACACAGTGCTAACAGTACCTACATGTCAACTTTTCTTGTCAGCCACGTGCTTCTCTTCCTCTCCAACCAGTGGCAGGGATCGAAGGTCACCAGACGACGTCCTCTGCCTTCTCCGTTCACAATTAACCTCGGCGGCTGTGACTTCCTCTGTTTTTTGTACTGAATCACTGTCATCTGGGTTCGGATGGAAAACTTTCAGACAAGAAAGGAAGCATAAAAGCGCTGGGGCCACATATCGCAGTCGACATTCAATTCCCTATCCCCTGTTGGGAAACCCCACACAGAATGCGAACAGTGAGATCCTGCCCCTCAGGAGGTGTCTGGGAGAGTGTAACAAGTGTTAACGAGTGGGAGCAATCAGTGATTATCATCCCCCCCAGGAGACATTCTCTTCCAGACATGCAATGTTATTACAGACACACACCCCTTTTCTCCTGCCCATGTTTGTTTAACTGGTCTGGCTGTCAGATATCCTTGTTTGGAGCAAGGTATATTTTCCCATATGTTCAAGTTAGCACTTACTTAGGGGGCTGTAAGTGGGGGGAGCTTTTCAGTGTGAGCATATGACTCAATATTTTTAACTTTTCCGCCAACAGGTACCTTTAACCAGTGAAGGATTAAGCGATTTTATGGCCTGTAGCTGTAAAGAATTCAAGATTTTATAGCTTGTGGCTATTAGAACAAAACATTCTTAACTTATTATGCATGTTCACAAAAGGTACTTGTGTCATTTTGGCACATTTCTAATTGTTAAATCATGATGAAATCTAGACTCAGTGTAAGTGGAAAAATGAAAGCAGCTTAACAGAATTTCTTTGTTAAGCTAGTCTGTATTTCATCACTATTTTAAAATCAACAGATGGGAATGGGGAGAAAAACATATTAGAAAACTCTACTTCCATTCCAAACCTACCTGTCCATCTTATGAGACGTCATGGTTACGGGAATAGTGGCCAAACTAAGCATCTAAAAAGGCATATTTAATGAAAAAATCCTTGTTTTTTTGTTTTTTTTCAAGATAATGTATTCTGTAAACGCAGTTGGAGTGTTTTAAAAGCATAGCATTGACTCCCCATTTCAAATAGTCCATATTTTTGGAAACAAAATGACAGAAAACAGTGTGTTTATATGTCCCTTTTCACAATGAGGTTATTAGGAGTGCCTGCCAATACAGGACTGCCAATTTGACCAATGCACTTAAAGTACAGCCTGGAAAAAAGAGAGGTTATAAATAGCCTTGTTTTTGGTACGTAGAATCACAAGTGGACATAAGGGACATTTCAGTTTACATTTATGTGGCATTGGGGTGTAGTCATGCCTGTGACTTATCAAGTGAACTTTTGAATAGGACTGGTAACTATATAAAAATATTCCTCTTCAGGTGATGAAGGTGACTTCCCACTTTTCCCCTCTGATGTCCTGGAAGAAGCTGAGGGAGTGTCTGATGGAAATCCCATCCCACTGGACTCTGCAAACGACATCCCTTACCCAAATCTATTCCATGACTGTGACTCCTCTGAGAAACCCTCCAATTTCAGCACTTCTTTCCACACACCTGTGTACCCGGGCAGGGAGGAGGCGGACACATCGTTGCCCCCAGACTTTGAACTACGTGAATCAGGTGTTTACCCCAGCAATCTGGGTGTCTGGAGCAAACGGAGGCTGGAGGTGGGTGAGCAGTTCGGACCCTACGAGGGAATGCCAAGCCACGGCGACATGAACAGTTCCCATGGCTGGGAGGTAGGTTGTAATTTTTAAGGAAAACATTTTACTTCACTGCTTTATTAAAGCCATATTTTAATGTACACAATCTCAGCGACCTACCCAGTGACATACCTGGCAAAGGGTTAATAATGCTTATAATTATTAAATGAATTAATATTACTAATATTGCTAAATTAGTGTGAATGGCCACCAGTTACCATTATGCAGATGATATTTCTAATTAGAGGCCACCCATCTAATTACAGGTTAGACGGGTCAAACTACTCCTTTAATACAAGAGTCATCAGATCCTGATTAGTGTTATCTCTGGTGACATTCCTCATGTAATGGCCCAGCAATTAATTCAGTTCAGTTCTAATAGACATATTCCCATCAGCCACATTAGAGTTAGAATTAATTCTCAAAGATTTCATGAAATCTCTTCACTGTTCACTAAATTCTTATGCAATACAGAGTTACAGAGTTACACTTTCAGACCCACTGAAAGTTACACTAATCCCAAGTCTTCACCCAGTTAAAGCGTTAAAGGATCCATATTATGAAAAACATATTTTCCTTTTGCTCATGTTTTGTAGAAAAGAAGTTTAATGCAGTATGTAAACAGTGTTAATGTTTTAACACATACATCACACCTGTCAAGAAAGATGTTTATGAGCCCATTAACTCTAGAGACTTAATCCCACCCCTGCACTCAGTACGTGAGCAAACATATGTTCATACTAAATAACTTATTGAAAAATGTACGTGTATTTAAACTGTACTTAATAACAAAATAATGTATTAAGTAGTTTAATGTATTTTACTAAAGGTTCAACAAGTAATAGTGTATCAATCTATGAACTGCCATACATTCATTATTTCAAAAAAGAAATAAAAAATGAAAGCAATTCTACATGTTAGAAAAAAAAGGTGGTGATGAACCAGGTGCAGTAAAGCATCCAAACTATGGCTGACACTGGACCACCAGAGTTAGGCACCTCTGTACTAGACCGTTGCTGTTATTTGTGTTTCTTTTGTCTTAGCCTGAGGCTAAAAGTTTTCACCTATATCCAAGGCACTGGCCTTTTTGTTGTAGTGGACACTGGAACAAAGAAACAGATGAACTCATAATCATTCTCTTATTTTACCAGCCTTGTAAACTATTCCCCTGATTTCCCTTGCGTTCGCAGCCGGCTCCATTTTATTTCGCCCCGTGTCTATCTTTTCACTAGAGTGTCGTCATGGTTTCAGCAGAGGAATAAAGAGTCCTCAGCCCAATCTATCCCTGACCCGTCCCAATGATGTCATGATGCTGAGACGAATGAGAAACCCCTTCTTAGCTCAATTAAAGCTCAGGGTCGTAAATCCAGCCTTTAACCAGGTTAAGGACCCCTGCCTGGACTTTGGACCCCCACCCACATACCCCACCGCCTGCCCCCTGTCCCATCCCATGCACTGCTGGCCCCACTGTCTTATAGACATCAGTCAGTCACTGCACTCAATCGAAGCCAGGGTCACATGACAAGGTCATAGGTCGAGTGCAGGCTTGGCCAGGGTCAGCCAGGGCTAATTTTGCTTGGCCGGAGGGCTTGCCAGAGGACTATCAGGCTAATTGAAGGTTTAAGTAGTCTCTGGATTGAACTCAAGGAGATACCCTCATCCAGAGCGCACAACACTTCATAGTGAACTGATATAACTGTGGAACATCAAAACATCAAAACAAGTCACATAAACACTACAGTTTCAAAATGTGGAATCACTTTTTCCAGTAATTTGCCAATACATTTAAAATATAAATACACATATAAAAAATCTAATGGAATCTATTCCATGGTAGTGAAAGTTCATGGCACGCTTATTAACATTAAAGCGATACTTTAGAATTTATGGACAATTTATGGACAACAATGTCACGAAAGTTCTCTTGTTATTCAATGCTTATACATGTATAATTAAGCTTATATAGGTTGCCTTCAAACAAAGCTGTGGGTAGTTTTTAAATGACTAAAAAGCTGTATATTATCAAGTTATGGTAGAATCATTTTGCGCAATGTGTAATCTTTGAAAAACGGTGAAGGTCTCCTGATCCCACAGCTGTTGAAGTGTTGGTCCAATTTTCTGGAGATCCCTGGTGATGCCACAGCCATTGCTGGGAACTCCAGAGAGAATCTTTAACTTTGCTCTCTGTGTATATGTAATGTTCCTTCCTCCCCTTCAGTGAGCACAATGCTAACCAGTCCAGGTTTCTCTTACAGCATTAGCAGTAAGTGTTAAAGTGTTTTTCTCCATGTGTGTTGAGTTGTCCCATGACAATACATTAGCAGTTAGAAGCCATAGTGAGGCTTCATGTGGCTCAGACACTAAGCCCATACTAGTTTTACCCTCCTAGCATTGGTGGGATCATTTCAGTGGGGGAGTTCTAGCAAATGACCAGATCTGGATATGACAAAATTGGTGAAAAACCCAGAAAATGAATTTGAAATAGAAAAAGGCAAGTTAAAAAGCATTTTGTTACTTCTGGTTATTTTCTCAAATTTTGAACAAAACATTTAGCCCTTATATCTAGGCATCTTTTGAATAATAATATGATCTGTGATATATTTTTAAGCTTGAACGACAACTCTGACTCATGTAATGTCATGAAAGTGCAAAAATCATATTTTTTTCTGGTGGTTGTTACAGTATAGACTCAGTTTGGATCAAACGCTCTGGTGGGTTGCCTGTAATTGTGGCTCCTCTGGTCAAACTTTGTTAAGTGCCGTTGAGAGGTCGACATTTGTTTTTTTATGAACTGTGGGTTAGCCGCTGTTATATTTATGCTGCTTACCATTTCTTTAGAACTTCCTTATTTATTAAAACCATTTAGCCTGTGACAGCAGTTCAACATCTGCCGTTTTTGTTGTTGTTGTTGTTTTTCCTAACTTTAACTTTCAAGTAATAAATCTCTGAGAGTTTTCCAGAGCCAAGCAGAAATCCTGTACAGGAAAACATTGGGATTTAATATGATTGAAAAGTCTCTGTCTACCATTGGTAAATTTATTGCTCATTGCGCTCTCTCTCTCTCTCTCTCTCTCTCTGTCTCTCTCTCCCACACACACACACACACTTGCCCTGATTTCCATGAAAGGAGAGAAAGATTTCATGAATTTTAATCCACTGATAATTTATTGCATACTTGAATAATATGTATTTAAACAACTGGAGAGTCAGTGTGTGTATGTGTGTGTTTGGGTGTATGTGTATGTGTGAGAATGTGTGACCCCCTCTCTATATCTGTGTGTGTGTGTGTGTGTGTGTGTGTGTGTTTGAGAGGGAGAGAGAGGGAGAGTGTCTGTATGAAAATCAGTGTGTGACTGTGAGAGAGAGACAGTTCGTGTGTGTGTGTGTGTGTGTGTGTGTGTGTGTGTGTGTGAGGGATTGGTTAAGGATGTCATTGCAGCAAGGCTGCAGTGTATCACTATGTTTAATTAGCGTGCTGTCATCGGCCCATAACTCTCTCCATTAAGTAAATAAGTTGTAAAGAATTTATGATGAAGTGCCACATTATTCAGAGAGGATATTCAATGATGACATCGCTGCATTAAATATGGTAAATGCTATTACCAAGACCCCCCACCCCCCCACCCCCACCCCGTCTGCCTCCTTCCTTCGGCCTCTCATTCACTCTCTTCCCCCAGCGAGTGAGTAGCCGTCAATATGCCAATATGCGAGAGGCTGTTAAAATGAAATTGATTTGGTAAATGTAACTTTGGATAGATCTGTTTGCTTTCATCATCAATTCCGTCCACATCGAGGGGGTGATGTCAGCGGCCCAGGGAACAATAAAGTGCCGGCCCATCTGGAGAGTTTGATGTGTGCGTTTTATGTGTGTACGTCGCAAACTCCTTTGTTAAAAAACATGCATGTCTAAAATTTGCACACACGCATTTTGACACATGAGAATTTCAACAATGTACTCCCAAGAACACAATTTCTACGGGAAGTACGAAGGTGGGAGCATCATGAATAGGTTGCTGCTCCTCTATAAACAGTACTTGTCATTGAAGGAAACTTGGAGTCCCTGGAGATATTAAAGGGGAGTCATCAAGTACAGGTAAAGATGGACATTTCAACAGTCAGCAATCCCAAACCTACACTCAGAATAACTATAGAATGAGTTATCATAAGGCAGGAATAAGGTAGCCAACCTCCTGACTTGAGAATTTATGGAGGATTTTAAAAGAGCAAATCCAACAGAGTGTACATGGTAACCTTGGGGAATTGTTAACCATTTGTCAAAAGAAATGTATTAAACCAAAAATCTTCAAAAAGTTCTTTCTAGAGAAGTCTTGAAGCTGTATTAATATTTTCCTTCCCTATCATATAATTTTGTTTAATGTATATTTAGGAATGCATACTTTTGCATTTAATTAAAAATATTTCTGTTTAGATTTAAAAGTAAAGTGTCAAAAGTATCTTTGTACTGTCTTATACTATCGTGTGTGTGTGTGTGTGTGTGTGTGTGTGTGTGTGTGTGTGTATATGTGTGTATATAAGTTCAAAGTGACCAGTATATTTGCCAAAAACACCTAGAGTTGTATACAATTTTCTTTTAAAGGCCAGTCTATCTCTGTTCTCCTTGTTTCTTCATGTTTGTGCTCAGATATATTTTACTGAACATTTCTCTCATCCCTCCTTTTGCTGACTCAGGCCTTTGTCTTGCCAGTTCACCCACATAAAGTAAGCAAGCAAACCTCAAATGAATACACACCAGAATCCTCCCTAAATAAAAAAAAATAAACAAATAAACAGCCATGCCAGAGAGCGACTTTAGGCATCATAGTGAAGTCAGAGAGAAACTCCTTAAGCTGTCCTGGAACACACACTCATGATATAGGATGGGGTCATCCAACTGGGCCACAACTCTCTCGCGCAGTGCTATGAAATAATGGGCTTGATCACTGGATCTCTTGTGCTCTCTCTGGGGATGGACAGTCAAGTGTGTGAGTCTGTATAGCAGTGGGAAGTCTGGGACTCGAGAGGTTCCTGTGGTAGTGGTGGTTGTGTGTGTGTGTGTGTGTGTGTGTGTGTGTGTGTGTGTGTGTGTGTGCGCGCGTGTGTCTTCAGAGTATGTGTGGGTGGTGGAGTGTTAAGGACCTTTTGTGCACCTTTTGAGCTTCAGATGTGGTTGGAGATTAACTGTGTGTGTGTGTGTGTGTGTGTGTGTGTGTGTGAGTGTGTGTGTGTGTGTGTGTACGTGTGTAAGTGTTCAGAGATTAAGACTGTATTTGAATAGAAGTGAAGGATTAGAGGTCCT
>JBBPDB010000001.1:23746537-23759504 GCA_037974465.1 Brachypetersius altus
CAGGGGGAAAAAAAACACTCTGTGGATTTTTTTTTATTTTGGGGTTGGGGGTGTTTAGGAGAGTTTGGGACGGCATGCCAGCCGGTCAGCCACACACAAAGGTCTTATTCGCATTAAAGATGAGCCAAGAGCTGAGGGGGGTGGAGAGATGGAGTGAGAGAGATAAAGAGGGAGAGAGTTTCACTTTCTTCTTAACCACCATTAGACAACTTCCACAAGCATCTAGACATTTTTGTACAGTTTATGCATTTTTGCATGTTTCTGTACAGTACGTAAGTACACTATACGGACAAAAGTATTGGAACACCTGTTTTTTCAAGGTGTGGACTATGCCTCTTACTTCCAGTGAGAGATAATCTTAACGCCACGCTTCCAACTTTGTGGACACAGTTTGGGGAAGAACCTTTTCTATTACAGCAGAACTGTACCCCAGTGCACAAAGCAAGCTCCATAAAGACATAGTTGGATGAGTTCAGTGTGGAAGAACTTGACCTCAACCCCATCCATCACTTTTGGGATGAACTGGAACAGAGATTGTGAGCCAGGCCTTCTCGTCCAACATCAGTGCCTGACGTCATAAATGCTCTATAGAATGAATGGGCACAAATTCCCACAGAAACGCCTCAAAAAAATGAGCAGCAGACCAGTGGGCTTCTGTGAAACATTGGGAGTTCTCTACCAGTACATTTTATTAAAATATATGTTAATATGACTCCTACAGGCTTCAAAAAGACAAAAAATATTAATGTGCGCTGGTATTAGTTTAGTGTCACCATACTACTACAGCCCCATAAGGATGCTAGCGGAAATGAGCATGATCCAAGGTGTATTTTGTTCCATCTTCTAGAGATTAACTTGCAAAGTGCCAGAGTATTCCACACAGCACTAGTAGCCCAGTTACCCTTCTGACTGAAACACTCAACAAGCAAGACTTTTGCCTTTCACTGTGTGTGTGCGTGTGTGTGTGTGTGTATATGTGTGTGTTGGGAAGACTTGGGGGAGCCCATCCTTCTGTTTTCATACGCTCCCTCGTTCTTCTCGCTGTTTTTCTTTTTCCACTACTATGTGACCTCAAGAGCTGTGGATCTGTTTTCCTTTTTGGTGAAAGAACTGAAGCGAACAACAGAGAGCGAGAGGGGTGTGTTGAGGGGGCAGGGGTCTGGGAGGGCAGGAGTAGAAGCGAGGGGTTTGATGTGACCCTAGAGAGGACCGGACCTGAAATCTTTGACACCTCTGTAAATCTGGGTGTCCTGTCTCAAATCCTCGAGTGTGTGTGTGTGTGTGTGTGTGTGTGTGTGTGTGTGCACTGTGAGTGTCAGCCATCCGCAAGAGGAAAACATTCCTGTATGGTTCTCACACACATTCAGGAGGTTTGCTTTAAAAACAAGCTCTTTCCTCACTTTCCTCTCTCTCTCTCTCTCTCTCTCTCTCTCTCTCTCTCTCTCTCTCTCTCTCTCTCTCTCTCTCTCTCTCTCTCTCTCTTTTTCTCTCTCTCTGTCTCTCACACTCTGTGTGTGTATATATATATATATTTATTGTATGTGTATATATTCTTGAAGGTTTTCATTGTGCTCTTCTTGGGTGCAGTGATGAATTGGGTCTTGACTTTAAACTGTTATTCCCATCTCTCCCTTTCACCATCTTTCACGCTTTTTCTCTCTCGCTCTCGCTCAAGTAATCTTTGACGCCGCCACTATTCCCACACTCCATCTCTGCTGCACAGTTGCAGCCAAGGCAGGTCTGCCAAGGTGTGTAACCCCTTCATTATTATATCCTAAGGCATATTACTGAGTAACTACAGTTATTCGTAAGGTGAGACGCTACATGTCAAGAGGGAACATTTTTAAAGCAACAGATGATTTTTTACTAGCTGGCACTCCAGCTTTCCTAAAAGTTTATATATGTACACTTAAATATGCACATGTTTACACTTTTAAAACAGAAACATACATCAATCCCCTTTAACTGATGTCAGAATTAAAATGCTTATTTTTTGTGAAAAAATAACCTCTTAGATTATTGAGATCTTACTGTTTGATTTTTACTGTTGTTCTTACTGTTAAGAAACTATTATGTACTGTGACTATGACTAATATATAAAAAAGCCTTCATAATATGAAATAATAAGGAATGAAAATGCTCATGAATGCATGTAATCTAGAAGCTGCAAGATCTAAGACACCATGCACTGTTTTTGTTAATGCTGTCAGTAAAAATGATCTGTCTGAATATTCTGTAGCACTTCCCTGTAGGCCGTGTTCATATGAGTATATGGCATGTGCGTAAACCTCAT
The DNA here is from genome assembly GCA_037974465.1 of Brachypetersius altus. Classification (NCBI taxonomy): domain Eukaryota; kingdom Metazoa; phylum Chordata; class Actinopteri; order Characiformes; family Alestidae; genus Brachypetersius; species Brachypetersius altus. The sequence goes on from JBBPDB010000001.1 coordinate 23,748,831, forward strand.
GTCATAAACCTACATAAACATTTAAAAAATCTTATTGCAACACGCATCAGCCATATTCATATGAGGTGAAATACCATCAAAATGAACTAAAGAAGCCTTTATAAATGTTTATGTAGATTTATGCTAGTTGTTATGAAAAGTTTCCATAGGAGTCATGAAGCCTTGCAAATACTGGCCTTCAGCATAGTATTACCAAATATATATATATAAACATGTCAGTTGTGCTAACTGTGGATGGAGCTAAATCTATATTAAAGTTGCTCTATGAAATAATAGCCTTACATGTGATTGGATGTAAGGCAGCAAAATAGTCATGTCCACTTGCAGTGACTTGCATTTTGCATTTTAGAAATGAGTATTCAAATGTTTCCTTTCAAAAACAGGATATTCTTAAAGCATGTCAGAAGTTATTGATTGGATTCTCCAGCAATATCACAAGACCCTACATCTAAAAGGGCCACAGAGGTCCAGTAAATCGTTTGAGCTTCCCCGTGGCCTGTGCAATACTAAGTAACCCTGGCAAATGTAAAGTACATCATAATTCAAATACTTCAAGTTATTGTTCCCATAGTTTCAATATCAGGAGAAAATTCTGATGTTTATATATCTGATCTAAAAGGTTGTCAGTAGTGCAAAGATAATTGATCAACTAGGATAATCTTTTTAGACTCTACAAGCATTGACAGGGGATTGTACCAAATGTGGGCAGAGAAAAATTCTTTTTAAAGTTTAATGTTTCTGAATTTTGAAAAACACAGACACAATTGGATGTGAATTGTCTAAGCAAGCTGAAACAGTTTTGGTAGTCGAAGAAAATGTATTGATGCATTTTTGGGGGTGGGGTGATAGTCATTTGTGCCAGCAGCGTCTTAAGTTATAAAAGTGAGCAAAGCCTGAAATATTCCACATTCATATTTTGTGATGCCATATTCTTAGCTGTGTATTCTAGGTTATCTGTTTATGAAGAAACGTGGAAACTCTGTTCAATAAGTTCATATGTTGTGGTAATCTGTCTATATCCACTAGGGGTGGGTGAAAAGTGGCCATTCGTGTGCCTTATTGAGCCTTATCCTAGTTCATTTGACTTTAGATTAGCCTCTCCACCCAAAAGACACACACACACGCACAGACACCCCATGTGCAAACCTATCTGAAGATTTGGGATCTTAACTGTACCTTCCTTTTCTGTGAGTGGCCCGGACACATTGACCACATTAGTCAGATTTTTCACCCAAATGGAAGCGTGTGCTGTCACAAGGCCGTCGCCCCTGACGATGTGCTGTCCAATCAGTCAACAGTTGCCGTCGGCCCCGCAAATAGGCCTGTCACTCTCCCCGTCGGCACAGTAACGGATGGCCTGTTGTTAACGGGGCGGGGGCGGGGCTGGGGCACGGAGGTCTCGAAAGAGGTGATGAGCGCACTGCTCGATCAGGTGTGTCTCTCACACGTACACACACACACACACACATACACACACACACATATATACACACACTATCCCATTCCCATCAAATCTCCCTGCAGCCATCTGAGGATAAATCCATCCCTGTGTGTGTGGGTGTGTTTGTGTGTGTGTGTGTGTCTGTGTGTGTGTGTGTGTGTGTGTGTGTTTGTGTGTGTGTTTATGAATGTTGTGTCTGAGAAAGACTAGTAAGAAAAGAAAAGAACGGAGTGATCTGTGTGTGTGTGTGTATGTGTGTGTGTGTGTGTGTGTGTGTGTGTGACAGCAGTGGCCCTCATGGCAGTCGTAAATAAGAGACTTCCATTTAAATAAGAGACGAGGTATTAGGGCTATTTACACTGAGACGGTTGCCCTATCCATCACACACACACACACACGCACACACAGACCCATGATACACTTATTAATGGCCACCACCTTCAGTAAGGCTACAATGGGCTCTTATACCAGACAGAGCCATCCATTTCTTGAGTGTGTATGTGTGTATCTGTGTGATAGTAGCTGTGAGTGTGATGATGATGCATTCTGTTGTCAGGGAAACAATCAGCGAGGCTGGCTGTTGCAGCAACGGGGATTGCCATGGATGCCTGGCCGGTAAATAACACCTTGATGGGCTGGCGGGCGTCACAGAGACAAATGTAGGTCTTTTAATTAGGCTAATAAAAAGGAGGATAGGGGCGACTGCGCTGAGTAGCTGTCACTTACTGGGTATACATCACACAGAGACACACACACACACCTCCTAAGTGCCTGTCACTCATAACAGATCCATCAGTGTTTCTTCAGTCAAGAGTACTTGCATCCCAAAGAGGGGTACTGGTGTCTGTCAGTAAAAGATTAGATTCTATACTTTGGTCTGAATTGAACAAAAAGTTGTGCTGTGTTTTGTAGAAAGACAATCCAGTCTTGACTTTTTTGCCATGTCATTTCAGAACAGAAAGCAGGAGAGTATTGGAGACACCTGTGGATCCAGTATGGTAAACAGGATGTAAATATAATTTACTTAGAACTTACTATGTAATGAAAGTTAGCTTCTTGACTTCCACTGGGGAATTCCTTATAATTTTTGAAGCATAATTAAATTGTTAAAACACAAACTTATTGAGAGTGGCTTGACATGATATGCTCGATTCTTGTGAAGTTAGAATAATTTACAGTGGTGAATGGGATCAGACAGAGCCCCACAATGGTGCAGTGGGTAGCACTAATGCCTAACACCTCCAGGATTGGCGGTCTTCATGGTGGTATGGGTTTCCTTCGGGGTCTCCGGTCTCTTCCACAGTCCAAAGACATGAGTGTCAGGTGAATTGGGGATTCCAAATTGACCATAGATACGAGTGAGTGAGCGAAAGGTGTGTATGTGCGCCCCACCCAGGGTGAGCCCCTGCCTTATGCCCACAGACCTTGGGATAGTGTCTGGGTACCCACGACCCCAGTAAAGAGAAAGTAGCTACAGAAAATGAATGAATGAATGGAACCAGATGTCTGAAGAGTTTAAAGCATCTGAAAGCAAGTCATTTCATGAAATAGTTTTAAATATACAGCTTGATGTTTGAGACATATTAAAAACGCAGGTGTCATGTGTAGGTTCATTGTTTTTTGGGTAGTGTACAAATTGGCTATATCTGCATTTGAGACATTTTTATTCACTACTACAGTAAACCATCTCTATGACTGAATTACACAAACTTTGAAAGGAAGTAAAATTCCCCTTTAAAGAAAACTAAACTAACACACACATCCACATTGGTTACATGATGTCTGCAGACTGTCTCATCTAATCTAACTCATCTAACCCAACTATGCTGAAAGCCAAAAACATTGGCTTTTAAATTGAACCACACAAACACAATACTGTGCAAAAGTCATAGTCAGCCAGGAAAATTACTTATCTTGGCAGTAAGTGTATTTTGGCCAGTAAAACATTGTAAAGCTTCAGAATTAATACATATAATCCTAAATAAATTAAAACGGAACAAAATTAAAAATAAATATTAATATATTGGTTAAAATAAAGAAACAAGTTTGACAAATTTCAGCAGCACTTGATTAAACACATCAAATCATTCTGTTTATTTATTTATTTATTTGTATCTCTACTAGTGGTGAATTCATATTTGGGGCAAACCTATAAAATTATAAAAATACCTTTTATGGTATTCTCTTTGCACCTTTGGATAAATCAACAAACAGCCAACTAACAACAGCAAAGTGAAAAAAAGAGCTCCAGTCGTGGCCTCACTGGATGTCAATAAACATTTGAAACCATGATGTTCACAATTAATCCTACAATTAATAAGAATAATCACAATAACAAGACAGTTAACTAACTGGCAGCCCTAATTTATACCATTTTTTAAACAAATAATACCCTTACCACACAGATAAAAGATTTTCTTTTCAGAAAACCATTGTACAATACTGTAGACTACATATGAGTAATATATCCAACGAATTTAGCTGGAAACCTATAACCATACTTGTCCAACTCCATCCAGCCTGAGGGCTTGGCCGCAGTATTTGTGAAAATGACCCTGGTGTGTACGCTCGGTTGGTGGGACTTGGAAATACAGTCGTTTCTTGTACAGTAACTGTGGACATAACTGCAGTGGTCAAAGTTGATGTTTCTCAGTGCTCTTTTGGTGAATGCCCAAGTTGTTACAAAGTAAACAACCGGGACCTGGTTTCCCAGAATTTTTACACCACAAAGATCATAGCAAAATCAGACATCATCGCTGGCTTGATCTGATTGTACCAGATCCAGACTCTCAGAAAAAGAAGTCGTCAAATGATGAAGCACCGTTCTCTAAAATGGCATCACTTTAATGTACATGAACTTTTTTTCTTGTTCAGTTCAGCTTTTCTCCTTCTGTTTTGTTATAGCGACAGTGACCTGTCTACACGAAACATAGACACAATAACTTTTTTGAGATTCTAACCTCAACATCAACTCAACTAAAATCAATGAGTCACACTTAATTGGTGTACAATTCTTCTGAGGTGGGAAAAAATTTGCAAATATAAAAGTAAAATCTCTTTACGTTAGCTTAAATTGTTGGAGAAGTTGGAAAATATATACAGATAGATAGATAGACAGACAGACAGGCAGGCAGATTGATAGATAGTTCACAAGTTTAAATGATGTACAAAGTGGAGACACCTTTATAGTAAAAATGGTGTAAGGACTATTAGTTTGTTCACTATAAATTTTGACCCAGTATTAAAGGGAGCCAGCTTTTGCAAATTATGTAAAGTAAAAAAAAAAAACAAAGAAAAATAGCAAAAATGAGAATACAAGAACAGTCAGCTTGACTGTTCAATGATGAGCGGCAGGCTAACCTTACCTGGAAGGCCTCGGGGCAGCTTGAGGAGAGCAGTGCATTAGCATGCTAGCAGCTTTTATCTATACACTCTGTTCAAAATTTGCTTGCAATTACTGTGAAAATAGTACAAGGATTCTGGCTCTGCTCCAACTCTGTGTCTCTCTCTCTCTTACTCTCGCCCCCTGCTGTACTATCCTTTAAACACCCCCCCCCCTCCCATCCCCCCTACACACTTAAGTCACGGGGGGAGACCGAGCAAACGAGTGCATGTATGGCGCCGTGGTGCTGCTGGGCCCTGATAACATTGCCAGGCTTCAAGGGTGTAAACACACGTGTGTGAGAGAGAGTTTGAAGTGTTCTTATCACGGCAAGTTTAAACACTCTCCCCAAGCCTCTCCGCTGAGATCAAATTCGCCCATTAATCTGAACTTTTAATTAAAAAAAAAGTTTTGGAGGCAAAAAACATGGCTAATCATGAACACACACACACACACACACACACACACATATACACGGTAATACACAATCTCTTGTTCGTTTATAGCAGTTAAGTGAAAGTGTTGGATTTGTTTAGCCTTGAAGTGCACAAACACACACGCACACACACACACACCCTCAAATGAGACTTGTGGATATCCTCAGAGAGGCTGTGATTGCTTTGGCATTTTTCTTAAATATTGTTGGAGAGAGACAATGAGATAAAAAGAGAGAGAGAGAGAGAGAGAGAGAAAGGGGGGGTCATTAAGGGGTCACTTGTAGGTCATTAACTCTGGATGGTTCTGGTCACAGCACGAGTCCGTCATGTTCTTGTAACATAAATAATGTGGTTGCACTAGTGAACCTTAACTGTGTGGAACCAACCTAAACTCCACCAACAGAATTCTGAGCTTTGAGCTCATCAGTTCAGTTGTTCAATTGAATTCAGTTAATTCAATCGGTTTATTGGAGCATATTGAATAATTAAATATCATTCCATTTAAGCCAAATCTACATTTCCCTTTTGATGATGATAATGGAGAAAAAAACAAACAGGTAAAAAGTCTTCAAATATATAAAGACACCCTTTGGTCCTCACAACATTGGCAACAGAGATAGAATTAAGGGAATTAAAAATGTTTTCTAACAGTTCCAAAGAAGAACCACTTTTTGTTCCCTAACCTGGATTCATAAAGAGTGTGAAGAACTGTTTTAAGATCCTTTGCTCAAAGGCCTTCAAAGATTTATGAAATCCAGGCCTATGTAAGAGACAATATTAGAGTGAAGTGAACAGTGAAGACCAATTTTAAATGCATCATCATGCCAAACATTTTGGACAACAGCAGGACACAGTTTGGGGAGGAACTTTTTCTATTTCAGCATGACTGTGCTCCAGTGCACAAAACAAGCTCCATAAAGACATGGTTGGGAGAACTTGACTGGCCCAAACATAGCCCTGACCTCAACTGGAATGGAGATTGTGAGCCAGGCCTTCTCATAAATGTTCTACAGAATGATGGGGCACAGATTCCCACAGAAACTCCAACATCTTGGGGAAAGTCTAGCAAGAAGAATAGAAGCTGTTACAGCTGCAAAGGGGGACGAACTCCATATTAAAGTCTGTGTACTTGAATGCGGTGTCATTAAAAACCCTGTTGGTGTTATGGTCAGACGTCAAAACACTTTTGTCCATACATTGTATATAATAAGTAAAAATCAGAATAATAATAAATATAGTAATAATACAGAGTACGCTGGTGGCCTGGTGGATAAGGATCTGGAGCCGTGATTGGAAGGTCTTGGGTTTGAATCCCAGGGCAGCCGGTGGCACCACTGAGGTACCCTTGAGCAAGGTACCGTGCTCACACACTGCTCCCACAGGTGCTGCCCACTGCTTCACTTGGTGAAAGTATAAAATGCAGAGAAAGGAATTTCACATTGTTCCCACTGTGTGCTGCGGGGCCACTTTACTTTACTTTAATGTTATAATATTCCATGCCGAAGAGCATTTACAGTCATTAGAGTCTTTCTTACATTGAAAAACTTTGAGAAATCACCTGCTGTGTTTCAGTGTGTGTGTAACTTCTGTTGTCATTCATACCCAGTGTGTGAGATCTTCTGACCCTGAGGCCTTGTCTCTGAATCAGTTTGACCCTCAACCTAACAACCCAAAGAAATGCCTGCTGGAGCCTGTTGTCATGACAACAGGATGGGGTCAGCAAAAGGTCATGGTGGTCAAAGTACGGACATAGGAAAGCCGCTTGGGCTATCAGCAGACTACAGCGTTCAAGTGCATCCTCCTCCAAGTTCATCAATCAATTAGACCGAGTAACACCGATGGCTAGACTTGTCTTGGTCCTAATCCGTGAGTTTCATTTAGAAAAAGAACCTTCCCACCATCAACCACTGATAGGGCCTTTTGCTCCATCATGATGAAAGAGAAAAAAAATCTCAGGGATGAAAATGCCATGTCTGACTTTGTGTTCCTTAAAACATCATCGTTAAATCCATGCTCATATAATTTGACTCGCTTCACGAATTGTACCCATACAGTCCAGAGGGTCTCTGCTCCACCCTCCTCTTTTCATTCTCTTTTTAGCTTTTCTTCCTCTGCTCGGCCATCTATTGTTCATGCAGAGAGATAAATCTGGAGGAGAGGAGTGTGGATGGAGACAGAGACTCAGCGTGCTACCCAGGAAGAGAGAGATGGAGAGAGAGAGAAAGAGAAAGAGAAAGGGAGAGTTTATTAACCCATGAATGAGAAGATGGACCTAATGCTGGATTTATTACCGACAGGTCTATATATCCCTCTCTGCACGCACACACACACACACACACACACACACACACGGACACACAGGCGTGCACACACACACGCAAACATGTTTAATCAGCCGATTGTCTGTTTTAGTGAGGAAGTGTTCACATAAGGTTCACTGCCCTGTTAAAGGCATCTGGGGTGTGTGTGTGTGTGTGTGTGTGTGTGTGTGTGTGTGTGTGTGTGTGTGTGTGTGTGTGTGTGTGCGCACCCATACACATGGTTACTTATGAAATACAGCAGTATAGACAGCTTCAGCCCTCTTTTATGATAACTCAAACTTCACTAAGAACAGCACCGATGTTTAGCATAATGTATTACCTTCTATTTTTATACTTGTTCTTGCTCTTAAATATGTTTTGTGAATAAAGATTCAGATTAAATATGTTCCGTTAGACATATTCCCAATTTGTATTTGAAAATATACAGCCTGTTATTTGACGTGATGTTTTCAGTGTAGACATCTTGAAGGCCTTTCTGGTGTCACAGTCATCCTGGGAAACAAACTAAAAAAAATCTATGTAAAGACTTTGTTAACACTACAGGGCAAATTCCATTCATCTACAATCTTCAGTGTGGATCAAATCTGATTTTAATTGGTCAGAACGTTCTCACACATCCATATTGGTTGCCATAAAACAATTAATGAATTAGTACACTGAATAATGATCATTCTTGTATTTCATAACAGTATTGCACATTTTAACTAGAGCAAAAACAAAACATAACATTGCAGTAGAAGCACATGGTTTGCAGATAATATGAGCTTAAATAATGATAAGCTATAATATTTGTATTCAGCATTTATACAAATGTTTAGTGTTTTAACATTGTTGCATCACTCATAACATTTAATAAAGAGGAATTCATCAATTCATCAATATGCATGACGTTGAAATTTACAGGTAAATATAAATGTAATTAAAGTGAAAATACTGTCATACGTGAACACACCACAGTATGAACGGCATGAAATTCTTCCTCTGCTTTAAACGCATTCACCAAGTGAAGCAGTACGCAGCCAGGACCACAGCATCCGGGGAGCACCCTGTGGGGACAGTCCCTTTCTCAAAGATTCTTCAGAGGTGCTTAGCAGTTTTAGAAATCGAACCTACAAACTTCTGATCACAGGGTGAATTCCCTAACCACTAGGCTACTTAAAAACCATCTGGGAAAAAGTAAAATTTAACTTTGTTAACCAGACTGCAGAAATTATGTTCTACTCAAATCAAACAAAAAAATCAAGTTTTAGCTACCTGTATGAACAACCCTTTACAGACAGACTTCAGTGTGTGTGTGTGTGTGTGTGTGTGTGTGTGTGTGTGTGTGTGGGTAAGAAATAGAGAGAGAGAGAGAGAGAGAGAGAGAGAGATCATTGATAGGGCTACAGGGTTAATTTTTAAGTCTCTAAGTTTACATACATTTTGTGCCAGACACTCTTTCTTTCTCACTATGAACTCTCTCGGGATTCTCAGCATGGTTGAGTTCCGTCCAGCTCTTTTCATTCCCACCTTAGCATTCCCATCAAACACGGATCATTCCCGGGAACAACAGTCCGCAGGGACGCCCACACACATGCGTACACGCACACACACACACACACACACACACACTCACTCACTCACTCAGAACACATGGCTGAGTGACCGTAGCCTAAATGAATACAGCGTTTATAACCATGGCTACTTCTGCAGACCACTAGAACTGAGTGTGTGTGTGTGTCTGTGTGTGTGTGTGTGTGTGTGTGTGTGTGAAACCACACTCCACTCAAAGTCATCTCATGGTCAAACTGAGAAAACATGGTGTGTGACAGGCTTTATAAGGAAAGCAATGACCTGAGGGCAGTAATTCTCGTTTATTAGCATTTATTAGCATCAGACTGAGATTGGCTATTACTGTTCTAATATTATAACAACATCTTATTATAATTATCATATTATAATGACATTTTATGATGTCTAATATTCTCTTCAATATGTTTTTACATCATTTTACTACAGCTGCCCTTTACATTGTGGAGCTCAATAAAAATGAAATATATTTTATCATATCGGCTCACTTTGTAATTTACAGTTAAAGTCTGTAGTCCTTCTGTTTGTCAATTTTGTCAATTTTTGCCACCAATACTGGGAGTATTAACTTGGGTATTACTGTATACAGCAGTGTAGCTGTATAGAGTGGCTCTTATACACATATACAGTATATATTACCAGTAAGAGATTTTTTGCATTTGCTTGTAACTTACTAAAAACACACTCAATATTCTTTGTTAACAGTTACAATATGTTCACCATTTGAGGGCCTTTATTAGATAGATTAGATTTCATTCAACACTATTGATCTACAAATATATCATTTTAATGTGGATCACCAGACAAGTGCTCAATGTTTAACATGCTATTAACTGACAGCCAATGAGATGAAAGTTAACTAAAAGTTAAAGTTAAAGGACAGTCTAGAATTCAACTATGTATCACCAAACAACCAGTTACTAGGATGTCTGTACTGTGGCACATTCTTTCCATGTTGTAACGGATACTTGTTGTATCTGACATATTTTCAGATAATGTTGCTGTACTGGAAGCAAGACAAGTGAGCCAGCAAAAAGATCTGAGTGATTCCGTCAAGGGCCTAATAGAGATGGCTAGATGACTGGGTCAGAACATCTCCAAAATGGCAGTTCTCTGACAATTCGTAAAACAGTGACAGGGACTAAAGGGTAGCCTGTCTGGTGTGATCCCCCAGAAGAGATAGAATAAATTGCCAAAATACCATACCAAGTATACCCCTTCATTATAACAGCGTAACAGGAGAGGGAAACAGGAAAGGTCCTTGTTCAGAAGGAATATTGTCTATATACTGAAAGTAATACATTATGGGTGCAGTGAAGTGCATGTTATCTATTTTGTACCTCAGTTGGTTTATACAGGCCATGCATACCAGTGATGAGTATATACAGAACATCGCAAATAAAGATTCATCTTTTTTTCTGTTCTCTGTACTCTCTATTTCTCTCTGTCTCTCTCTCTCTCTCTCTCTCTCTCTCTCTCTCTCTCTCACACACACACACACACACACACACACACACACACACA
>JBBPDB010000001.1:23766117-23777911 GCA_037974465.1 Brachypetersius altus
CACTCTACCAAACACTGCTAAACACACACTCACTTAGATTAACAGATACACACACACACACACTAACACATAAAGACATCCATGCTCATAATCTCGCCCGCTCTTCCTCTTTTAGTAAAGATTATTTTCTTCACTCTAGTTTCTCTGTCTCTCCCTCCTTTTCTCTCTCTCATTCTCCCTCTCTCTCTCTCTCTTTCTCTCTTTCTCTCTCTCTCTCTGTTTTCTCCTCCTGGCTCTCTCTGTCTCTCTCTCTCTCGCTCGCTCGGTTTCCCGCTCTCAGTCTGTCTCTCTTTCTGTTTCTATCTCTCCCTCTATGACCACTGACTTTCTTTTTGGCCCTCCCTTGTTCTGCCTCTCCTCATTCATTCTTTCTCCAGCTCTGTCTCTTTTTTCCACCCCTCTCTCTCTCACTCTTAATCACAGTGTCATGTTTTCAAACTGACTAAATGAATCCCTGACTCGTCTTTGTTTTCAACCTCAAATATTTACAGCGGGAGATATCTGAGCGTGTGTGCCAGAAAGGCAGAGCCAAACTCTGTGTGTGTGTGTGTGTGTGTGTGTAGCAGCAACAGTAGTGTAGTATAGTGTTCTGGGGGCTTAATTGAGTTCTCAGTGTGACAGCTCTGAACAACTGTAAATTACAACCTGTTAGCAAGACTCTATCATCCCCACAGTGTGCGTATGTGCATAAAATAACATGACATACTGGTGGTCTAGATGGAGACATATACCGATTAAACAGTAACTCCTCCCATATTGCTTAAACCCCTCCTACCCAAGAAATGCTCCAACTATTTACACTGCATTAGACTGTATTCCACCCTTTAGTTTAGCCTTTAACCCCATCATCCTCAGACTATACCACAGCCCTTCCTGGCTAATCAGTTTTCTATTTGTCTTTCATTTTCTTCTTTTAGTTCTTTCCAAAAGACTAGAAATAAAGTGAAGATAGATGAATACTCTCAATACTGCCATCATGTAAACATGTACAAGCACACATATACTTCACTCATGCCGGGTGTATATTTAGAACCCGTAATGGCTGTGATGTCATGGATCTGTGCTTCTGAGAACAGTCTGGCAATCTGGAGAATGTCAGTCGATCTGTATGTCTGTGTGTGTGTGTGTGTGTGTGTGTGTGTGTGTGTGTGTGTGTGTACGAGTGTGCATGCCTTTAATCACCCTCCACATATGAAGTCCACATGGCCCATGGAAACAACGCCATACACACCAATTAAGCACGGACTACATCACACACACTTCATCACCGCAGCAGCAACACCACACCCGTCTTAAACACGCACTTGCGTGTACACACACACACACACATATATAAACACACACACACACACCTCTCACTCATCGATACCCTCCTCCAAAATTGCCAACATTGAGTTAAACCATACAGCTGTGGTCTCTAAACCTCTTCCTGGAGATCTATGTTCCTGACTAACTCCCGCAGCAGCTGGAATTGGAGCTTACCTCTGCAGGAAGGTAGATCTCTAGGATCTGGTGACCACTGTCCTTTAAACTCTGACCAGTGTCCCTTTCAGTTTTGAGTAGTGCATGCATGCTCCACCTATTTAGTAGATACTTTTAGTGGCTTTACAGACCACTTCATAAGAGAGCTAGTTTAATGTTAAAATTGTTGGTACCTCCACTTACATCCTGCTTTCGCCTGCTTACAACTTACAATCCTGGTGTTCTTTGCATTACCTATTTGTGTTATATATATCTGGAAATCAATAAATAAAATGCATTGCATTATATATTAATACCATTTGTATAACTGATATCTTGCACACCAAAATAGTCATCATTGCACCAACCAAGGGGCCTGACTGTTTCAGCCACTGAGACTAGTTTGTGTTTTGCTTAGTCAATATGATGCTAGCATGTTATAGATGTCTGGACCAATTTCGTTTCAGCCCCTACATATGAGAGTGAAGAAATTCATTTGTCATGTTTTGTGTGTGAGAATAGCCAACATTATTATTGCTCAACTTTGTAATAATCCTGTGAAAAAAGAACAAAACAAAAACAAACAAAAACAACATACAAAAAGATATATTTGAATGCGGACGTTTGGTTGGACCCTGGACACGCACTCCACCTCAGCGTCATCAGCATGTCCAGCCTTTTTTGCCCACCCTGCCTACCCTGCCGTCTCTTCTAGTTTGATTAGACTTGTCCTTGCGACTTTGCAGCCTTTTTCTCATTAGCGAAGGCACCTGATTGCTCATTTGCATGCATTAATCAATTACCGCTAATTATTCGTGACTTTCCCAGAAGTCCTCCAGTGGAGCGTTGATTCCATCGATGAAGGAGGAAGGAGAAGATTAAGCGACGTTGAGAGGCGAAAGTCGGAGACTACAAAGCGTGTGCCGACTCTCGGCCGTGTGTCCTTGTCCGTGCGCATGTTAATGCGCTAATGTGTTAATGAAACGCGCAGATCCGCATCCATGTAAGTGGCTAATTTAGCTAACAAGGGAGGGAGAAGAATGTAGTGTCGTGTCACTGTTGATTAATTATTGCTGAAAATAGAGAGCTCGTACACATACTCTCACTCACACACACTTGTGTGATCTGTCTGTTTTCCAAAGATGAAGGTAGAGGAAGAAAAAGATTAGAGTAGATATGACTTGTCAGCTTTGGTCTTGGGTAATCAGTAGTAGACGGCCCAAATCCATTACATACAGTTGAGTGATGTTCCATTCAGGCCACTCTCAAACAATGATAGCACAAAAAACAAAGTAGTCCATAGTCTGAGTATTCTTGCAAGAATGTGTCCACAGCACTGTCAAGAGTAAGAGTAGTGCTTCTTTACTTTTTAAATAGGATTCCATCAGAATTGGCTTCAGATGACAGCAATTAAATCTGTAACACAGATCGCTGTTCACAGAAAGTAAATACAGAAACTAACGTTAAAGTTAACACTCATCACTAATGTTAGCTGCCTACCATGTTTTCTCGCACAGAGACAAAAATGGCTTCATTCTGAGATCTGAATGCAGCATTACACTTCAGAATATCCTGCCAAGTGACCATATCTCAAATCTAGCTAATATATTGAACATTCCACTTTTATATTGTTACAACTGCCTGTCGAATTTGGTATAACTAAATTGTAGGATGTATTTTCTGGAAAAAAAATTCTCTCTCTCTCTCTCTCTCTCTCTCTCTTCCTCTCTGTCTCTGTCTCTCTCTCTCTCTCTCTCTCTCTCTCTCTCTCTCTCTCTCTTGCTCCCTCTCTTTTTTTCTACCACCGTTTCACCCACAGAAATATATGTATATACTGTTACATCTGTATTTGCAGTCACACATGCTTCCCTTTCTTATAGAGCACATTATCGCTCACATATGTGCTCTTTCTCCCCACGAGACACACACACACTCATACACATAGACTCTTGCCCTCAGGGCGGGCAGTGTAATGGGATTCTGAGTGTTATTTTTGCTGAATAAAATAAATCCCACTAATTAGCATGTTAAGGTGATTGATGGGTTAGCAGACCTGTCTGTGTGCAGTCTGTGTGTGTGTGTGTGTGTGTGTGTGTGTGTGTGTGTGTGTTGCCTTGCACTGGAGAAAAGAGACTCTCCAAGGAAAAGAGGAATAAAGAAAGGGAAATAATTTGGATATGAAAAAGGAGAAAAAAGAAGGAAAGAAAAGTAGCTACTGATTGAGTTCAATTTTTTAAAGCGGGAAACAAAACGTAAGTCAGTGGTTTGCGTGTGTGTGTGTGTGTGTGTGTGTGTGTGTGTATGTGTGAGTGTGTGTGTGTGAGATAAAGACATGGTTCTCTGTTTGCAGTTTTGCACATATGAAACACAATTATGTTTCATTTTTGTTTGTTTTCTACCATTTGCATTGGATGTGAAAAAAAATCGTTTGGACTAAATTACGCATTTTATACTTCTAGTTTAGAGTATAGATCTATAGTTTACTGATCAATTCTATGTGCCTTTTTGTAGTCTGTCAAGTCTGGAGCCACACAATCCTGACTATACGTGATGATAATAAAGGTTGCTTTGATTTTGACTTTGAAATTTGTGCAGTGTTGTTCACTGTGGTGTTGAGTGGAACCAGACGTCTGAAGCATTTACTGCCTGTAAAAGATCCCTCACAGAAAAGAAAAGAAAAATGTGCTGCCCTATGCCTGAAACATTGTTTGACAGTAGAGAAGCTTGTTGCCTAAAATGTATTTCCATGTAAAATCCATTCATAATCCCCAAAAGCAACATATTTTTTCTATGGTTTACCACTATTTTACTGCCATAAACATTTCATAAAACTCAGGTTCACTGGTGGTTATAGATAAATAAATAAATTAGTTACATTTGCATTATCGACATTGTGACCCCTGGTTCCATTCATCACCAATGGTCAGTTATGCTACAATGAAAAATGTTACCACTCGATATGACTTTGTTTTATTCAATTATTCAGAACTTTTAAACAATTGACATTGTTCACAGTATTTCAAGATGACATTTCTCAATATTTTAATTCAGTTTAACTATTATTAATATGATTATATTAATCAAACAATTGACCAAGCTAGTATCCCTGTAGAAGGGGGTTATGTTTTCACTATCATATAACACCCCTCTCTCTCTTTCTTTCTCTTTCTCTCTCTCTCTTTGTCTCTCTCTCTAAACCATGTATATTATATGACATTAAACTCTGGTCAAATAGTGAGTCGAGAAATAAGATTAGTAAGATTTCCACAAATCTGCTAACATGGATTGTTACTGGAGTGTGAGTGTAGTAACATGGCTCAGTGTGAAATGAAAGCTGATTCTCCTGCAGGAAACGTGCACAAAAAGGTACAAATGGGGGCAGAAGTGGAATGAAGAATAAAGGTGGAATGGGAATTTGATATGGGGCTTGATCAGGTTGTGTGTGTGTACTCTTGATTTTCCACACTAGTGCTTTGTTGTGCACAAGAAAACACATCCCTCACACCAGACTAGAGAGATGCTAGTAGACTAAGAATCTGCCAGAGGTTTAGTGCTCCACCAGAACCTTGTCGGATCATACATGCACAGAAGACGTTTTGATGTTATGTTGTTATGAGTAGTGCTCTGTGAATAGGTGAATCTTCAGTTGCCATTTGAAGACAGTCAGGGAAGGTTTGTTCCACCTCTTCATTGCCAAAACTGAGAAAAGGCTTGGTGGCCTTTAAGAGGGTATGTGTTAAGTCAGGCTATGCTTGAGGTATTATCAGGGCATAGATAAAATGGAGCTGGACTGGTTTTGGCTTTGTAGGTGAGTTTTTGAATCTAATGTGAGCTGCCACAGGAAGCCAGTGAAGGGTTTGCAGTAGTGGATTGGTGTGTGAGAATTTTGGTGTGTTGAAGACATGCTGCTGCATTCTTAATTGTCTGTTAAGGTCTTGTGGTCTTCACAGGAACTCCAGCCAGGGGTGAGTTATTGCAGTCCAGTCTTGCGATGACAAGGGACTGGATTAGTTTCTGGGTGACCTCAATTGTGAGGAATGGACAAATTCTCCTGATATTACAAAGAAGGTATCTGAAAGTCCAGGAGAGACTGTTAATGTGAAATGAAAAAGAGTGCTTTTCATCTAAGAGGACACCTAGATTTTGAACTTTTGGTGTGGGTGTGATGATGGCACCTCCAAAAGTTATAACAAGGTCAGATCCTGGGATGGACAGAGGTTCTATTCACATTGTTTCCTTGGAATAAACACAACTGAAAGAACATTAACTAACTACCAAGCCGGAGTCATGGAAAAATTTGTACTGCAGCTGGAACTAAAGTCTAGAAGTTCAGAAGAGGGTCTCCAAAACTGTCCAAAAAGTATGTGGCATCAAAAAAGTGGTGTTGGTTATTACAAAATAATTGCATTTATCATACATATATATATACAAACATTTGAAAGGGGGACAGGCTGAGGGAGAGTGTGAGAGTGTGCGAGAGAGAGAGAGAGAGAGAGAGAGAGAGAGAGAGAGAGAGAAGAAAGTGGAGAAGCAGATAATAACAAAGAATTGAATAGAAAAGATGAAAGGAGAGATAAGGTGAAAGGTCAAGTACATTCCATCACCTCCACTTGACTTACTGAAACGCAACAATGAGCCAAGGAACACACACACACACACACACACACACACACACACACACACACGTGCATGCTTATTTACTTCTTACGAATGAGTATCTTGCGAACGAGTGGCTTATTCATCCTTTTAGGTAAAAGCTGGTGTGTCTATTAAACCAGGGCAGTGATGAGCTGTCAAACTTTCTTTTCTCTCTCTTTTTTTTCTCTCTCTCTCCCTCTCTTTCTCTCTCTCTCTCTCTGTGTCTGTCCATTCCTCATTCTTGGCTAAAAAGGATAGCACCAGGGGGCCCATTCCTCTTTCACTCTGTCTAAAGAGCATCTTCTCATTTACACTGATCACCAAGGCCACCAAGAGAGGAGCTACAGATTGGGCCGATGGATCTCAGCCAACTCCACACACATAAACACATACACACATACTGCCATTGAGTCCCATCACACTTAGAGCCCTCACAAATCCAGCTTCCCTGACATGGTTAGGTCAGCCTAGATAAAGAGGATCCATTAGGGCCATGGACAGATGGGACAAGAGAGAGAGGGAGAGAGAGGGAGAAAGGGAGAGTGTGTCAGTGTGACCATAACTCTCCAGCAGAAAGTTTTTGTCGTCGTCGAGCACTCGCATAAGTGTTTTGTATCAAATGGCTTTTAATTAACGGCACCCGTTAATGATCTAATTTGCATACACGGCCCATTTAGACAGAGCCAGTCTCAGGGGTCCTCTCTTTCATTCTTTCCATCATTCATTCACTTCCACGCTCACTCTTTTGTGAGCGTGCCCCCTCCTCCCTCATTCTCTCTCTCTCTCTCTCTCTCTCTCTCTCTCTCTCTCTCTCTCTCTCTCTCTCATACACACACATTGTTTCCTTCCCTCTCTCTGTTTCCTTTTCCTTTTCTCACTCCCTTGTTCATATAATGTTTGTCTCTTTTACTCTTTGTGTCTAAATCACTCCATCCCATTCCAGCTCTTACCCCTTTCAGTTTTCTTCCTCACTCTCTACTCATCTCTTTCTCCCTCATCCCTTCCTTCATCCTGGCCTTCTTCGTTCTCCTTATACACTATATGAATAAAAAATATTGGGACGCCTGACTATTACACTAACAAGGACTTTAATGCCATTGCATTAATATATATATGGACTTTATTGTGGAGTTGTTCCCACGTTGCATCTATAACAGCTTCCATTCTTCTTGGAAGGCTTTTCACAAGAATTTGGAGTTTCTGTGGGAATTTGTGCCCATTCATTCTGTAGAGCATTTCTGATGTCAGGCACTGATGTTGGACGAGAAGGTCTGACTCACAATCTCCGCTCCAGTTTATCCCAAAGGTGTTGGATGGGTTTGAGGTCAGGGTTCTCCAACCATGTCTTTAAGGACCTTGCCTTGTGGACTGAGGCACAATCATCCTGGAATAGAAAAGGTTCTTCCCCAAACTGAGTCCACAAAGTTGGAAGCGTTTCCATGCCTAATGCATTAGGATTGCCCTTCATTGGAAGTAAGGGGCCACCTGAATTCGCCTGAATTCAATGATTAAGAGACGTGTCTTGATATCTTTGTATATATAATGTATATGTATGCAGTAACGGGTCCAATATTTTTAACCCATTTGAGTCAAGCGGTTTCTTAGCCTCTTAATAATGTTTGATGATTTTCTTGTATTCTCTATCTATGTCTGGCCCTCTGCTTCATTATCTCCAAAGTAGATGCTGGTATACTCTGCTCAACTTTTAATGGTGGGTCATGTCATGCAATAATTCTTCAACCAGGGAGAGTATTATTTGTTCATGTCTGTGTTGTAGATATGTTAATTACTAGGGCTTCATCGATATGCATGTAGGTAATGTTCTAAACTGGGAGTAGACAGATCGATAGATGCTGATTGGTCGTAATTCAGGCCCCTGGACTGGTTACATCATGGCAAGACGGATGTGTTCATCATTAGCCATGCACTTAGAGGCCTTGTGCGGAATCAGCCAAGAATCGGCCTTATAAACAGCTGCATGCCTCCAACAATAACCACATGTATGCATAGACAATAATCTGTATTCAAAAAAAGAGAGAAGTATTTATACTTCTAATACACACTACTAGAGTCACATTTTAGCTCCACAGACCTTAGCCCAGTCTTTTCAATAAGAACGTTCATTTCTCCATTCTGTGCAAAAGTGGAAGTTGTCTGCATTCATAATTGAATTAAAAAAAAACTGGAAGACTCAGGATTGTTTCTGATAAGCTTTTCCAATACCAATAAGATTCACTGCGATCTGTCACATAAAAAGCGTACTACTTCTACTGCTAGAGTTGAAACATTACAATGTTCACCTTAAAAGAAAAACATGCCTGGCTCTTAATTATTTTTAAAAAATGACAATTTTAATATTTATATATTTAAATGTAAACACTGCACCTTTGTTTTTAATATCACTAAATAGTTTGCATGTAATGTTTTTCTGTGTAAATCCTGCTATTTGCATAATGTATTACACCATTGAGACATCACCAAACTTTTTTCCTTGAAGCCCCCCCTTGCCTGTGTCCAAGACAAGCCAGACCCCCCAAACCCCAACTCCTACCCATATAAACGCACAAAATGGGATTAATAACTTTTGATTTGCAAAAAATAAGCAGCGGTTTTTGTTCTTATACTGCTGTACACATACACATACACACACACACACACACTTTTATGTCTATCAGATTTTATTGAATTTAATGACTACAAATATAATGTGAAACCCCCTCCCCACTAAGCGGGGCCCGGACCGCAGGTTGGGAACCACTGCTCTAAACCACTTCAGTTCAGTGCCATGTGTTAATAGGACCATGAATAATCCTATGCTAACAGAAGCTACTTTTTAGAATTCATGATTGGTAACATTAGCTTTATAGCTTATGGTATCCCTATAGGCTATCATGATTATTCTTATTGCTACTAGGGTATGATTTTTCTTGTCCTGGGTGACCTTTTCGCAACAAAACAAAGTCTCCCATTAGTGACAGCAATGGTGGGAGCATTTGTCCTTATTTTCTGAATCCATGTTCTTCATTCATTTGTAGTTATTTAGGAAAGAGGTTGGGTTCTACACTAGAATTCATGGAGGTCCAGTCTTTCCTTTGTAGGTCTGTTGGAGTTTTTCTTACATTTCTATGCATTATTATAACAAAAACAATTAATTTTAACTCTTCACTGGTTTCTGGGAAGGTTTAGGATTGCTTTTAGAATTTTACTGTTAATTATTTAAGCTTTACACGGTGAGGCACCGGAATATCTGTACAAAGTGCTGACTTACATTTACGGCATTTAGCAGATGCTTTTCTTCCATTTCCTAACTACAGGCTATAGTCTCCATGGAGCAACTTGGGGTTAAGGGTCTTGCTCAAAACCCCCATGACCTCTTGGTCCAGAGGCAAGTATCCAACCCACTAGGCCACCCCTCCCCCCGACCAGCTAACTGTTCATATGGGTGGGTGGCCTAGTGGTGAGGGCTTTGCCGCTATGATTAGAAGGTTGTGGGTTCAAATCCTAGGACTACCAGTGTCATCACTGAGATTCCCTTGA
The DNA here is from genome assembly GCA_037974465.1 of Brachypetersius altus. Taxonomy (NCBI): domain Eukaryota; kingdom Metazoa; phylum Chordata; class Actinopteri; order Characiformes; family Alestidae; genus Brachypetersius; species Brachypetersius altus. The sequence continues at coordinate 23,775,754 of JBBPDB010000001.1, forward strand.
GCAAGGTACCATCCCCACACTAATAGGTTAAATCCTGAGAATTTATTTTGCACTGTGTGCTATGCTGTGGTGTGTTCACACATGACTGTAAGTGGCCACTTTACTAGATCTTTAAGGTACTCTAGTCAGAAACTTTTAAAGACCCCTAGGACAAGACCGAGGTGTAAAATTAACTGTCGCTTTGGTTATACATGCCCCAAGACTGATCCGCTGCTAATGATCTGCTGCTAATATGGCAAGCTTTATTGTTTTGAAAAACCGACTGAAGACTCATTTTTATACTCTGGCTTTTAACCATGTGTAAGCGAATGTGTATGTGTGCGTTGGGCATCTTACATTTTCTGTAAAACACTTTGTAGTATCGCTTTCAAAGGTGCTATATAAATAAACTTTTACTTACATACTTATAAAGGCTGATGCAATTCGATTTTTCACCCTCTCATTAACGATGAAGCACACACTGAAAAATAGACCAAACTTATAGACAGTAAATCACTCTTGTTTGCCTGAGAAGGGAGGTGGCAATCTGAATTGTATTCCTTTTCTGCATTTATTTTTCAGCTTAAATTTCAAGCGAAAATCTAGTGCTTGACAAAGTACTGGGCCTAGAGTTAGAGCCTCAGTGAGGAATTACTGAACAATGCTTATGCTAAACCTACTTTACTCACAGTGGTATAAAAATGATGTACATTTTACTCTAAGTCTCTGGCAGTACTGAACACAGGCCTCCCAATGGTTCAACAAGGTTGGACACACTTTAGGGAACGTTTGCAAAAATTACATTCAATGCTATGAGAAATTGTAACACAATCTTGTTTAAATTGTGAACTAAATTTGGGTTATAAGACATTCTCCCTGAGAGTTTCTCCTGTGTTCTCTGGTTTACTCCCACATTTTAAAGACAAAATAGGTGTTACTGTGTTTGTGTATGTTTGTGTGTATGTTTGTGTGCATATTTGTCCTGCAATGGAATTAAGCTATTAAGATAGTCTCATTAGATTGCATTTCCTGTAGATACATGCCCATGAACCTTTACATCTTACACACATTGTTCGTAATGCTGGAAAACATATGGTTTACTTCTTCCTGTTAAATTAGAGTGTAGTCTTTAGTCCTTTTTGTTCTTTAGTTTAGTAAAGTATCAGGAACATAATGCTTGTGTTTAATTCTAAAAGGATGTAAAATGAAAGTAAAGTTTATGTTTTTTCTGTTTGTTCTTTCGCCTTTATTGTGTTTATTGTGTTCTCTCTCTCTTTCTGTGTGTGTGTGTGTGTGTGTGTGTGTGTGTGTAAAAGTCAGTCATCATGGGGTATGGGTCATTAAGTCTGTGTCCTTTGTTTTGTCAGTTTGTTTTGGTGGGGTCTGCTGTACTGAGTAAAATCAGCCAAGCTGAAAATTGTCTGCAGCACACACACACACACACACACATACACACACACGCCCTGGGGTGGTAGGGCTGTCCACTTCCTCTTATTCCAGCCACTTCACTCAAGATTGATCACAGATCACCTCTCTCTCTCTGTCTCTCGCTCTCGTTTTATTAGTGACATTTATTCTGTAGATTAAAACCCGACTACCAGTTATTCTACAGCATACAATATAAATCAAAATATGTCACTTCTAACCACCCTAATTGAAGCCTTCTTGTCTTTCTTTTCATTTCCTCCATCCCTTGTTCTCTCCCCTAATGGAAAATGCTTTCACCTGGACAAATGTGGCGAGGACGCTGGCCTGGCAGCAGTGCATTGTGGGGGAACCCCTGGCCTCCTGCTGAGAGCCAGTGTGAGCACTTGGAATCTGCCAATGGACTTTACATTGTTGCCGAGCAGCAGAACCAGTTACCGCAGTGCTTTGAAGTGTCGCCAGTCGCAACGCAGATTTAAAAGATATGCACATGTCCAGATTAAAAAAAACTGTGTGTGTGTGTGTGTGCGTGTGTGTGTGTGTGTGTGTATGTGTGCGTGTGTGTGTGTGTGTGTGTGTGTGTGCGTGTGTGTGTGTGTGTGTGTGTGTGTGTGTGTGTATGGGTGTGTGTGTGTGTGTGTGTGTGAGAGTGTGTGTGTGTGTGTGTGTGATTGCAATAGGGGAAATGAAGGTGATTTAGATGAAGCAGAATTTTAAAGGAGAGGTGAGAATGAATGAACTGGAAACATCCAAG
>JBBPDB010000001.1:23781613-23796935 GCA_037974465.1 Brachypetersius altus
TGTGTGTGTGTGTGTGTGTGTGTGTGTGTGTGTGTGTGTGTGTGACAGAGAGAGAGAGAGAGAGAGAGAGAGAGAGAGAAGTAAGTTATAAGAGATTATGAAAGAGAACTAAATAACAAGCAACTTTTTTCATTTCATGTGTGTGTGTGTGTGTGTGTGTGTGTGTATAAGGGTGACATTTAGAGAGACCCTTGTGTCTACTCGGGTTTCTGAATGAGTTGCTTTCTCCTTAATGAAAACGTGTGTGTTTCTGGATCACTGATATCCTGAGGTTAATTGCCTGAAACACTGTGTGCGTGTGCGCGCATGTGTGTGTGTGTGTGTGCGCGTGTGTGTGTGTGTGTGAGTGAGTGTGTTTTTGTGTGTGTGCTAAACACTGAACTGTGCTTGGTGTTACATTCCTTCTCACTTGAGGGATTTAAGGTTTAAGTGGAAGAGAGCCAAAAGGCAAAATATACATGTATGCATGTGCAGTTGAGTGTGCATGTATGTGTGTGAGTGTGTGTGTGTGTGTGTGTGTGTGTGTGTGTGATTGTATGTGTGTTAAAAGCACATATGTGAGACCATTCTATACCCACTTATTCTGATTGAGAGAGAGTGCAGGAAATTTGTTGAGTTCAATAAGATTTACATTTTGATGGTCATTTTAAATGCCCCACCAGCTGGCTTGGAATAAATCAGGAATAAGTGTCTACAGTGTGTGTGTGTGTGTGTGTGTGTGTGTGTGTGTGTGTGCATGTGTGTTCTTAGCGATGATAAATGGTAGTGTTAACAGTAGATAACTCTCCAGCAGATTGAGCTCAGATCAAGGCCAGACTCTGTAAATCCCACCTGAACACTGTTTTGTTTCTAGAGTTGCACTAGTGTCACTAGTGAGTGTGTTTGTGAACATATTGTGGATGGTTTGTGCACACAGACACACATACAGTAACGCCTCAGTTTTATGCTGGATCAGCATTCGCGGAGAACCGAATTGTATCACCGCCACCAGTCCAGGGGGTGGCGGTAATACACTGAAAAGTTGTCAACCACCATAAAAAGAAGAAGAAAAATCCCGCTGCAGCGTGCAACATGATTGCTCTGTGTCTTGTCATCATATTTTAGTGTTTTAACCTCCCCCTCCCCAATTTTAAACAGTCATCTCAGTGTATTTAATATTAGTAAACTGTGCCCTGTCTAAACATATGGGTAGAGAGAATTATTTCAATGTTTCTTATGAGTCTTTGCACACTGGTAATGCTAACCGCTAATGCTAAGAACTTTTAAGCAATACAATTTTCTGATTCTGATTATTAATCTACTTTAACATTTTCTTTAAGATCTGGGGAATTTGCAAGTTAAAACTCTTTGAACTCTTTGTCATGTTCCTCAAACCATTACTGAACAAGTTTTGAGGCAGTGTGACATTCTGGGCATTGTTTTTCTGGAAAACCTGGAATCCTGGCATTCATTCACTGCCTACCTAAACATTGTGGCCAACCACCAAAATTTGCAAGGGTTACTTTCCAAGAGCACCCGCGAATTATGAAAAACCGTGAATTTCTGAGAAATGCATATAACTTGGTAAAAAGCTTATAATTGCCTATAAGTGACTATTTTTTATAGTCTAAACCCTAAATATGCCTCCAAATATGCTCTAAGTTTAATATGTTAAAGGTAAACTGAACAAGGGATACTATTGTTTACATTTATATTTATGACATATAACACACACTTTTATCCAAAGCGACTTCCACTCCCTAACTACAGTGGACAGTCTCCCTGGATGTTGGGGTTAAGGGTCTTGCTCAGGAACCCAGTGGTGTTGTGCTGGATAGGATTCGAACCCATGACCTTTTGGTATCCTACCCACCAGGCCACCACTAGTGGGATGCGAGAATGCTGGCCGGCAGCTGCCAGAGTTGTGTCACAGGGCAGTAGCCAATCAGCAGCAAGGCAAAATAAATAACACTCTCGGATTGGCTACTTTTAAAATGTCACCACCGAGGTGCACTTTTGTGTACGGTTGCATTGTGTTCTCTTGACAGTACAACATTTTATATTGTTATATTTTATATGGGAATGTAGCTGGATTTATGTTATTTGTTACAAAATTAGTAAATTATTTACTCTGAACCGCGACTTCACAGGGCTCAACTGTACACCCCTTCATGCCAACAATGTTCTGTCACGGCTCGGCCAATGGCCGGTAGTGGCCACTGTTTTGATTTGGGTTTTGTGATTGGGTTTCTGTCTGTGTCTGCATGTATTTAGTTCAGTCTGTATGGACCGTGGGCATCGGTCCATCGCCTCACTATTCCTGTTTCTAGTCTGTATCGGCCCTTGAGCCAGGTTTTGTTTTCTTGTTTCCTGTTTTCACATTCACGTCCAATAAAGAAACCTGACTTCATGGATGCCTGTCTGTCTTGTCCCTGCTGCCCCCGAGGTAAATCATGGACGTGGGTTCCCCTCGTCGCCCGTGACATGTTCCCTAATGGCAGTGGCCTCTTTCAGTAATGTGCTCTGCAAACACACTGCGAAGAACATTCAGGCCCCAACTCACAACTTATAGGACTTATAGGAGCTTCTTTCGTTTTGGTGCCTTGATGGGTTATATATATATCATTGTGTATATACAGACATACTTGCCTAAGTCTACATGTAACTTACATATACATATACATATGTGTATAGATTTTACAATACAGATTTTACAGTCCATATTTTATATTTCTAGATTGTGTAGTAATTTATTCTATTCTATTGTTTTGCTGTTTTTACCTTTGTACTGTCCAGTTTCTGGTATGACAAAGCAAATTTAAAGATTTATCTTATCTGTTTTATGGCACAATGATGAGGTTTGTGTGTGTGCATTAAATGTAAACTTATCCTATTAGCACTATACTTATAAATGGCATACTAGGATTTGGTCTTTATTACAAATGAGCATAATACTACACACAAAATGACTGTTGTTCTACTTAAACCCTGTGAACTCAATGAGGCAACATATGTTTGGAGTTTACACATGTCTAGAGTTTAGTTTCATTAGTTTAGAATTGGAAGTACAAGGCTTGCATTGTTGACAAAGTCAGTAGTGACCCAAGTCCTTTCAATAAATACAAAACTTCTTTTCAGTAACTCCCAGCTCTTCTTTAAGGTGGTGTGTGTTAGTGTCCGTTAGGACATTGTATGACTTACTGTCACCAACAGGACTGCTAAACTACAATCAGTTTGTGGCCAAGACCATCATTAATCCAAGATCAGTCTCTATATATGTTTATATATACCGGCCCTGGTGTTGTCTACGCATCCCTTTTATCAGTGGTCTGACTACAGTGTCATGGATAACATGAATATTTTTTTTTGGGTGGTGGGCCACTATGTGACTGTTAGAGCATTCTCAGAAAAGCACATTTCTATGTTATTTTTTTCTAGAATCCCTGTGCTTCTAGTTGTATGCACTATTGACATTGGGCACAAAGTTTTTTTTCTTTTTTTGCCATTCTAGTGTAAACATGAACATTCCTGCCGAGTGACTACAGTAAAGAGTGCTGAAATAGAGCTGCCAATGATAGAAACCCACAGGTTTGGTTGGCCGTGTATTCACAGTAAGTGTCTCCCTTAGCTCACTTAGCTATATCTACCTACTAATGATGTTCCTTTTAGTGGTGGTCAGGGCGTTTATGACCCACACCTGCCTGACTTTTGAGGGTCAACCTGCCCTACCTGAGCCACAAAAAAATTCTTAATCAATGAACCAAACCCAGTCACATTGTTCCTGTAATTAATTTATGACTTAGTCAGAATGCTGGTTTGCCATTTATCGCCCTGTCCGCACCCAAGAAATAAGCTGACCTGAGCCCACTCAACTGCAACTTTGGATTAGATCATTTTCTGTAGGCCATTGCAACAATTTTACCTAGTTGTTTCCAACCTAAATTCAAAACTAGCTTTCTTCAGCAAAAGTCTGAAAGAGATTTCCTTGAGACACTACAGGATGAGCCCCTCATGCAGGGAGATTTTGAAGCCAACCAACTGATCCATGCAGACTTTGAGCATTTGACCCAGTACATTGTCAGGTCCCATAGCCTTGCTTGAGTTGACCCTGGAAAGCAACTTCCTTAAACTGGCAAGAGACACTGAAAGCATTTCATCAGCTTGCTACAGAATAGGCTGCTTTAAGCACTGCATCAACTCCAGTTTTTAAATCAGCATCTTGGGTTTTCATGCTGTAAACTGTAGCTTTTAGTTAGCATGTCTGGTGATGCTTTTTATGTTTTTTTTATGTTTTTTAATGCATTTGCTGATGTATCCAGTCACTGAGGCGAAGTACCCACTAATGTCAGCTGGCCACCTCTTTTCTGAAGATGTTTCAGAGTGTACACTAAAAGGAGTCCTTTGTGGTTTCAGTTTCTCCATCAGGCCATACTCTGACCTGTTTTGTTACAGATTTTGCCGTCTTCCGCAGTGATTTGTATGTTGCAGTGCTCAATAGACTGGCATGGTCAGAAGGTTCTAGGTGGATGAGGCAGTACCTTTGTATGAGACCTTGATGTTTGTGTAAAAACTACAACTTTGCTTTTTCTCAAACTAGTGCTGGTGGAATTATCCGCAATCCAAACAATGTATGGTCCGAATCATTCCTGTGGTCAGAAACTGCTGGGTGGAGAGCAACTAATAAATTGTGTATGATAACAGATAGTCTACGGTTTGTAATTGTTGACCTGTAAAGTTAACCTATAAGGGAAGTGGAGCTCAGTGTCCATGGTAGGTGCTACTAATAAACTGGATGGCATGAGTGAGTAAGCGTCTATTTTCCTCGCCTTGCTCGTTCATGCACAGGCAATTGAACATCTAATTCCATCCAAGAAATACGTAGGATTAGGATATTATTGTGTGTAAAATTCACTTCAAAATGTGTAGGTGTCAGAAAGCACAAGCTGTTACTTAACACTCATGCCTATAATAGCAAGCTTTTTACGTAAAATATGTTTTCAGTGCAAGAGAGAGAGGATGGAATGCAGTGCTCCGGTCAGTTGGAGGATTGTTCCAAAGAAGAATGCAGAACATAGCTCAGGGTTCCATTCTATTTTCAGCCACTGTGTTTTTCAGAAAAGCAGCTAAGAGCTATTCCTCAGCTGTATGATGGCTATATAATGAGCATTTAGTACATCTGTGTTGGTTTTTTTTGCTTTTTTTTTCACGACTGATCGGAGGCCAGTCTTAAAGCTCACATTACAGAAGCAATGCTTGAGCTTTTAGTGTCTTAGATCTGATGTTAGGTCGTCGGCATCTACCCAAGAGCCGATAATGACAGCCCTGTTTCGGCCGTTTCAGTTTGGCCAAGAGTCAGTCTTCAGGGTTACCCAGAGTTCCTTTGGCACGTACACATGTACACACACACATAAACTGCTGGACGTGATTCCCAGATTCTCTCTTTGGTCTAACCACACACACTATTAGGGTCAGTGTGTGTGCATGTGCGTGTGTGTGTGTGTGTGTGTGTTTGATGCCAATGGACAGGGCGTCCATTCAAATTCTGCATTCTTTCTATATATGACTGCAGTGCTAACAGAAAGCATCCAGGCTGTGTATGCAACTGTTCAGATTTCTTACCATTACAGATCAGGTAGGGCAAAGATCTCAATACCCTTTCACTACTGAATCTCTAATCCAAAATAGATCATCCAAGACAGATGACTGAGGTGGCACTTGGCTACAACAAGCCTGGTTGATTGTCAAAGTTTGTCAAAGATGCCAATTCACTGTATTTAGGACAAAATAATATAACAGTCAATGGCCAAATGGTTTCTAGCTAGTTTGAATAACAGTGAAAGTATTTCGTTTAACATTGTGCACATTTATGTTGTATTTCCATTGAAGAGGGTCTACCAAAAGTAACTGTGGTAGCAAAAGTGTTTTGTACATTACTGAATATGCATCACTTTACTCTAAGACTTGTGTAAACTTCAAATGGATTATCTAGTATGCTAGCTATCTACCATATTTGCTATGCAATCCATAGACTACATTTTAATTATTTCCTTTAAAGACCAGCTTTACTGTATGAAGTACTTCACAATTTCCCTCCCAACTTCCAAGGCAGATTATCACTGCAACCAAGGAATTAGCTACACTGCCCACCCATTAGGTTACATTGAAGTCAATGACCAATGATTTCTTCCCTGTTTTTTGGGGGCATTGCAGGGACCCATTTAACAGATAATGTCGACCAAAAAATACAGAATTAGGCAGAAAACAGAGAATTAGCTTTAAATACATTATAATTAAAATGATGATTTATTATGTTATTATTATTCTTATTGTCAATATAATTAATTGATGTTATTGTAATGTATCAAGCTACAGTTAAAAATATAAAGGTATGCCCAGCTAGCTACTTTTACAAAATGGACTTCAATTATTATATACCAAGACAGTAATATACCTTTAAATACAGAAAGAGAGAGGAACAGATAGTGAGAAAGAAAGGAAAAGAGGGAGAGTGAGACAGAGACAGAGTTGAAGGCAGACACAGGAAAAGAGAGGAAGAAAGAAAAAGGCCATCAGAAAAGAAAAGAAGAGAGAACAAAAGAGAGCAAGAGAGAGAGAGAGAGAGAGAGAGAGAGAGAGAGAGTTATTGAGATCCCATGACACACATTAGTGAAACAGTGATTAAAGCAGAATTAAAGCAGAATTAAAGACCGGCCTGCATTGTTTTTTAAAATATATGTGTTGTTTGGATTGTGTCAGTTCCTTGATTTATTAAAACACCTAAATAACAACTGACTGACCCAGGCCTGATATCACACTCCCAATTATGAAACATGATGCTGTGCAGAGTTCAAAGTATTACTCATCATCCCCATCAAACATTAGGTTCTCATTAAATTCCTTGCTCTATTCTCACCTAGGTCTTTAACCAAAGATTTTCTGCTTCCAGCCAACCTTATAAAAAGTTGAACTGAGCTTTTGATGACGCTCCTGCTATTGAAGCGATTAGTGCCTGACGCTTTGTGTGTCTCTCCGTCTGTCCCACGCCTGTCCTGCTCTATTTGTTCTGCTTCCTTCCGTACCATTCCTCCACTGTGCATGTGTGTGTATGTGTGTGTGTGCGTGTTTATCTTTTCGTCTGCATGTTATCTGTTTTGTGCAGTTGTAGTTTGTATTTTTTCAGTAAGCAATCCTCCAGCGTAGGTAGCAGTTTTATATGCTAGACATCTGAGGCTATTTTTAAATGATTTGTTCAGTATTTCAAAAATGTCATTAAAAAGAATTAATTTTCTGTTGTTCATTTCTGCCTTTTTACATACATTTTATCACTTTTCTTTTTCTTATTTCTTCTCTTTCCCTCTGTCTGTCTTTATCTCTGCCTGTTTGCCTCTCTGGCTCTCTCTCTCTCTCTTCCTCTTTCTTTCTCTCACTGTCACTCTCTCTTTCTCTCTCTTCTTTTCTCCTTTCCCTTGTCTTTTTTTATTCATTTTCTTTCCCTTAATGTCTGTTTCTCACATTTTCTCACCTTCTTTCTCTCTCTCTCTCTCTCTTATTTTTCTGTGTCACTTCTCAGGGCTGAACCTTTGTGCCCCAAAGACAGAACCCCCTCTGGGTTAGTCTGGGTTGGGGTGATGTTGGCCGAGAGTGAGAGTGAGAGAGAGAGTGTTTGTTTTAGATCTAGTGTCTGCGTAAAGGAGTTAGAGGGGAAGACGGCAGATTACGTTTTTTGTGTGCTCAATACGAAAGGGCAACTGCCAAAGCTCGTAAAAATCCGATTCTCCACACAACTCCTTCTCAGACATCGACTCATCCACTTAGATATGCCGCCAGTGATACTCACACACGCACACACACACACACATACACACATAGCACTGTCACATACACCCGCTCATCCTCTTAGATATGCTGGCCGTAATATCCCATACACAGTCTTTCACTTAGAAACGCCGCCAGTACCATCCCATTCTTTTTCCACTCTTTCACATACAGACACACAAACACACACACACACACACACACATACACACATACACACATCCAAAGCCCTGCATTCTCCCCTCTCTCTTTCACTTATTCAAAACAATGTGTTCTGTATTGAATTCTGTATTGATGCAGCATTTTATTACATTTAAGACACTTGTTCATTTAATATTGTTTCTGTAATGCTTTATATTATGTTGCCTCTGCCAATGAGTTGCATTGCATGGTAGAACAATTTTGTGGTTGTAAATTATATCACATATGCAAATCACGTTCCCACCCCTTCACAACAATAATGGCAGGCAGAAGCGAGAACGCAGCAATTTAACCGAGTTGTTTTCTTTCTCCCACATAATGTCGGACAAATTACATGGGCGATTGAAAAAAAATCAAGGCCTTAGAATATGATTTTTCATCACCTTTCTTCTGTTTAGACCAGAAATGACCACCACTACAGTAATACCAATTTCTGCTAATCTGCTGACTGGGGAATCCACAGTGGGCACTGAGACCTCGGCCTGGCTGAGGAGATCCCAACAGATTTTAGCTGTTAAAAATATGATACAATGTATAGTCATTTATTTTTCAACCCTGCAGACTGACAGAAGATTTTAAATTAGGTCTCAGTGGACCAGTGGGTGGGGCCAAACAATATTAACCAATAATATCATGTGTTACCTCCCTCTTCCATCTAGTGAAATGAAGTGTTTCTGTTATACTGTAGTACAGAAGCAAAACGTTTTATGTTTTCTGATTGACCTTAATACTTGGTACTTCTTGTGAATTATTGACTCACTTTCTATTATATTCACATTTTTCAAAAAATTTTTCTCTGTCTCTTTCTCTCTCTCTCTCTCTCTCTCTCTCTCTGTCACACACACACACACATACAAACGCTCACTCATTGTATCATGTTAGCCTTTAATCTACTTGCAGTGGTCTAATGGTTTTGGTGCTGCAGGGCTAGTGACCTACACCCAGACACAGCAACGACCTCTCACCTCTCTCACCGGCAGCACATAGGTTAAGGAGACTAGTGTGTGTGTGTGTGTGTGTGTGTGTGTGTGTGTGTGTGTGTGATTCAGGATGTCGTCTGGTTGGGAGGTCAAAGTTACACTTAGTTATACATGCAAACTTACACTTATACACTTCAATTCTGAAATTTAGAATCTCTGTTGTCAGTAGTATACCATCAGAATCATTATTATTGACCGTCTTTGTAAAGTCTTTGCCTTCATAGAAATCTCATACCAAAAATTTACAGCTCTGGAAAAAAATAAGAGACCACTGCAATTCATTTTTATATTAGCATCTCTATGAGTTTGACAACCATTCTATGCAAGTGCAATCCAGTAGTTATCATAAGATTCTTTTATCTGTTTTAGCAGAAAAAGACACTTAACTGCAGTGTCACTTAACAACAGGTGATCCACCAGTTCTTAAGAAAATGTGAAGAAAATGTGCTGTTATTAGTGACAGTGTAGAACACTTCTCAGTCAGATTCTGTGGTTGGAATAAGTGATTCCAAACTTTTGAAGGAATACACACACACACACACACGCATACATGAAATATATATATATATATATATTTGTGTGTGTGTGTGTGTTGGAATGGCTCATCTCTCCTTCTCTTCACTCCTGAATGCACTGATTCATCAGCACTTTGCGAACTGGCCAAACTCAAATATTTGCTTCACGCATATTTAATATTTATGATGAACCAGACAAATATTGGATTTCGGATTGAGTGACATGAAGAGGTCAAGTACAGGACTAGTGCTGGGTGGGTGAACAGTGTGGAGAGGTACAAAATGTGTGTGTGTGTTTGTGTGCATGTTTGCATGTGTGTTTGTGTTAGAGACATATCCAGTAGCTGTTGGACGCTCAGTGTGTGTATGCTGGAGGAACAGAGGTGTTTGAGGCTCAGCCATGTGGAGGGGGTTGAGGGGGACTGGGGTGAGTGTGTTTGCAGTACCTGTTGGGCTTAGAGGTCTGATCCACATCATAGAGACGCTCTGACTGCACTGATTGCGCGCACACACACAAACACACACACACACAAACACATACACACAGACACACACACATTTTTGCCCTCACCACTCTGTATTTCAACTGAGAGCTTAATAGGACTGCAAGCAAATATTCTGAGAGTTAGAGTGTCTTCACAGGCATGAAGAGCAGTTTGTTAACAGTTTATTATTGATTGTCTATTGTCACAATCTGTCAAGGTTGGTAACCGGAGATCATCCACCCTGTCACTCAGCACAGGCTTACCACAGGGATGTGTGCTGAGACCTCTCCTGTACACCATCTACACCAGTGATTGCACCCCCACGCATCCCTGTAACACCTTCATTAAATTTGCAGATGACACCACTCTGGTTGGGCTCATCACTAACGATGATGACACCGCCTACAGAGATGAGGTCCAGTGTCTGATAGAATGGTGTGACTATAACAACCTATTCCACAACCCAAGGAAATCCCTTGGTTTTCCCTCAATCCCTCAGGAAAACCAAGGAAGTGGTCATTGACTTTCGTAAGACAAAAGCTGATCCCCCCCCCCAAAAGGTGACTATGTCGAGAGGGTGTTCTCCTTCAAGTTCCTTGGGATCCACATATCCGAGGACCTGTCTTGGACTACAAATACAACCACCCTAGTGAAGAAAGCCCTGCATATCATGAGGGTCCTGAGATGGAACAAGCTACAGACTGACCTGCTGGTGTCCTTCTATTGAGCCACAATCAACAGTGTGCTGGTGCACGCTATCCCCATGTGGTACGTTGGTTGCACAGTAGCTGATATGAAAAGACTCCAGAGAGTCACCAGAACAGCACAGAAGGTGATCGCCTGTCCACTCTCATCCCTGGATTTCATTGCCAGCTCTAGGTGTCTCTCCAGAGCTAGGGCGATCATAAAAGACCACCTCCATCGTAACCACCACCTATTCAACATACTGCCCTCTGGAAAAAGTTTCAGATCCATCAAGTGAAAAAAAAAACAGACTGTAGAATACTTTCTATCCGTGGGCAGTCAGAACTCTTAATGCACCAGATCGCTGACAATCTTCCCACTCTGGCATTTTTCCCTTCCTTAATTTATGGTGACCACTTGTCAGTTTCCTTTGTGCCACCTTTGTGGCCTGCCAGCTAATTTCATTGTCCAGGCAACTGTAAAATGACAATAAAAATCTTGAAGTCTTGTTCTGCCAATAAACTAGGCAAAAACATAAACAGCTTTTTATGTAATATGTTATTTCAAACCAACACATAACAACTCCCTCATGTCCCCTCCTCCAAAAACCAAAAAACACTGACCTGTAACTCTATGAGCAGAACCAAACCTGTTAACAACTATCGTATTACGGAACACCTTCCCATAAAAACACAGCGTGGTATTATGAGCATATCGTATTGCTTTTAATTTCAAGTGTGTTTGAGTGTGTGTTTATGTTCTTTTCACCTCACTCTTTCAAAGCCATTCACACGAAAATTCTTCTCTCTCGCTTTCTTCCTTCTCTCCATCTTTTCATGTCTCCAGCAGTTTCTCTTCTTTTTTTCTTTTCCATCACCACCTCCTCCTTTTTCTGATAAGAAACTCATAGAGAACATACTCAAACTGTAACTCTATTCCATGCCCTTCCTTGGATGGGAACAAGGGAGTAAAAGGAATGAAATGGAAAGAGACAGAATGTGTCAGGTTTTTTAAAGGTCATGTAGTTAACAGAGAACAGTACCTAGAGGATTTTGTATTTAGGTTTTTGTATTAGCATATGTTGTTTAAGCTAAAACAACACACATACACACACACACACACACACACACACACACACACACACACACACACACAGCATAACAGGGAATATATCTATGTCTGTTGAACCAATAAGATGATACATATGGACTGTCCCTTACAAGCCTCAAATGTCCAGAATGACTGGCAAATGTTCAAAATTTTCTGTTAGCTTGGCGCCAGAACTACTACTAAAAGGAATTTATATTTTCCTTTATTATTTTTTATCTAATAGGCGCACACACACTGTTAACACTTAAGGGTTAACTGGCTCATTTCTCTTCATCATTTAGAATAATAAACATGGAGAGGGAAACAAAAGAAAGAGGTACAAAAAGCAAGAGAAAGGGATCCTTCAATAAAGGCGTGAAGGTGCCAGATACAATGCAAGATTACAGCTGTTAATGTGAGTTAGAGTAATATGAGCTGTGTGTTTTCTACTACTCTCCTTTTCCAACAAATTACATATTGTTCACCTAATTGGAGTTCAAGTGAAGGAAGTGGATCAGCATTTGTGTGTGTGTGTGTGTGTGTGTGTGTGTGTGTGCCCGTGAAGAACTCATTATTCTTGATAATGGCTTAGTCTTCATGCGTGGAATGGGAAACCAATGGTAAGTTGAAACGTTACCCATGCAAATTAATAAAAATAAAACAATACAACCATTTAACAATATATTTAGTATTGTGCAAATGTCAAAATGCCAAATAAGGAATGTATCAGCTTATATCTGTGTAACATTTAAATGCAATATCAACTGAGCATGTCTCAAAAACACAAACTGAAAGTGAATCACTAATGTCTGTATAAACTTTAGGGGAAGAGTCATAGCCCACCTTTCTCCACCTTCTCAGTCTTTTTTTTGGCTGAGTGGGTGAAGTTTAGACTAAAGGTTTCTGGTTTAACTTGGTGGAACATCAATGCAGTGTGACCAGACAGACTGTCTCAAAATGAAGCTTGGCCACTGGCAACTTTTGTTTGACTTGACTGATTACATTGGGACCATGGTTTGGAACTTTGGTTCTTTCTTGCATTCCTTTCTGTTCTAACAGTATGGTTTTTTTTTTATTTTTAGTTCTTTTTAGCAGGCCTATTATTAGTAATTAACTTTGTTCCGGCTGTAGTTGTTGCTATGTTACAGGTGAGTTTGGGCACAGAGCCTGGAAATACTGGAAATTCTGGTGCTCATCGAATTCCTCTTAGTTAAATCATATATACATATAAACAGAACTAGGATATAATCATATAATATGTATATTTCATATGATGTCTTATATTTTATTTTATATTTTATATACATTAATGCTGGGTAATTTTTTTTTTAATCATGTTTAACTGTGATTAATCACATTGTGATACACCAAATAATAAAAAAAAATAATAAATTCAAAAATATTGAATTGCACACTTATTTTTAAAGTACTGTTATTTGTTCAAAAGTGCAATAACATTTGGTTTGCAAACACTTTAAACAAATATTTCTGTAAATCTGTAAAACATAAACATTAATGTAATCAAATCAAATCAAATATAAAAACAAAGCTATTTGCTTCTGCGGGGCATTCACGTTTGATTTAGTTTGTTTTAGAATGCACTGTCATTAAAGTCTCTTTTGGTACAAAGGTTAGGTGTCCCATTACTTTTGTCCAAGCAGCACTCTAGATGTAGAGCCGTAGAAGTAACATTATGCATAGGGTTGCATGCTGTGCACACTCACGAGCACAAAAAGAAACTTAAAAATATAAGAATGAAAAAACCCTGCCATAACGCACGCTAAAATAATTGTTGGCGTTAAGTAAATTATCCGTGGATGCGATAATAATGTGTTAACGTGCCCATCCCTAATACACACACACACACACACACACACACACACACACACACACACACACACATATATATCATAGTACTGTTTTCTGTTCTGTTTTCTGTTCCGTTGAAGGTCTTTTCCATGTGCTCAGAATATAAAAATGTTAAAGTGTTTATTTTTAAGTAAATCTTAAATTGAACAAAGCAGGAGAAGGAAATTAGTTGCTTGCCAATGGCAGTTGAAGCTTCTAAACACAAGATTTTCTTTAATGCAGACCTACCAAAACTAAAGGGGTATGAAAAGAGGGGGGGGGGGGCGGTTGAGGGTACTGGGAGAGGGAGAGGGATCCAGAATGAGAGAGAGAACAGAGTTGATGAAGGCGTGAGTGGTGACCCATACGGTGGCCTTGCTGTCCATGAGTGATGGATGAGCTTAAGCTAAAAAAAAAAAGTGTATATACACACAAACACACACACACACACACACACACACACACACACACACACACACACACACACATATTCAATCACACAAGCTGGGCTGCATAAAGATCAAAGAGGCAGATGCTTTGACAAAGGTCAAATAAGGAAAGACAGTAAAGTATCGGAGAAATTATGGCATTTTCTATTATTGTCTGAGCGATAGCTTCCATAGTGTCTTATGACTAAGAAACCTGCTTATTCATCAAGCCACTTATTCGGGCTGGTAGTGGGTAGGATCCTTGCCTCTTCCAGATTAACTAATGACCGTAACTTGACGGATGTTTTTGGGACAAAAAACTAACACATTTACTTAAATATATATAGAAATAGAAACAGAAAGTTATAAAACAATGAATACATAAATAAACATTATATTCATTAATAACTTTGGTTTACATTATTACATATCTATATTCATTTTTATTTCACATTTTATTCAAATACATTACAAACCGTTCGTTTTACTCCTTATGGTTAGGTACAATACAGCATTAAGCATTTCACTGCATTAATTGAGTTCAGGGATGAAGAAATTTGTGCAAATAAATGATGACTATTTATATACATTCAAAATATATATAAAGTTGGGATATAGACTTGCAAACAGGATTTTGTGGGATATAAAAACATAAATACCTGAATAAAAACAGCTTGACTAAGTCAATGCAAGGATAAAGAAATGTGTAGAGGGATAAAAAAATATGTACATATACATTATGACTATTTTTGGTACATAAATACATAAGTGGACTACAACATTTGAAAAAGGCAGGACCTAGGTCTTTTAAAGCATGCATGATAAACAGGAGCATGCTGAAGGTTATGTGTGTTTTGTGTATACACAGCAATGGAGCACAGAAATTTTGGTGGGGACACTGATTACAGGTCCATGGAGTGCTGGAATCCGTGTGTGTGTATGTGTGTGTGTGTGATTAGTATTGCAGACATGCCATGCTGCTGTATTTCTTTTGTAAAATGTCCAATGTGGTCGGCGTTGAAGCAACTTCTCTTTTAAGTGATTGCAGCGCTGCAACCGAAACCACAAGATTATTTTTTCTCTTCTTCCTCCAGTCTATCTGTCTCTCAATTAATTTCTCGCTCACATTGCACTGTTTAGCATTTCCCCTCTCCCAAAGCAATTCATCCACTAATGATCTGGCCTTTCTGATCTGGAGCTGAATCAGTTTAGCGCTTCGTGCTGAAGTGTTTAACCCCTTAAAATCTCAGGCTTGCTACACACACACACACACACACACACACACACACACATATATA
>JBBPDB010000001.1:23830074-23840763 GCA_037974465.1 Brachypetersius altus
GCACCACTGGATGTCCAGCACTCTGGAATGTGTTTATAATATTTAGTTACAGTTTATGAAAGACTCTGTAGCACACGGAAAGTGCATATCCCTCCTGTCTCTCGCTCTCTCTCTCACACACACACACTCTGCAGATTTCACACCTGCTCATCCTGTCTGTGTGAATTACAGACATACATGCTGGCCTGAAAAGGAAGGATGAGATGATGACACATAGACCCAGTCACACACACATGTGAACACACACACACACACACACACACACACACACTCAGCGTTGCCCTCAGCCATCACACTAATATTTACACTTCATCTTTTGATCAAGGCCCGAAAGAGAGACCTGAGCTATAAACATAGCTAAGAGTAGAACTTAAGATCACTCTAGCTTCACACTTAATGTGCCTCCCCTCCACATACACACACTCTGTCTTTCTCTCTCTCACACACACACACACACACACACACACATCAACACACACACCTCAGCTTCCCCTCCCCACAATTTCTTTAAAGCTTCCATAAATGTGGCCTGGGTAATGAGAGATGTGATTAGGGTGAGTTATGATGAAGCTTTAAAGGCTTAGTTTCTCATGTGAGGTGTTGCATTGAAGTTACAGATGGGGATTTTATTGCATTAAACTTGAGTCATTGCTGGAGTGCTGGATCACTGCCTACATACAGTACACAATGTGAACAGATAAGTGTGTTGAGAATCGAGACAGTCAGTTAATTTAGCGGAAACTGTGGCCAGACATACTAAGCTTTTTTGTGCCAGGGTTGAGCCAAAATTTTTTAAAGCAGCTGATTGTATATTCTGTCCAGTTCTGGCATGGAGTTTTATCATGATTTTTTTGTCTCGTAACACCTGGCCTAAATTTGTGGTTATGACTCAAAAGCATGCGGTTCAAAAATGTCCTTCGGAGTCATAGCTTAAAAACTAATGCTTAAAGAACATTTACAACACTATTTGAACTTTTGGAAATTTTCAGAAAGAATTCTGTGTGATCTTTGTGGCAGGCTGGGGGCCAAATAGATTATAGTGTCCGTGGTATAACTCTCTTTTAAAAACCTCAATGATTTCCTCACATTCGAGGCAAAATTGGGACAGCATTGAATTTATATTGACTTTTATTTCATTGCAGACGGTATAAACTCAAGATTCTTTTTGTTTTGTCTGTTCAGCTTACTTTCGTTGGTTAATATACATCCATTCTTATATTTCAGGCCTGAAAAACATTTCAAAAAAAAGTTGGGGCGGGCTTGTAATGAGGTAATAAATAAAGAATGATGTGATTTCAATTAGGTGATGTCAACAGGTGATTAGAATTATGATTTGGTTCCAATAGCAGTATCCACAAGTCATTAAATAGCAAAGATGGGCAGAAAGAAGATCTCCAGTTTTTCAACAAATCACTCTATGGTGCGAAAAAGAAGCCTTATATTAACCATATCCAGAAGCGGTGTCAACTTCTCTGGGCTTGGAGGCATATAGAAATGCTTTGCCATCCCAACTTTTTTGGAATGTGTTACAGAGCTGAAATAACAGAATGGATATATGTTAACAAATAAAATGAATTTGACCAGACAAAACATGACATATCTTGGGTTTCAACTGTTTGAAATTAAGTAAAAGTACATTTATGAATAACCTTTCCAAACCATTTCAATTTTTTGCTGATTTGGTGTTGGCACATCAGGGCACATGTGTCGTACCTTCTCATGTATGTTTAAAAAAATCTGAACAGAACAAAAGCATGTCATGAAGAAACTTTTGAAGGAATCTGAAGATTGAGTGTATGTGTATGTATGGGGGAGAGGGAGAGAGACAGAGACAGGTCAGTGAGTGTGGTCCATGGGAACGGACCTGCAGGATAGGATTCATTCAATTCAGTTTCCTTCTCACGACCAAAATAGAGCCATTGTGCTGTCTCTGTCTCCAAGTCTCATTCTGTGTCCCTTTGTCAGTGTGTGTCATTGTGTCACCATATCATTCTGGGCGTGTGGGTGTGTGAGAGAGAATAATCATGTGTGCCCATCTTTTGTGGGCATGTAGTCACTGGGTTATTTTGTCTATGATGTTGTGATTAACATGTTGTGCCCTTCCCTGCAGTCATCTGGTGCATTCACATGCTCTTCATAAATCCATGAATTTCACAGTTTTCTACAAAAAAGTCATAAATCCTGAACTTAGACTGTGTTTCTTGTTGCCTGAGTTGATAAGTTTTATTACCAGCTGAGAGCCGGGAAAATAGCAGACCAAGCTAGTATGGTCCATACCAGGAGTCGGCAACCCACGGCTCTGCAGCAGCATGCGGCTCTTTCAACCTTATGCTGCGGCTTTGGAAAAGAAATAATAATTTAACACTAGAATGGCGGCTTACTGGCTATACCTATAACGGATGCGCGCGTCAATTGACGCAGTGCCCAGTTTCGCATAAGAAGCTTCCAGATCCGACGGCGCTGCAGCTTGCTGCTTCAATAGGCTAATAGACACGATTCTGATTCAAATATTGTCAATTGACGCTGTCAGCTGTTCTAGTGTGAATTTGTATACATTTTATTTACTGTAGTTCGAAATTTGAAGATTATTGGGATCTTGTAACGTTAAAATACAATGTGTTTAATTTTTTGCATCTTTTTACAGAGTTCACAGAGTAAAAAGACACAGACACTCAGAGTTCTTATGGAGTAAACAAAATTTCACAAGCAACACACTAGCCTCTTTTTGTGCACAGTAAAAAAGAAAAAAAGTGTTTCATTTTAGATGCAGTGTTCATTTTAGATGTCAAAAAGGATTTGCGGCTCCCGGTGTTTTCTCTTTTGTGGAAACCGTGTCCAAAATTCTTTGAGTTTTAAACGTTACCGACCCCTGGTCTCTACCAAGGAACATACATAGACATTTGTGCATATTATCCATTGAACAATTACTAATAATGGCTCAAACTGGTAATTGGTACAGTTTGAAGACAAATTCAGAAGGGCTATTTGAATGCATCATCCTCCCTTGAGTTATGTATATATATAAAGAACTGGAAAGTTACCTCCCCTCCACTCTTATGCTGTGTTTGCCTGTATGTTTCATTGTCTATAGGTGAGGTGTGCCACAAGTCCTACACCCAGTTCTCGAACTTATGCAGGCACAAACGGATGCATGCTGATTGCCGGACACAGATCAAGTGCAAAGACTGTGGCCAGATGTTCAGTACCACCTCTTCGCTCAACAAGCATCGGCGTTTCTGCGAAGGGAAAAACCATTTTGCTGGTGCTGGAGGGCTCTTTGGTCCAGGCATTTCTCTCCCTGGTGGCCCTGGCCTAGATAAGTCTGCTTTGGCCAGGATGGGACCCGGCTCAGCTGGTCTGGCGGACTATTTTGGAGCCAATCGGCATCACAGCGGCCTAACATTCCCAGCTGCCCCACCGGCATTCCCATTCGGTTTCCCAGGACTCTTCCCATCTGGACTGTACCACCGGCCCTCTATTGTCCCAGCCACTTCACCTGTGAAGGGCCTGCCAGGGGCAGATCTTCGGAAGAGTCCCTTGCCCATTCTTGGATCCCAGGAGCCGCGTGACCTTCTGAAAAACTTCCGCAAACACTCCTTAAATGGAGAAGGACAAGATGGAGTAGAGCATCAGAGAGAAGGCTCCACCCAGAAGCCCAAAATGAGTGACCAATCTGAAAGCAGCGATCTGGATGATGTCAGCACCCCCAGTGGAAGCGAGCTGGAGAGCACTTCTGGGTCCGAACTGGACAGTGATGCTGAGAGTGACCGGGATCGGGATCGAGAGAGGGCAAGGGAAAATGGAAAAGGGCCCAAGAGGAAGTCCAGCGGCTCTAACCCTGGCCAAAGTCCCACTCTTATCAGCAGCTCCAGCAGCAATGCAGTAAACGGTAACGGGAGCAATGTTCCCCCACCAGGTCTTTTCTCTCCACCTCTGGACGAAAACACTGCAGTTTCTGGAGCAGTCAATGACTCCATCAAGGCCATCGCCTCAATCGCAGAGAAATACTTCGGCTCCACAGGACTGGTGGGCCTGCATGATAAGAAAGGGGGCGCTCTGCAATACCCCTCCATGTTTCCGCTGTCCTTCTTTCCTGCTTTCTCACCCCCCATGTACCCCTTTGAGAGGGAACAGATTCGACCTATGGCCCACAAGGGTGAGCCAGAGAGCCCATCGTCCGAGAGCAAGAGACCGCAGGGTAGGAGCACTGAGTCACCTTTTGACCTCACAACCAAGCGCAAAGAGGAGCACCTGGCTCCAACCTATGTCTCATCAAAACCTGAGGCATCGCATGTACCCCTGACCAATCAGGACCAGCCACTGGATTTAAGTCTGGGTGGACGGAGCCGTGGAATACGTGTCAGAGAAGAGGAGTCACGGAAGAATCACGTATTTGGGGAGGAACGGTTTGAGACAGAGCCTCCTAAAGCAGACCCCTCCCTCCAACATGCAAGACCCACTCCCTTCTTCATGGACCCCATCTACAGGTATTGTCAATCACAAGACCATCATGTTAGTCTTCTATAGCTGTTTTAAAATACTAAATAAACACATTTGGGGGGCAGTTGGTAGCCTAGTGGTTAGGGCACCCTGAGCAAGGTACCGTCCCCACACACTGCTCCCCGGGCGCTGCCCCCTGCTTCACTTGGTGAATGGGTTAAATGCAGAGGTTGTATTTCGTGCTATTCACACTGTGTGCTGTGGTGTGTTCACGTATGACAAATGGTCACTTTCATTTTAAAATACCTACTTTTAATCCCAAAATTGTAAAGTTACCGGCATTTATAAAATATTCACAAATGAAATTTTTTGCTGTATCTCTCTTATGCATGGATAACATTTCAGAGTTATACCTGAAGTTTACTCTGTATCTAAGAACTGATGGAAGTTGAACTTTAGCAGGGTTGAGAAGAGGAAAGCGAGTGATCCGTTTGAGGCGCTGAAGGAAAAATACATGCGTCCCACACCGGGCTTCCTCTTCCACCCACAGGTAAGATTACTGAAATGTCCTCATAAACGTTTTCATAATGTTCACCAGGCAATCAGACAGACACTCAGTCCACCTTCACCATTTACCCAATGTTCACTGAACGTTTCACA
The DNA here is from genome assembly GCA_037974465.1 of Brachypetersius altus. Classification (NCBI taxonomy): domain Eukaryota; kingdom Metazoa; phylum Chordata; class Actinopteri; order Characiformes; family Alestidae; genus Brachypetersius; species Brachypetersius altus. The sequence continues at coordinate 23,835,175 of JBBPDB010000001.1, forward strand.
GATGTTTTGCCCAATGTTCACAAGCATTTCATCCATACCTGTCCTCCGGTACATTCATCTCCACATTATTCAAAATATGTTATCACATTCCTGGTCTTGTGTGTGCGGGGTTTGCATGTTCTCCTCATGGTGGCATGGGTTTCCTCCGGCATCTCCAGTTTCCTCCCACAGTTCAAAGACATGTCCGGCATGTTAGGTGAATTTGGGTTTCTCAATTGGCCATAGGTGTGAGTGTGTGAGTGAATGGTTTGTCTATGCGCGCCCTGCGTTGGGCTGCACCCTGCGATGGGCTGTGCCTGCCTTAGTCCCTGTAATGGTTACGTCCAATTCCCTAGCACAGCCTGCATTTCTTCATCCACTTGCATGTTCTTAATGCTACAGTATGGCCTTGCATAGCAGTGCAGTATTTTAGCTATTGCGTCTGTCTGTACCATAGCAAATGATGCAGTCCAGATGTGCTAGACAGAGACATCTGTGCAGTGACATGTCTCTCTGCCTGTGTGCCTTTTACTAGAACATTACAATATGATTCCCTATTAAAACAACCAGATACTTCTCTGGACTGTGTGTGTGAGTGTGTGAGTGTGTGTGTGTGTGTGTGTGTGTGTGTGTGTGCATTTTACTATTACTGCTTCTGAGATTTCTGGACTTCTATATTAACTAACATGACTGCCACAAGCAGGCCTCTGTTAGAGGGTTTTATATGCCGTCCCAGGCCATATTTTACAGCCTGTTTGACTAGGCAGATTTATAGTCCATGTCTGCTTAGTGTCTATGCTCGATAGCATCCACATGCCTGCCACACACAGCCTAACGAGGGGACCTATCAGCATACACTTTGCTGGCACACCCCCACCAGCACCACAATGCTACCAATAGCAGTGATGAATTATGAGAAATTCTGATAGAATAATAAAATATTCTAATTTGTATAGTAATGCTATGTTAATTAGAGCAGTCACAGGACCCAGTAGTTTGTTTCAGTTGTCACTAAGCTATTTTAATATATATCAGATATATATTGGAGTTATAGTTTATAGGTCAGATACTGACGTTAATCCACCCAATGAGAACCTGAGCATCTATATGATAATTGATTTTGATTCGCTGTTTCCTTTTGTCCTGCCCCCCCAGTTCCGCATGCCTGATCAGAGAACCTGGGTAAGTTCTGTTAAGGCCTAACACTTCTACACACACACACACACACACACACACACACACACACACACACACATACAGACTTAGCAGAGACAACGTTTTCCTGTTATTATCGCACACACTGACACATACATTTACATACATTAAACGCAGATACAGGTCTGTGCAAAAGGTTTGGCACACCTTCTGCTTACACGTGCCTAATAAAATGCCTTAATAGCACAGTGTTCACTGTGTAATGGCTGATAAAAGGCTGACAGTGGCAGAAATAATGTCTGTGATTAGAACTGATACATGAATAGCTGCTGCAGCATCTCTGTGATAAAGGGGTGATTAATGATTGCGTTTATTTATGACTGACTGACTCTAGACGTAGTGAATGTGAGGAGCCATTAATGTTTAACAAGCATGTGTAAATCATTGATTCACAGAAATGTAAATTTGATGGTTTTTATTTACGTTTTATCTTTTCATGATTTACGAGTTCACATACAAAAATATCAATGCTGCATTGTGATAATACCATCTTTACGACAATGATAAATTCAAATAAAATACTTTCAAAACTGAACAGCTATTTGATTCTAATCTTGATATACGAGCACCAATAACCACAACTAGATCATTACAACTAGATCTGTATTAATGTGCCAAAACTACTAGATCTGTATTAATGTGCCAACAACTGGAACTACTTTCGTTGTTAGCTGCTCACAGGGATCACTGAGTGATCTGCTAAATAAAGTAATATCCCAGTTTGGGACTTAAATAATTTCACTGTAAAACCGCAATAAGTAAACATTACTGGAATGTCTTGTGTGCTTCAAATGGCCCGTAGTCTGCCTTGAGTAACCTTAAACTCATGCTGGGGCTCAAATAGCTCTGTCCTCCCAGTATGTAAATGTGCTATGCCAGTACCATCTTCTACACTCTGATAATCCACTTTGTCTGCTGTATGGAATTGTGCACACATGACTGACTCGTAGTTAGACATATTATATATTGTTTGGGTGCAGGAGGCACTATATAGTGCACTTACGTGGGGAGTTGGGAATGATTTGAGACTTAGCCCCTGCTGGAAACGTCATCGTGGTGTTTTGTTGAACAAAACGTATGTCTTTTTGGTAAATGCAGCAATATAGGAAGATGTTCATTATTATATTCAAAAAAGTTAAAAGGTTTATGAATTGGCTGCAATAAAAAATGACACGCAAATGTTAGTGGTTCAATGTAGGTAAAACAAATTACTTTTTTATGATAAAATAGGATCAAATGCACTATTATTTAATGAATGAATGAAATCACTATCACAAATAGTGATTTTTATCGTATGTATTAACTTATTTACTGTCTTCAGAATTACTAAAGAAATACACCACTTTACCTGCATAACACAATCTCTAGTGACCTATTCATTTATTTTGGAATGAAACTCACATTTAGAGCTAGTTCTGTGTGTAAGTGTGTGTGCTTGTGTGTGTATGCGCATGTGTGTGTACTCATCAGTTGAGTTGTTATTTCTGATGGCTGCTGCTGATAATGCTGAAGGTTTGAGAGTGGTGTTATTTACAGAGAGAGGAACAGAAGGGGTCCACATCAGCAAGGGGGCAACCGTCTCTCTGGGACCTCTCTTGCTGTGTGTGTGTGTGTGTGTGTGTGTGTGTGTGTGTGTGTGTGTGTGGGTGGGTGGGGATAAGGGAACTTCCAGACATCTGGTATCCCGATAAGATCGACTATCGAGAATGCATCTCACTAATGAAACGTCTCTCAGCTAAAGATGCAAAAAGAAAGAGCGAGTGAGAGGTTGTGGAAGAGAGGGAGAGAGAAACTGAATTGTCCTTTCAATTGAGAAAACGTATGCAGTACAGCTTCACATTTAATAGGAAAATAAACTATTTGTTTATTTATTTGGTTGTTCACAGTTGCAAAAACTTTTCACATTAGTGGTTTTCATAGTGGTCCACATATTTCCTCTACCCCTATATTGTATGAGTAGAATTTCTAAGAAACTGGGGGTGCATGAGGACAGTATATTATATGGAGTAGTGTATATGTGTGTATGTGTTTATGTGTGTTTGTGTGTGTGCACGTGTGTGTGTGTGTGTGTGTGTGTGTGTGTGTGTGTGTGTAGAGTGGAGCTGGTTAGTGTGGGCAGGTTTAGTGCAGCTAATGGTGAGGAGATTTAAAGACCTTTATTGAGTTTGAAAACTAACAAAGCATTAAAGCCCAGCGCCATAAACAACCTGCTGCTAATGCATAATGCATATGAGAGAGAAAATATGACAGCCTTTCATCACACACACACACAAATACACACACACACACACATACATACAGTATACACACACATATGCAGGCATGCATGCACACATACATACTCACGGATGCACACACACACACACACACACACGCACACACACACACACACACACACACACACATGCACACCACCGCCTGGTGTTCTGAATGAGACAGCGCTCCAAGTAACTATTACTTCTCCCACTCTTTCACTTGTTCTCTGATGCTTATTTTCTTTCTTTCGTTCCTTTGTATCACTTTCTTTTTGCTTCATGCTTTCTTTCTTTCTTCTTTTCTACTTACTTTCTGTCCTTTTTATTACTTTTTCTTTCATTCTACTTTTTCTTTTCTGTTGTCTTTCTTTTTTCTTTTCTCTTTTGTTTTCTTTTTCACTCTTGCTCACTGATTTTCTTTAGTTTTTTATCAAATTTTCTATCACATTTCTTTCTTTTTTTCTCTCTCTCTCTCTTTTTGTTTCTTTATTTTTTGCTCTGCCTCAGATTTTTTTTCTTCTTCTTTGTTTCTTTGTGTCTTTCTTTCTTTCCCAAACATGTGGAAAAATTTCAAACCATGGGTATGTTTTTGTGTCTGTGTGTGTATGTGTGTATGCTTGGTCTATGCCCTTCACTGTGAGTCAGGTCTGATTTGTACTGAAATGTATTAAATAAGTATTGAAAAGAGAAGGCACCCACACCACAAAATTCAATACACGTAAAGTAATGCAAATTTGCGGGTCCAGTATGAAAGGGCCTTGGCGTTACGGGACCCTCCGGGACACCCCCCCCACACCCCCCCATGAACACACGCGCGCACACACACACACACACACACACTCCTCTCCCTCCTCTCTCAGCCTGACGATATCATTATTATCCCTGTCCCGGCCTTGATCAGTAATGTCAACATCTTTCATATTGACGAATGTGCTGCCTGCTCACATTGTGCACCGAATGCTTTACAACCCAACAGAGGACATGAATCACTCCAGCTCTCTACCACACACACACACATACACACACTTACACACACACACACACACACACACACACTCACACACACTCACACACACACACAAACATGCCTTCTCCCTGAAACACATGCACACATAGAAATTCAAAAGCCTGCATGCACACACAAAAGCACATGGAAATTCAGACGTACAGATGCTGTATAATACACATGCACACACACACAGCATACTTTTTGCACACTTACACACATTGCATCTGACACATACATGCATGTACATCTTGACACACATCTGTTAACATCAAACTATAACAACGGTAAATGAGATACAGCATTTGAAAATGTTTTTGGAATTGTGTAATTTCCCTTTTTTACATTTTACAAATTGTATACACCAACCCTTTTTTAATGAAAGGATCCATAGATAGATAAATAGAAAGCTAGACAGATCAACAGACAGACAGACAGACACACATACACACACATGCATGTTAGGATAGGTCCCCTGCGCGCTCACATGCACACAAACACACACGCATCACCTCTGGCCACAAGCTGCTCCCACACACTGGTTGACATGTCCATGTGTCTTGCCGCTCCTCTGAGAATTATTCCACTTCTGATGAAAGCAGCTGTTCAACTTCATTAGCAAATTGGCTGCAGTCCCTGTGCATTTTCACATTTATCGATGTGTGTGTGTGAGCGCGTTCAGGGGCCCTATCCTAACATGCATGCGTGTGTATGTCATTGAGTAAGGCATTCAGAAATGTTTGGGCTGGAACCTATGTCAACCTTAGATCTTACCCCATCTTACTGTCTTACCCCATTTCAGTCATTCAGTCATGAGTTTATTGTTGTTACATAATAATCTATTTCACATGCATTTCATACATGCGTGAGTCAGTTTCACCTGTATCTGTATGAGTATTTCTTATGTGTGTGAGTGTGAGAAAATACATTTCACATGTATCTGAGCGAGCGTTTCATATGTGTGTGTGTGAGTCCTTTTCATCTGTATGTGTATAAGTGTTTCATATGTGTGTGCATGTAAGACCATTTCATCTGTTTCTGTATGAGCGTTTCATAAATGTGTGTGTGAGTTTTCAGTAGAATGGATGCATGCGTGACAGTTTCATATGTGAATGTGTGTGTGTTTCAAATGTG
>JBBPDB010000001.1:23847423-23860607 GCA_037974465.1 Brachypetersius altus
ACACACACACACACACACACACACACACACACACACACACACCCATATATAGGAGCACACTCACAAGCTCTAGAAAATATTTACAAACTCACACACACACCCATACACACATCCACACACATGCACAAAAATGGCAGAGTATTGTAAGCTTCTGCTGCCTGCCAAGCAACCAGCAATCAAATTAATCAACATATTGTTTTGTGTGTGTGTGTGTGTGAGAGAGAGAGAGAGAGAGAGAGAGATAGGTAAGATGAGAGGAACAGACTGTGTGTGCATGTTTGTGTGTGTGTGTGTGTCTGTCTGTCTGTCAAGACATTAACATTACATAAATAAAACATAAATGGTTGTTTATGTCAATAAGACATGATAGGTCTGTCAGTACATAATGCTCAAGAGTCTCCAGCTAACAGTCTTCACCTTGAGACTCATCTAGTGATGTACCTAGGACTCCTGGCAGATGCTTTTGGTCCTACTCATTCAGTGACTGTGTTACGTTCTTACACAGTGGTATGGAACTTAGGGTGGTTCTAAACCAGACAGAACTGCTGTGTTGGTGCTTGAACAACAGTTTATCAAACTAGAAAAATGAATTTCCTGATAAATACAGAAATTCCCCAGTTGATATGCTACAATGTTGCTAGATGCTTTCAAAGTCTTGTTCCTAGTGTTTTTCCTGGTCATAGCTGTGGTAGCATGGGTGGTTGCTAATGTGTCAGTAACCAGTTGTTGTCTCTGGCACTTGCCAGGCTTTTGCTAGGTGATACTGGTCATTGATTGGGTGTCAGTTAAGTGTATTTGTGTCATGTCATGCAGGTGCAGTGTATATGTGGCTGTATGAGGAAACTGTCTAATCTGTTTGTGTGTGTGTATATGTGTCCACATGTGTTTGTGTCCTCTGCAGATGTAAATACTGTGATCGCTCATTCAGCATCTCCTCCAACCTGCAGCGGCACATCCGCAACATTCACAACAAAGAGAAGCCTTTTAAATGCCACCTCTGTGACCGCTGTTTTGGCCAGCAAACCAACCTGGACCGACACCTCAAAAAACATGAGAATGGTAATTTATCAGGTATAACACACACAGGCATACACACACATGATGAATGCACATCTACGTTTATATTTTTACATTTACGGCATTTAGCAGATGTCTGTATCCAGAGTGACATACATCGGTGCTTAAGTAGTCCACATCTTATCTTCATACCTATAATGCTATACTTATATCAACCGTTACTGCCAGCTAAATTACACACCATAACAAAACCTGTGAGAAAAAAATCTACATACATGTATAACACACACCTACGTGTCTTTAGAGCTTACTATATTCTACTATATTCTGTAACTGCTTTATTCTGCAATTACTATAAATTCTTTCATAACCACAATGAATGGTTCAGTAACTACTATAAAACAGCTATACAAGGGATGTAGGGTGATTAACAGTGGGCTTACTTTTCAATCTCACACACTTAACACATTTTCACATATATACTGATGCGCATTGCTGTTTGCAGGCACGGCAATGTCATCTCCGCAGTCAGAGCTGGACAGTAGCAGCGCCATCCTAGACGATAAGGAGGACTCTTACTTCAACGAAATTCGCAATTTCATCAGCAACAGCGGCCAGAACACCGCCTCACCTCCGCACTCGGACGAAGGGTATGCATAATCATCCATCAGTAGCTCGGGTGTAAATCTCTGATCTTAAAATGAAAAGCAATGCAGGATTATTTACTACTATTTATTACTATTTATTATTTTTAATGTACACTGATTACATAACATTTATTATCAGGAGTTTTAGTAAAGGAGTGTTTTAGGAGTGTTTTAGAAAACATTTTAAAAACATTTCATGAAATAATTACTGTACATTTTGTTGCTTGAAAAAAAATTAAGGCGCAAGTGGAGTTAAATAAAGGGAGTCAGTTCAGAGTCAAGTCAGAGTTCAGAGTTTCAGTTGAAAATTCAAGTTGTGAGTTGGCTAAGGGCAAGCGTCCCTAAATCAAGTTTCTTCTCTGGGTTCCACTACCAGTGTTGGGCAGTAATGCGTTAGTTAGTAACCTGTTACAGTAATTTGATTCTTTTAAAATTGATAATTATATTACTGTTACAATATTAAGTAACTTTATGTTACCGCTGCATTACCAATAAAGTCAAGTGCTTTAACATTTATGTTGTAAAAACAGAAATAATAATGCACAGTAAGGTGTCAGTGGCAGACAGATGTCTGTCTGACAGTCGCACGCGTTACGTCATCTACAGGGGCCCTACCGGCTCAAACAAAAACAAAGTGAGCATGGAGAGTGAGAAGTACGTGTTCAGTAGCTGGAAATATAGCCATTACTTTAAAATAATCTCGGTTAAAGGCAAGAACATTATTGTAAGTTATTGTAGGTTTGTAACACTTAATAATAAAGTGTGTTTAAGCTGACTTAAGAATGTGTTTGAGCTGACCTTCGAGTTTCCTTAGAGGGTGGGGAAGTAACTAGTAACTAACTAGTGATGTAACTAATTACTTTTGAAATAATCACATTAGTAATTTTAACTAATGTTAAAAGTAACTTGCCCAACACTGTCCACTACTGACCAATGTTAGAAACACTCCACTGATCACACACACACACACACACACACACACACACGGACTGTAGTCTATTAGTCCGTCAGTCTTCAGTTCACACTGCTTGCTGGAGGCAGGACTGCAAAGTAATTATACAAAAACATCAGTGAACACGGAGCACCTCAGACTTTATTAATTAACCCTCATCTGTGTGAGTGTGTGTGTGTGTGTGTGTGTGTTTGAGTGTATGTGTGTTATTAATTACTCTGTCGCCAGCGGCTTAGACACCAGGTGGATGTGCTCGGCCAGTGCATGTACTGCAACACCCTTTGCTGGCCTGTGTGTCTGTGAACGTGCACGAGTGTGAATGTGTGTGTCTTGCTTTGATTGTCAGACAGATTGAGGGGTTGATAGAAGTCTAGCAGGCCCTTCGTCTGAAATGTTCTCCCTCTCTCATTAAGAGCGGGAGGTAAATCATTGCTGGGATTGCTGCCGTGTGTGTGTGTGTGGTTAACAACAGCCCACATCTGGTCCCAACATGTGTTTGTGAATAGGAAGTGGGTGTAGGAGTAGAGGTCAAAGGCCGCTGAGTGTTTCCTGTCAAAGTAGACTGCTCCTGATAGATACTTTATCCTCTGCAAATTACCAAAACTCACCTCTTTAATTAAGCCATCTGTTTTCATCATCATGCCATTTCTGTGTGTGTGTGTCTGTGTGTGTGTGAACATTTTTTTCTCAACTCTGTAGTGTTTGTTTTGTTCCACAGTTCACAGTTTTTTTAACAGTAATTTAATGTTGTGCAGAATTTTTTTACAAGTAAAGGTTGGCAGCTTTGAGAAAATGATGTTGATTGTTTTCCCAGTTTTGTGTGGCTTACCTGCTCGCTTGATGTTTCACCACTTTCCTCATTTTTCATATCCCTCGTCTCCATGCTCGCTCCACACATACAGCATTAATTTTTTTATAATTTCAAAAAAGATGGTCATTTCTGGAAAATTTGGAAAAAAATTGAACTCTCTCATGCTCCCTCTCTCTCTTACTCTCTCTCTCTCTGATGTTTTTCTCTCTTTCTCTCTCTTCATTTTTTCTCCTTTATTTCTCTCTCTCTCTCACCTGCTTTCTTTGTCTTTCTCTCTCTCTTTTTCTCAGAAAGTGAGTGATGTGCATTTTTGGTAGCTGTTGAGTAGGAGAGAGACTAATAATTAGTAAATAACATTTAATACTATGACGTATTCCGTTTACACCGCAACAGAGCAATAGTTTGGTTAGCTGTACTCTGTCTCTCAGCCAGTATGTCTGTTTGTGTGTGTGTGTGTGTGTGTGTGTGTGTGTGTGTGTGTGTGTGTGTGAATGCGTGTATGGAGAGGAAATGGTTAGTTTGGCTCTCTCTTTTCCCAAACGAAGCTGTCGGCTAAATATTTGCCCTATTAGATGAATAGGAGATCAAAAAATAAACACAAGAATGAGAAGAGAGAAAGAGAGAAAGAGAGAGGGGGGAGAGAGGGAGACAGAGAGAGACAGAGAAACAGACAGAGAATAGAAGAGAGAAACAAGAGAGAGACATGCACAAAGAGAGCGAGTGCGGGCGGGGAGGGGAATGCTAAAATAAACAGTAGGACAGTGTCAAGCTCCTTAAGTGCCTTTCTGATGGGAGCTACACTGCTCAGCTTAGCCAGGGCCCCTCTCAGCACTTTATCAAACACACATGATTCCTTCTCCAGTGACCACTGATGATTGGATTTTATGACAGGAGGAAGTTTGCCATGCACATTACTGTGGTCTGTCTGTGTTCGTGTATGTTAATGTGCTGTAAGTCCATGCAAACTTGGAAACATGGATTGCTAGTGTAAATGGGACAGGAGACAAAAAAATAAGCTAGATAAAGCAGCTTTCATCTCTGCTGTGAGGACACAGTGGACTAAGATGTTGCCAGGGCCAAACATATTGATGCAAAATTTAGCGCTATGGTTTTGTACAGTTATAGGGCGGCACGGTGGCGCAGGGGTTAGCGCTGTTGCCTCACAGTGAGAAGGTCCTGGGTTCGAGTCCCGGGTTGGGCGCAGGGTCTTTCTGTGTGGAGTTTGCATGTTCTCCCCTTGACAATGGAAATGCATCCCATTTGCAGTAGAAATTAAATATAATTTCTTGTTTTATTGTGATTTGTAGGTTGAATGACAGCCATTTTGAGGCAAACAAAGCTGCAGCCAATCAGGGCTCACAAGACCTGGATGAGGAGGAAGGGGAGGAGCAGGGGCCGGAGGAGGAGGAGGCAGAGCATAGCGATGGTGCCGCAAAACCCACTAACAAGGTTCCGTCCAGTAACCTTGGGGATGACATCAATGATGACCTGGATTTTGATGGGCCAAACAATCTGGACATGAACTGCAAATCTTCACCGCAGAGGTGGGGGCCTAAGAACATACAAATCGAACATTCCCATCAAAAGAACATTTTTCCCATTGAGCCAAATTTAGTGGACAAGCAACATTGTTGGTTTCCTTCTGATTTGCTTCTGTAATTTTGCACTGGCTCCACAATATAGTAAGAAAATGTAGCAAGTCATGTAAACACCCAACCATTTACATTGTGAAAAGTGCATACTTAACCATTTCTTGAAACAAGTTCTAAAATACACTTGCTTATGTGGTTCCTACTGTTTTTACTATGCACAATGCACTATACATCCAAAAGAAGCCCTATATAATAAGATGCACCCTTTGTTCACAGTCTTATGTCCATGCACAGTCAAATTATCTTCACAGAAAAGCAATTTTAAAAAGCGAGCGGTGCTCTGGAGCAGCTGTACACCTGCACTTGGCTCTGGTTCATTGGAGGTTCACTCTCTGGAGTCATTGAGATCCATCTAATACCTTTGGAATGACTTGGCGGGGCCATTGTTAACCCGAACTTGTCAACCCACAGCACTACCTGAGTCTGTGCGTGTGTTCGTGTGTGTGTGTGTGTGTGTGTGTACAGTGGATTCAGTTTTTAGTGTGATGGGCTGGGGGGAAGAAACTCTACGTCACTGGCAGTGACATCACGGATGCTTTAAAACCTTTTGCAAGACGGAAGGAAGGAAAAGATGGGGTGTGTGGGGTCATCCACAATGCTGGTGACTTAGCGGATGCAGTGTGTGGTGCAACTTCTGTGAAAAAGGCGAGACAGACCCCAACGTTCTTTATAGCGGTCCTATCTTCTGTAGGGTCTTGCGGTCTGAAGCGTACGCTGTTCCCGTACCATGCCATGATGCAGCTGCAGAGCTGTCTCTGCAGTACCTCTGTAGAACATAGTGAGAACTCTAGACGTGTGAGATCTCTTCACGTTAGCCATGTTTAGGTGGAGAACCTGGTTGCTGGAAGGTGGAGTGGTCTTCCTCACTGCCATGCCATTCTGTCCCTCAAACGCTGCGAAGAAGGGATTGAGCAGATCTCAAAGGGAGGCCTCAGGGTTACAGGCAGGTGGAGATGTCCTATAGTTGGTGATGACCTGGATGCGCCATACATCCCCAGTGTCCTGGAAGTGGCCATGAATTTTCTGAGCATGTGCGCACATCGCTGTTCTGATAGCTCAGGACAGGTTGGCTCTTGCTGTTCTTAGAGCAGCCTTATCAACCCGAAGGCAGTGTCTTGGGTTCTCAGCTGCAACTTTTGCAGTCTTTGGTGGCTTCTGGTTGGGCCATGTGATGTCATCAATGCACTTGCTGATAATGCTGGTCATTGTCTACAATACTTTGGACAGAAAATGTACTTCTGTTCTTTTTTGAGGCAGCAGTATGTTGTACAGGGTCACATAAGGAGGTTTTAATAAGTATTATTTATAAAGTATTAATAAAAAGTATAAGTATCAATAAAAAGTAGTATTTATGTTTTATATGTGAGCAAAACCTTTAAGTGTCACATAACCATCATGGACGCACATGTAAATAATGACATGCACATCCTCAGGTTTGATGATGAGGAGGAGGATGAAGAGCACTGTGGCTTCTCCACGCTGGACCAAATCCGCCACTTCACCATGGACGAGGCAGAGCTCAGTGCTGTTGATGTCGGTGACTTCAGCACCACTCACCTGCCTGAGACCATGAAGCAGCCACTGTACAGGAAGTCCAAATCACAGGTATCAGCGAGGTGCTGTTCATCAGCAGCCTTTTAGCACTTTGAAGCCTGGAGTTAGCATTGTTATATTCAGTTAACATTGCATAAGCATTTCTATGTAATTACATATTAATGGCTTATATAAAATTATTCTACCATTATATCATAATTATACCATTGATCATGAATGTTTATGCCCAATTCCATTTTCTTTACCGCCAAATTGTCTGATGGACATTTTTATTCTCTCCCCACACATTTTCCTGAAGATTCAGTTATAACAGTGCAATAAAATATTGACACTGACTGACATTTTAAATATGTCAGTGAAAAATCAATTGGCTATTGATATCAAGTTACACTAAAAGTAAGGCAAATGGCTAATTATCACAACATATAATAGAGATAACAGGCTGGCTAATCAGTTTAGCTGATTCTTAAAACATTCCTGTGTAAACCACTGAAATAATTCACTGGTTATATAGGCGAGCAGAATACAGTCAATATATCAGTTTGACTGAAAGGCCATTTTTTCCATCATAACATAATATAGTGGTTGTATTCAGTTCTATAACTCTCTCTCCCTCTCTCTCATTTCCTATAGGCCTATGCTATGATGCTGTCTCTGGCTGATAAAGACCCCCTACCCCCATCTCCTCACACCGCCTCAGTGTGGCACACACTCGGACGAACGGCCGAATCCAACGCCCTCCAGTCTCTCAGTCATGTATGATGCTCTCTGCACCATGACCTCTGACCCCAACCACAGGCACTAGGACTGAACTTGGCCTTCACCGGGCAGAGAAACCGCAGCTCATTCACTGCTGGCTGCAGCACTTAATTGTCCTGAAACACTATTGTTTGGGTCTGTGGTCTGTGCACACCCAGTAAAAAAAACACTACTTAAAATTACTCAACCTGACCAATTACAGATGACCTGATTGATCTTATTCAAATTAATGATATTTTAATGATGGTAATTAATGACAATACAGTGATGATGATGATTATCATGCTGATAGTAGTAATAATAGTTGTATTTATTCTGTCCAGTATCTATGTTTTGCACAGCAACGGCAGCTGATGAACAGGGGACGAGGTTGATAAAACGATGGCATTACGCTACAGTTTCACTTTGCGGTTTTGTTAGTTCAGATGGTTGTAAATGGAGCCCCTGTCTGGTCCCCTGTGAGAGTCTTCTACTGTCGCTGTCATGCCAGATCCTCGTAAGGATGTTGTTTTCCATTTTTTTATTTTTGTACACTGTTAGAAAATTCCAGCTGATTTTTATATTCTAGGAAGATTTCATAAGACAAAGTTCTGGAGAGACAAATTTACAGCAACAAAAAATATCTAATATTATGGCATTAAAGGTACCACTGTATAATAACACTACCATTATAAACGTATTAGGCATATAATAAAATGCAAATAATCAAATGTAATAAACATCTGAGCTCTAACAATATAGATGAAAATGGCCTCACGATCTGTTATGTGTTATAACTGGGTAGTCTTATATAGTGGTATCAAAATAAAATATGAATCCTGTCACCAAACAACAAACCCTGACTATAGTCTCACATGTAAACTCATACAGACAGACAGACACACAAACACACACACACACACACACACACACACACACTTCCACACCGTCACTCTTCTTTTGAGGCCTGGAAATGCCAAGCTGACGTAGAAGAACTTGCACCAACCAAACCTGATTGATGACTGCACAAGGTAGCAGTAATCTGGATTTGTAATACTGAAAATAAAATACTGACAGGCCAGCAAAGATCTCAACTGACCCACATAGAAAAGAATACATCATTTGAATATCAAGTCTCCAATGCCTGCATTTAAGAGAAACCTACTGCAATTACATGAAAGCATTCCCCAGTAAGTTTAGCGCTAAGATCAAACTGAAAATCCTTTATGGTGTGCTACTTCAAATTAGTATTATTATAATGATAAAATGAAAAGACAATGGATTAAAAGACAACTTTAAAGCAAATGATTCATTAAATGAAATGTGTGCCCATTAAATCACTGGGTATCCCGTGTCCATGTTCATTCATAAGAATAAAATATCTCCCCAAATTCAAATATAAAAAAAGCAATCTGTGATAAAACTTGCTACTTGTAAAAATAGCATCCAGAAGGTCCAATTAGAGCTAAAAGTGCAGGACAGGTCGCAAAAACTATGAACGGTGCACAGTTGGCTTGTTGTGTCAGGTCCTTATAATGTGAGTGTGTGTATCTTCTCTAGATGCCAGATTTTGGTAGTGTTTTTCATTCCCTCTGCATTATAGTTTAAAATTATAACTACAGCTAGGATTTTGATTGGAAAGTATGAAAATGACAGGATCTCTAAATCCAGGCCTATACAATTTGATACTTTTTAGGACTGTGAATGGACCACATTGGCTCAAACTAATCCAATCAATCTGGTTGGAGTCATTTAGGCCTAAGCTCATTGGGCACTTTATTATCCGTGATTTGTCAAACATCAAATTTAAACACTCCAGACTTAAAAAGGAGAAATACATGACCATGCCAGCACAGTCTGGGGCCCAGTACTACATTATTGGAACAGTTTCCTTTAAACATTGTACAGTAATTATCTTTGACCGACCATCAGTTCTTAAAGAGGATTTTATGGCATAATTTGCATTTCAGTTCATCTTAATGTATAAAAATGGGGACTCAACAGATTAGGAGACTGGAGACTGCTCTTATATACAAATACTCATCTTATGGGGGAAAGAAGACGTAAAGAGGAGAGGGTGTGACTGTTCTCCGATACCATCCAATGAAAGCACTGCATCTTCAACCTGGTCTCCGCCTAATCTCTCTGTGCTGCCAATAGTGGCAGATATGTTTTCTGTAAAAAATGAAAATAAAAATAAAAAAAGTGATTATCTTTGGAGAAAGGTTGTGTAATATAAAAAACTTTCTTGTTTGTTTGTTTGTTTTTCTAAAACTAAGAAAAGCAGAAGTACTGATGTTTGTAGAACTTGAGTCGAAGGGCATTCTTCTTTAGCCGGCCAACGATACCACTAAATAGCCTGTACGCTAGTCGTTAGCTATTCTGTTCTCATGTGGGTTTTTGTTTCTAGACAATCATGGGTTTATTTTGTTTTCTTTTTTTTTCAGTATTTTTTCATGGGTTCACTAGTTTCCATTTGCTCTTTCGTTCATTCTCGGTTGATGTCGATGTTATTGCTGTGTGTGTTAAGAGGTGTATTTATTTCTTGGCAAAACTGTAGTTTGTTTACTGACTAGCACTGCTCCTGAGCTTCCCCTTTTGGATGAAAAAGGGAGAGCGACTCCGCGCTTGGCTGGAGTCTGTAGAATACAGTATGTCTGCGTGCCAGATAGTATTAAAAAATTCATCCCATCTTATACTTCTAATGAAACTGTTAAATGATAGTTATTAGTTTTTTTTTTTTTTTGTATGACATTATTGATTCAAGTGTAAAATACTACAAATGCGGGGAATGGGGGTTAAAAAGGAAAGAATGATATGAAAAAAAAAACAGCTGGTAATATTTCCTTCCTAAAAAAACGCATGATCGGTTTGGCTTCAAATTGTACCTGACATTTTCTACGGTTGTCTGCAAAAGCTTGTGTGATATTCGGGTCCCTGTTGAGTCGTCGTGCCAAATCTTACAGACTTTCGTTTGTTTACCGTCACACGTTGAATGACTGGGTCTTTACTATTTTTGTTCATTTTTGGTTGTTTTGTTTGTTGTTTATAATCCCATTCTATGAGTAATTGGCGAGTTGAGGTACTTTGCTTTCTACGATGTAACTGTAATGCATTTCAATTCAGTAATGTGGGCGGAGCAACTATGAAATAAAGGACTCCAGTGTAGACCTGTGTACTCTCTCTCTCTCTCTCTCTCTCTCTCTCTCTCTCTCTCTCTCTCTCTCTCTCTCTCTCTCTCTCTCTCTCTCTCTCTGCGCCTCGATTTTTGTTTCTCTCTTTTCTCTCTCATTCGTGGCTACTGCTCCCTGTTACTAATGTAAAAAGTGTCCCTTTCACTAGTACATTTATATTTAGGGAGTCAGAGCAATCCATACTCACCAATAAGCCTTTAAATAAGATGGTTTGGTACATATTCTTAAAAATCACATTTAGGTCCATTGCTAACTTTTGTTTCCACAGTGAAAGCAACACTTTTCTCTGTTATATTTAATGTTGTCCTGTCTGCTAGATGAAGAATAGTTTGGCTTTAATGATAAAATAACCAAAATTCCAAATATAATGCCCTTTGTGAAGAAAATAAAAAGGGAAAAAAGTCTGGGAAATACAGAGAAACCAACCAGCATATTAAAGTTCAAGAACATTCATTAAGTGATAACAGAAGCACACAATTGTGAACGAACTGGCAAAATTAAAATAATAAAGCATAGATGTAACAAATACAGAAATTAAGGGGCAAAAACAAAAACTGATTCAATAAACCAGAGCATAGGAGTGTCTTCCCTGATTGAGATGCGAATGAGGGCGCTTGCCGGACATTTTTATGACAAGAATTTTACCTGACATTGTCACATTATAAAGCTATCTTCCTGAGATCTTTCTCAAAGAATGTTCTCATCAACATCAGCTCACTGTTCAGAAGTGTGTTTTACATACACTGTTAGAACAAAGGTACACAGGCATGGACTATAATGATATTGCATTCAAATACATAGACTTCAGTATGGAGATGGCTCCTCCTTTGCAGCTATAACAGCTTCCACTCTTCTTGAAAGGCTTTCTACAAGACTTTGGAGTGTCCAGTTAATCCCAAAGGTATTGGATGGGGTTGAGGTCAGGGCTCTGTGTGGGCCAGTGAGGTTCCTCCACATCAAATATAATCACATATCAAATGTGTTTTTCTCCTTTCTCCAAAAACACACAAGTACACTACATTGAGATATGGATACAGGCTTATGACAGAAATCTCACAGCAGATGAAAGACAATAACCGAAGCTGAAACACCAGCTGAAACTTTCAGCTGTCTTTTCTGCTTGTCTTTGGGCCATTTTAACTGTGTTCTGATGAAGGCAGCTGGCTTCAAGGTGGGACATGAGCACGATGTGATGCAACAAAACAGACCCCTGTCACTCATGGCAGCTTCACTGATTACAGTACGATGGGTTTTAGTTTTGTCGTTGTTGGCCACTTGAGTCTCTTGCTGTTTGGACAAGACGTTTTTCAGCTGTTTGTTTCAGCAGGACTATTACTTGCAATAAACTTTGTTGTACTCTATTCCAACTATGGTTGTCATTTCTAGACTACATGTGAGCAAGGGGGGGTGACACTTGGCCAGATTTAAGGTCAGAGTGCCAGTTATATATCAGGGAAATGCCTCAGGTCATAGTGATTTTTTGGCCAGTGTCATTTATACTAATAAAGTAATGAATTGTCCCATAAAGTCAACCAGAATTGCATTTTATAAGAGAATGAAAGAGAATATTTGGTTGGGAAATATTGGCAGGTGGCACATGATCTCAAGATCTGTTAGGATCACAAGTGTCTGTTTCACAAGGAAAGGCTATTTCTTAAAATGTGGTCCCTGTGCTTGTGATCTCATGGACTTGTGACTCTGTTCTTTCTTTGCATTTAACCCATATTCACCAAGTGAAGCAGTGGGCAGCCACCAATGGAGCGCCCGGGGGAGGAGTGTATGAGGATGTTGAAACCCAAAAACTTCTCCCTAAACACTAGGCCACCAGCCGCCCAGTCTATTACTGTATGATATTTTGATATTTGAATTCTGCTGTTGTATATGTCAGCTATTTTGTGGGCAACCATCACGTATGGTCATGAGCTCTGTGTACAACAAGATTGCTGCTACAAATGGTTCACTTCTGATGATCCATTGTCCATTTCTGCTCACATGCCCATTGTAAGTGCTTTCTCCAGTGGACAGGGGTTAACATGTATTCACTTCACCTATCAGTGGATCTGAAGTTGTGCCTGACCATTGTATTACATATACAGTATAATTCCGATATACAAATTTGAATGCACCTACACACAGAACATCCATACAAATACCCACAAAGGTTTATAAAAAAATAAAGATTAAAACTGCCCTGTGAAATAAAGCGCCTCATAACTATGTACTGTATCGACACATAGACTCACACATACATACACACACATCTCAAGCACACACACATACTCACACATGCACAGTAGCAAGCAGACACAGTGTGACCCTGAACTCAGGTCAGTGTTCCCACACAGGCCTACTGTCTGTCTGCCAGAAAGAAAGAGACAGAGGAGAGAATGTGATGAAAAGGAGGGAGAATGACAGGGAGAACGAGTGGAGAAACAGAGGAAAGAGGGAGGAGGGATTTGTGAGACGAATGATGGATGAGGTGGAGAGATGTGATGACCTGGCTCATCACTCAAACTCTTATTGAGAACATCCTATATCTGACGTCTCTCTCTCTCTCTCTCTCTCTCTCTCTCTCTCTCTCTCTCTCTCTCTCTCTCTCTCTCTCTCTTTCTCTCCTAC
>JBBPDB010000001.1:23862621-23877892 GCA_037974465.1 Brachypetersius altus
TCTCTCTCTCTCTCTCTCTCTCTCTCTCTCTCTCTCTCGGTCTCTCTCTCTCCCTCCCTCCCTCCCTCCCTCCCTCCCTGCAGGTCTACATCATCTTGCCCCATAAAACTGTGTCACATCTCATATCAACTAATTTATGTGGTTTCAGACAATGTATGCTATCCATTAAAATGGACAAAAGTACTACTGTTTGTAACCACACAATGTATGTGTATTTTTTGATTATTAACAACTCAGCAGGGTTTGAAGTCAAATGTCTGCTGTTCCGTTTGTGAAAAACAGGCCTTAAATGCAAACGGAAGGCTCAGGGGAGTTTTTTAAACCCACTTTGTCCAAATATGATTTGGCCAGTCCACTGTACACACTGCAGGCTGAATTTATTTCACTTCATTCAGATAAACAACGGACACAAACTGTGTTTCCCTTCCTTGAATTGAGTTGAATGGGTGCAATTGAATTGTAAGGAAGGTTTTGAGCATGTGCCTGTGTGTGTGTGTGTGTGTGTGTGTGTGTGTGTGTGTGTGTGTGTGTGTGTGTGTGTGTTGGCCCGTGGTCATGCAGTAAAAGCGGTGTCACACTCTTTGGTAATTGATGGGCCGGATTTTTTCCCCGATGGTCAACGTAAGCTGTCAGTCCATGGGCTCGGCGGGGCATCCGGCTTTGATGAGGTCATCACGGGTCACTCAGCCCTGATGAGGTCACGGTAGGTCGACCCACTTTGATGAGGTCGGCTGGAGTAGGCCGTTTGAGTGTGAGTGTGTGTGTGTGTGTGTGTGTGTGTGTATGTGTGAGTACTGCAACGGAGTAGAGGTGATAATGGGCCTGGTGTTTAAGCAGTGACGGTGTGTACATAAATTGTGTGTGTGTGTGTGTGTGTGTGTGTGTGTGTGTGTGCGCACACTGCAGTCGAGTGTACATGGCCTCAGGGCAAACATGCACCATTACTGACCAGCTGTTTGGTGTGTATGTGTGTGTGAATACCGTTTTGTGGGGGTCAGGGTGGGTAGTACAGGGCACGGCCTATGCATTGCCCTCTATGGGTTGACAACTTATCTAAACAATGTATTATCAGCGGATTGCTTCAACAAGCTTTTAAACATCCTGGCCTCATGTGTAGACCTCAGGCCAAAAGTGTGGATTATCTGCAATAATCAACACAATCAGGTTTGATGTGAAATGCTTCAATGTAGGAAAATGTATTGTGCCAAAATTGGTGGTGTGATAGTGGTGGTGATAGTAACTGGATCTGAACGTTTAAAAAAATTCCCTCATTTCTGAAAACGATTTTACCATCATAAGCATATATGAGACATATACATTATATACTGTATGTATACATTTACTATTGGTTTTGGGAGTTACCAAAATGGCTACATTGGTGTTAGTGAATATTGGTTCCTATTGGCGCCACAGTAAATAAACAGTGCTAAAAAAAGAAAAAAAAATTAAATCTGGTGGAATTCCTCTGAAAATGTAATTTAATCACTTTGTTCTATGCATATAAATACTCTGCTGACTAACACATTGTCACTGTGGTCTGGATGGGTTTTTTTTTTAATTAATGGGTCAAGTACATTTCATTTAATTTGCATGTTAGTCATTTATTTCCCTGCAAGTTATATTAATGTGATGCTGCATTCACAATGGACTGGAGCTAATTATGCATGTGCTTATAGGACTGGGTTGTAATTTGAGATTGCCTCAAAATGTTAAATATCAGTAACATTTAAAAGTCTCAAGCACAGTTTTCCATATTGACAAAAATAAAACTCTTCTTATCTTTTAATTGATTGAAATGTGGAAACTGGGGTAGATCATCAACATTTTGTCTGAATGACATGTCTCGGGGATTTGCTCCTCAGTAACTTGGGACTTTCTTGACACTTGAACATTAAAAATCGAGACTTCCTTGTGACTCGCAAAAGTGTGAATGTTGAGATAAGCGGGTGGATATGTATCAACAATTGCAATCATCAAAACCATTGCAAATAAGTTTTCAACAGCTTTGTTGTTTTTTATAGTTCCTTAAATAGCGGTTCCACGCTAAGGTGTACAGAATGTGAACTGTTTTTGCAATTTAAATATAGTACTATTTTGCTGTATATATTGTTCCAAAGGCTCCTTTAAGCACAATTGAGATCTTTATTCTCTATTAAAGTAAGAAAAAACACATAGTGTGAATTGATCAGAAGAGATCGCTTTGGTGAAAACACCTTCCATCCACTGAACTTACCCTTCTAGCAGGGGACACAGATTATCACAGTATTTCTCTTTTATCAACAGTATGGGCTAACACATTCTTGCATACACATATACACACTGTGGTACCACCCTAACACAGCCCCATGGGCTGCGGCTGGCACATCCATTATAGTCGTTGAGAACACATGCTGGCACTCTCACGCTGATTAGCTTGGCACCAGGTCCATGTGTCCTTCTGGCAGAAGAAACTGTATCACACCAGCCCGCCCTTTCAGTATAATTTGTTGCCTGTTCAGAAGGTTTGCTCAGCGATTCAAGCAGAAGCCTGGTATTCGACTAGTTCTACTCTCTCCAGATGTTACTTTGAGACAGTTTTCTCCGTGTTTTCTGCATTTGCATTGAGGAACATCAGTATTTGAACACCCTTTGACATGGCAAGTTCTTCCGTTTAGAATTCATGAAGAGGTCTGAAATTCACATCGTAGGTACATTCCCACTTTGAAAGACAATGTAGGAAAATAAATAAGGAAATCACATTGTATGATTTGTAAAGAATTTATTTGTATTGCACTGCTGCACATAAGTATTTGAACGCCTGGCAATTCTGGCTCTCAAAGACCTGTTACTACCTTTAAGAAGTCCACCTCTACTCCACTTAGTAATCCTAATTAGTAACACCTGTCTGAGCTCTTTAAAGATACCTGTCCACCCCACAGTCAGTCAGACTCTAACTTCTACCATGGGCAAGACCAAAGAGCTGTCCAAAGACACCAGAGACAAAATTGTGGACCTCCACAAGGCTGAAAAGGGCTACGGGGCAATTGCCAAGCAGGCTGATGAAAATAGATCAACTGTTGAAGCAATTGTCAGAAAATGGAAGAGGCTAAAGACGACTGTCTGTCTCCCTCGAACTGGGGATCCATGCAAGATCTAACCTCATGGGGTATCACTGATGATAAGAAAGGTGAGGAATCAGCCCAGAACTACCCAGGAGGAGCTCGTCAATGACATGAAGAGAGCTGGGACCACAGTTTCAAGGGTCACTGTGGGTAGAACACTACGCCATCATGGTTTCAAATCACACGTTGCATGGAAGGTTCCCTGCTCAAGTCATCACATGTCCAGGCCCATCTGAAGTTTGCCAATGACCATCTGGATGATCCAGAGGAGGCATGGGAGAAAGTCGTGTGGTCAGATGAGACCAATATATAACCTTTTGGTCTAAACTTCACTCGCCGGGAGCCCCGGAACCTGACTTATTTAGAGGAGATCTGTGTGGAGGATCCTAGTGTGAAATGTGTATTGCTAAACACAAGGCTACAAGACTGCCTGATGTTCACTGCAAACAAAATCACCACACATTTCAGAATTTTAACTGTCCACTCACAAAAATAAATTGTATCTGTAGCAACCTTTTCACTCCCACACAAGGAGGAACAGTGACCCCTCCAGAGATGCAATAATAATAATAAAAATAATAATAATACATTTGATTTATATTGCAATCTCAAAGTGAAAATGACAGAAAATGACATATTAAAAGACAGAATTAAAAATCTAGAGGAGTAAATACATGAAATATTAAAATACAGCAAGCAATTAAATAGTTGTTGGACTGAAAAAGCTGAGACCTGTCATTGAACAGTCATTCAGGGATTTAGCTGGATGCCATTCTTCTTTCTTTCTCTTTCGGCTTTTCCCTTCAGGTGTCGCCACAGTCTCATCTGTCTCCATTTCGTATGAAGGACACCATTAATAGTAAGTAAATGAAATCTGTTTGTTTGTGTTTTGGTCATGTTAAACGTTCATTTTCCTCGTAAAGCAGACAGCTTTCACCGATTTTAGTATAGTTCTGGTTCAATCTTGTGTAGTTTTTCCACAAAAACACAAGACTTTGGCTGACCCTTGTTCTGTTTTTTCAGGCATCATTGCCACTGTATTTTAGTCTCGTATTTCAGTCTGTATTTCAGTCTCATACACAAAAAGAATCATTTGATTTATTAGACAATTTATTAACTAGTCCTCCTTGTGCTTTTCTGCACTGATTTGTTTGCATAATGGTTTGCTTGTTTGAGTCCGTTCAACTTGTCTTTAGAAATTGTAATTTTACTCTGAGGTCACAACGTGAACCAGTTGCAAAAAGATTA
The DNA here is from genome assembly GCA_037974465.1 of Brachypetersius altus. Lineage (NCBI taxonomy): Eukaryota > Metazoa > Chordata > Actinopteri > Characiformes > Alestidae > Brachypetersius > Brachypetersius altus. The sequence goes on from JBBPDB010000001.1 coordinate 23,866,971, forward strand.
TCACTTTAAGAGGTGAGTAAGAATTGTATGCTAAATTTTAATAAATACATAGAAAGGATTTATTTCAATGCTCAGTTTTATGCTTGCGGTTGCCCAAGGCCAATTTGTACCTAAAACTGTTTGCAGTTCAATGCCAGTAGGAGTAGGGAAGTAGGGAAGTAGGAGCATGCAAAAAAACCTAACTAAGTAAAGTTGTTTGGTTTTTGGGGGGGTGTTAAAATGTTTGACTAGTTTTTAAATGACCCCTGACTAATTGGCACTAATTACACAGCTCGTGTTGAAACTTTGATAGTGTTTTCTATATTCAAGCTGGAGATGTGACCAGATTTTATCAAGCACACGGGGACTTCCAACACGTCCACACACCAGCTTGCGTCATGTGTCCAAGAGGCTGCGCTAAAATTGCAGTCAAAGAATAGAAGACAAACAAATGCGCAGTGTTTTACACCCTCCCATATGTGCGAGTACGAATTTCCTAATGTGGGAGAGTTCGCAGATATACATCTCTGCCCCAGCCTTAGCGTTTTGGGTTTGTTTTTACTCACCAACTAGCGGCCCAAATGGCGCGGCACTCGCCGAGGCGATTTTCTCCCCCCGGCCTTCTCTCAATGTTATCACTGTTGCCATGTTTGACAGCACTACTTCAAACGGCAGGTCCTCAGGGAACACGTGAAACCAGAGGAGGAGATATGGTAATTCTCTCTGGCGTGAAGAGAGGCTCGACGATAGAACTGCTTCACTGACACTTCACGCGCCATTGCAGCGCAAAAGTGGCCTGGATCCCATGTGACTTCTGCCCGGGAAAAAAATCCCCTGCTTTACTGTCAGGGCACACAAGCAGCTCTGGTCCCTCGCCTGGCCATTTGGAAAATCCTGCACTTCTTAAGCATCCGGGATTTGTGGTATAATTCCATCATTGTTCTTCTTCTTGTTTTTGATACCTTGCATCACCCCATGTCTACTTGTTCTGTATGAGGGTGTCTTAACCTGGAATCACGATCCCAACATGACCCAAAAACGTGAGAATGTTACAAACATACCTCAAAAAATCATTTTGATGAGGACCTACAGGCTATGATAAATGCCACAGAAGAAACGCTAATATAGAACAATGAATTTCTTACTGTAGAAGGGACTTGACTCATCATTATTGACTCATCATTTAAGCACTTGCATAATAAGTGTAAGAGCAAATAGGATGCATGAACAGAAAAAAATGAAGAGTATGATGAAAATATGATGAGCAGGATCTACACAGATGGACAAAGGAGATCTATGATTAGAATGTCCTTAGAAGAATGTGGTTTAGGGACTTGTATACTTCTCTTCAAGCTTTCTTTCTCATGAGGTATACTTGAATTGCCTTGCAGTGCTGTATTTGTCTTTGGGGAAGTAGGCTAGACAGTATTTCAGTATCGCTTATTACAGAAAGTTGCCCTGAGAGCTGTGCCAAACCATTCTTGACCTATGTTGGTTTCTCACAAGTACCATATCTTTCTCCTTCAGTATAGGAACCTTTGCCTCCTGGTTCTTTCAGTGAATCTTCTGCCTCTTATTTGGTGATGGGCAAATGTTTTTAACTTATTTTACCTTCTGGGCACGGTGGAGTTAAAAAACTCCTAAGATATCATTGGAAGAGGCAAAGAAATTCTGCAACATGTGACTAATGCTGACTGGAAGCAATGTTTCACTGCATCTGAATCTCTCCACTGCATCTTTTGTCTGTGGATTGCTGATGTTTGAACTGTGCCTTCAGGAAGATGGCGAAGGTTGCAGAGATAAACCGTGATTCCTATCTGAAATGATGCAGTGGCAAATCTCTTCTGTACAGAAGAACCTCACAATCATATCAGTCATAGATTGTGATGCAAAGGTTACTCCAGAGCATGATCTTGTATGTAACTTCTGAAAAATCCATTCTGGTTCTTCTTACTCACTTTGGAGCGGCTTGCAAGACCTGAAGCAAAGTGTGTTGTAGCAAAACATTCTAGACATCAAGCTTGGCTTAGCTTCTGGTCCACAATGGAAACCCAATCAAGGGGACATTTTTGAGTATAGTATCTAAAACCAGTGCAGAATGCGCCATTTAAATATACATTTTATGGCCCGTACTGATTGCTGACTGGCGGCACGTGGTCAGGACAGTAAAACTAAATCCATCGTGAAGGCTGTTTCATGTCAAGCTCTGCACGATGTCAAGAATGCAGAGGGAGAGCTTTCTAACTTTTAGTGCTTTCACGGCAGCCAGATTTAGTCATTTATTTTTGGGTATGTTTTTGACAGACAGTTGTGCTGGGAGAGTGTGTGTGCATGTGTGTATGTGTGTCTTTGGCATGTTGGCAGATTAAAGTCATGGTGTGTAACACTGTGGCCACCCAGCGCTTGCTGGATGGATGGCCCTCGGAGGCCTGTTTGACTTGTGTCAGGTGTCTGTGTGTGTGTATGGATGATCTCCGAGGCCCTGGCTCGACTTGAAACAGGTGTGTGTCGTCCCTGGGTGAAGGCTTTGCCTGATAAACATTATTGGAGAACATCTGTCGGCTGTCACAACACGGGGCAGCCGGAGAAGCCCCCCATCCATCAGTCCAGGGGCTCCAGGGTCTCTGCCTGGTCGTCCTACCTGTGGTGACGGTCTGGTGCACTTGAGAAATGCTTTAGGGACTGGGCTATGATCGCAGGGCGTGTGTGCACACACTGTTCCACTCAGGTGAGCTGTCAGGGGGTGACAGGTAACCTCCTTCTGCTCTACCTCACCCCTTCGGTAGAGACTGGCCTTAATACTGACCTATCCTCAATCAAACCCACACATACACAGCCCTCACATCCATTGTATAGTTCTAAAAGCCCTTAAAAGGAAGTTCCCCTGTTTTTGTGTAATTAGTTTGTTAGGATGTAAATAACCATTCTGAGTGATTTGATGTGAAATGTTTCATTCTAGAGAAACTTGCCGGGTTGGAATTCTTCACAGAGCTGGTGAGAGGAATCAGATGTCCAGAGAGTTTAAAGCTATTCATTTATCAGTGTAAAAGAAAAAAAGCAGACAAATTAAACCTTGACAACTAAAGGTAAAATGTATGTTTTCAGTACTATGATCATTGAGTCCAAGCTTATTTTAAATCCAAATAACAATTAGATTCTTCAGCCCATAAGGCCTTATTCAATTTCTCATATTTTCTTTTCTCAGGAATGTCATTTCAGACCTAATAGGGATGAGGTCCTCATCCCAAAAGAATCACCAGGAGATTTCTTCAGATTTGAGTGGGGCATTACTTTATCTCAAAGTAAAAAGCTGTAAGTAGTTTATCTGATGGTGACATTTTCTGTTGATAGCTAGGACTCCTCCAGTCATGCAATACCACTGACACTGGAAGAGAGCAGAGACTGCCATTTCTGTCAGATAGTAGATGCTTGCAATGGCTAGCATTGAACTGATTAGTGGAGAGGGAGAGACATCCAAAGCTATGGATAGCTGAAGCACCAATTAAGATCAAACTCACAATCTCTAGATAATAGGTCTGGAGAGTTGCGCCACTTGACCCTGTAGAAGAAATTAAACAAATTAATGGTTTCATACTTTTGCATAATGCTGAATACTGAATGCTGTTCTAAAAGCTGAAAAGCTTTGTAAATTAGTCTCCTATCTCAGACAGTGCAGATTTGGAGGACTGCCTGATTTAACTACATTAAAGCATATTATGTCTAAAGCAACAGTGCTGAACAGGTCAGCAAACACATGAAGGTTATCTACTTACTTCTAACTGCTTGGATTACTTAAGTACAGTAGTTTCAACTTTGTTTTTACTCACCAACAAACGGCCCAAATGGTGCGTCACTCACCTAGCCTATTTTCTTCCTCTGGCCTCAATGCTCATTTGTTTTAAACTCATTAAAATGCTGCACAGCAGTGAAAAGGTAATATTCTGGAATGTGTTGTGATTTTAGCATGCAGTGTACATCAGGCATTCTACCTAACTTAATAAACCAAGTCCCTGAGCCTAATAATTACTGAAATAAAATCGAAACAAATGGTCTGAAGCTAGAGCCTATGAGCAGGCAGCTATATCACCTTTCATTAACAGCTTAAAAAAATTGGATAGTCATGCAACCCCTAATAGAGACTGATATTTTTTAGAACTGCAAATTAAACCATGGCTATCAGCAGTCACAAATAAGGCTATGGGTGGATTTGGGTAGTAAATATAATGGGTCTATTTGTTTTGTTTACTCCTGGTTCCTCTTGTTAAGTTTCTCTTCATAATCAAATCAAACAACTAAAGGTAAAATGTATGTTTTCAGTACTATAATCATTGAGTCCAAGCTTAAATCCAAATAACAATTAGATTCTTCAGCCCATAAGGCCTTATTCAATTTCTCATATTTTTGTCTATTTTCTTTTCTCAGGAATGGCATTTTAGACCTAATAGGGATGAGGTCCTCATCCCAAAAGAAACACTGGTAGATTTCTTAAGATTTGAGTGGGGCATGACTTTATCTCAAAGTAAAAAGCTGTAAGTAGTTTATCTGATGGTGACATTTTCGGTGTTCTAGGAGGTCGATAGCTAGGACTCCTCCAGTCATGCAATACCACCACTGACACTGGAAGCTAGTAGATGCTAGCAATGGCTACCATTGAACTGATTAGAGGAGAGGGAGAGACATCCACACACCCAGAGAGAGCAAAACAATGAAAGGCTGCAGCACCAATTAAGATCAAACTCACAATCCCTCTATAATAGAGAGAGTTGCGCCACTTGACCCTATAAAAGAACTTAAACAAATGAATGGTATCATACTTTTGCACAATGCTGTATACTGAATGCTGTTTTCTGCTAAATACAGTTCTTTACTGGGGTGAAAATACTACACGAGACCATTTCCTCTCCAAGCTTTGTAAATTAGTCACAGAATTGGTCTCCTATCTCAGACAGTGTAGGTTTGGAGTACTGCTGGATTTAACTACATTAAAGCATATTATGTCTAAAGCAACAGTGCTGTACATGTCAGGCAACACATGAAAGTTATCTACTTGCTACTGCTTGGATGACTTTAAATACAGTAGTTTATGCTTTGTTTTTACTCACCAGCAAATGGCCCAAATGGTGCGTCACTCACCTAGCCTATTTTCTCCCTCTGGCCTCAATGCTCATTTGTTTTAAACTCATTAAAATGCTGCACAGAAGCACAGTTAGCAGTGAGAAGGTAATAATATGGAACCTGTTGTGATTTTAGCATGCAGTGTACATCAGGCATTCTACCTAACTTAATAAACCAAGTCCCTGAGCCTAATAATTTCTGAAATAAAATAAAATCTTTCCTGCACTACATACCTTACACATCAAAGCAGAGCATCTAAGGCTAGAGCCTATGAGCAGGCAGCTATATCACCTTTCATTAACACCTTAAACATGCAACCCCTAATAGAGACTGGTATTTTTTTTAAGGGTTTTAACACTCAAATATTTTTATACTAGGTAAACCACACAGGCATCAATTACTTCCCTAATATCCACGAACCCAACACTTTATGAGACCCTGACTGCACCACTCATCCTTAAACAAAGCATGTGGTTCAATAGATGTTCTAAGACCCCAGGCACCTTCCTTTTTGCCTGTGAAATGCTCCTCAGTAGGGTTGTCCATGTCCAGCCAAGTACAGTCCAGAACATTACACTGTTTTTGCATTCAAGTTTTTAAAAACACAGATATTATAAGATGCTTGAGAAGACTGGTTTAGTCCATTTATTGTGATTCACAACAAAACTCACAATTATAGCCTGCTTTAGGGGCTTCAATTTTAAGTTTCAATTAGGTTAGGCCTGAGTAGTGTTAAAGCTCTTCTGCTCTAAACAACAACAACAGAAGTGGCCTGTGGAGGTGGTGTGTTGTAGTGCTTTAATGGCTTTATTTTACAAAAGTGAGAATTGTAGGATCAGAGAACAGCCAGCTTTAACAGCAAAGGGCTACTACTAACCATGTTCCAGATACAGAAGGTACTGGTCTCATAGAACTGGAAATAACTATGTTGCCAAGATGACTGCAGAGTGGACAAACTTTCATGTAAGAACTTCAGTCAGGCTCTGTTATAGACCTTGATAGCATCAGCGGCTGCAATTAATTCTCCTTAAATTCAAAATCAGTTCTACAATGTTATGGCTTCTACCATAGTTGTTTGAAGTATAAGTGATTAAACACTACTCATGCCTACCCAGAAAGGTCTGTTCATACTTCTTTTGGTCTTCATGTTGAAAATGAATAGATTTTAGAAGTAAATCTAAAATCAACTTTAGATCTTTTGCTAGCTGTCTAGCACAAACTATTAATGTAACAATACAGAAATGGCCAAAAACTGAGAAACCATCAACTGACCTTCCATGAAAAAGGATCTATGTATATATGAACCTCCTCTTTGGAGTAAAAAACCAAAATGCCAGTAAGTCTCCAATTACTTATTGATTTTATGGTACATCAGTTGCAGGATTAGTACAAGGACTAAAAACACATTTTCTTGAAGAAAAAAAAACTATTTAAATTCAAAACTCAGATTATTCATCATTGTAGCACCATTTTACTCAGCGTTTGATCAGCAAGACAGTATTTGAGTTTCGCGACCACCCGACATAAATAGAAGTAAATACAAGGTATTCCAAAAGATACAAATGCTCTTCCCTCACATCTCATTTTTACAGCAAACAAAGCCTTTTTTTGTTTAAACTACAGTACGAGTGATGGCCATTTGTACAGATTAGAGCTGTTTGGCATGTGAGCTTTGGTGGATCACTGATCTTCAGTGACTTGAGTTTTCGTTTACACCAGTCCAGTTCGGGCCGACAGTTCGCTTTTAACAATTTACACAAAGGCCGTCGAACTAATGGTTGTAGTAACTGGATATTTACGCGTCTCCTCCAGCGCTTTGGGTGCGCTGTCACAGAAATCACATCACAGGAAATACATAAGGACCACCAAATCCACACTCGTGCTCAACTGGATAGAGCAGACAGTTTTAAATAAGTCATCCTTATCGCACAAAATATTTGTGATACTTCTTGCTGTACAAGATATGAAAACCATTAAACACGGTTTAGATCATGTGACCTTATAATGGACAGATGTACAGTAGTGCATTTAGCAGTTCATTAAAAACCTCTGAAAGATCAAGCCCCCCTGAGTGTGCTCTGCTAGGGAAAGATCATGTTTAAGGGTTATATTAGTGAAATGCTTTTAGTCCCTTCAATGGTTTGCAGTGGTTGAGGTTGCACGCTTGTGTCCTGTAATAGAGGAAAGCGGTTGGACTTTGTGGGATGCTTGGCTCATACAGAACAGAATGCATAGAGATGTATGCACGCATGAAGGCACGCCTTCTTGGAATAATTTTCAAATCTCGGTCCAAACACACGCACAGTAAAAACCTAGAACATACACATATACTCAAACAAACACACAGGCTGTCTCGCTGGTACATAGTGAACTTAGTGGGTGTTCTGTTGTTGTTGTTGTTGTTTAACATCTTGTTCTTATTCTTCTGGATCACCTTCATTTTAAAAAAGCTTGTGTTCTACACACATGAGACAAAAAGTTGCTTTTAGCTGTCCATTCCTGTGTATACTTGTGGTACTGTGTTACACACCTCGTCGCCTCTTTAGTGGTAAAGAGAGCACAGCAGAGTCTGCAGAGAGAGAGAAAGGGCATTAATGAAGTTCATAATCAATACATTGCCAATGATAAAGCAAGTTCTAAGAGGGATGCAGACATAATCATAAAGGATACAGAGGAGGGTGAGGGTGAGGTCTAGCCCTGGACTGGAGTCAGGTACTGGTGCTTCAAGAGAATCCTCTCCGGATAACCACCCCAGAGTTTAGCACAGTCCCGTAACAAGAAGATCAGGGTCACCTGAGTTCTAGGCCTAGGAGTATATATAGATCTAAGAGACATTCTCTCTGTGCGAGCCCTGCCTAGATACCAAACGTTTTCCTGGTTTCTTTTATGTATTGCTTTGTTTCTCGGACCTTTTTTCTGGATATCCGGACTGCTCTTTTTGCCTTGTGGACTTGTTTTTCATTGTTTTGGAGAGGACTTTTGCTACATTTTTTTGGACTTTGCCTTTTGCATTTTGTATTGGAATACATCTGCTTAGTGTTTTCTGCATTTGGGTTCATATCTGAGTATCACTGCAGAGAGACTGAACACCAAGGACATAAAGCTGTAAAAACAGACCTTTTCAAATATATTGTTTTGAAAACCAAATATATTAACATATAGTCACATATTCAGGGGATCAGGCTGACAGTTTGCTTTTTAACAATGCTATCTGAATGAGGCACAATACAGTCAATACATCAACATTTTTTCATACCACTCCACAACTGCAGACCCCTCACTGGCTTCCTGTGGCTACAAAGCCAAAAAATGGATCTGCCATGTCTTCCCTATCAGCACATCAGACCATGGGTCTTCCTCTTAAAGCATCAAAAACAGCTCAACTTGACCCACTTATTCTCAAAAGTTGAAGGCATGCATCAAGACCCTTTTGGCAACAAAGTGGTGAAACAAACTTCCCCTAAACATCAGAGCTACTGAGACCCTTGCTGTCTTTAAACGACCACTGAAGACCCATCTCTTCACTGAACTAAACAACTACTGAACAACTACACATACCCTGCTGGTGTATTAACTTCAACTCTGATAGAATGTTGGTTTGCTAGCAGGTCTTAATTCAAGGTTATTGGTGTGAACGACATTTTCTCTGACTACAAACCTGCCCATGTTGTTCCAGATGAGAGTGTGTGCCAAATGCCGTAAATGTAAGTGACACCAGGTTCTGACAACACGATCTGTTTTCACAAACCACCTCAAGAGTAAGATGGTGATCTACAATCGTTTTTTGTGACAATGGCTGTCATAACAGTCCTTGAGGTATGTCTAAGCATATTTATTCAGTGGTGGGTTATGCCATATGTTTGCATTAAAGAAAGGAAGTGAGAGAACAGAAGCAGTCAGAAGTGATGAAAGGGAGAGAACGAGAGGCAGGCGATGGAGGGATGGTTGAGGAGAGAAAAGTTGATAAGAAACATGGAAGCTTAAAAATGAAAAGCAAATGTGGAAGGCTTCAGGGGGTTTTAGGGTGCATGGTGTGTTACACACCCCCTCAGAGCAGCACTGGAAGGGGTCAGATGGCATGGCTCAAAGCAAACGCAACACACACATACATACATACACACACACACACTAACAGACACCCTGCTGTGGTTCACTTAACATAACTGTCAGAAAGACTGGCCAATATGTAAAAAAGAGAGAAGAACCTCAACAGCTTAGGGGCCCAAAGACTCACACACTCAGACATTCAGCCGAGAAGCCACGGGGTGATGGACAGGGATGGAAGGAGAGAACGAGGGATGAAGGAAGAGGGAGCAAGGCAGAAAATTGCGTAAAAAGTGTAATAACATATGGATTTAATGAGAAAGAGAAGACAGCTGTCATGTCTTTGGATTGCCCAGTGACTTTCTGTCAATGAACACACACACACACACACACACACACACATGAACACACTCACTTTCCTTGCACGTCGGTCCGAGCCAGGTGGGTGGACAAACACAGTGTCCACTCTGTGGGACACAGAGTCCGCCATGAGTGCAGTGGCACTGTAGAGAACAGTCAGGACCGTACCATCCACTCACACACTCTGTAAGAGACAGGAAGAGGAAAATGTACATCACATACACTACATGGACAAAAGTATTGGGACACAGTTGTTTTTTGGGGTTTGGCTAGGTCCGTTACTTCCAGTGAAGGACAATCTTAATGCTTCACCATACCAAGACATTCTGGATAATGCCACATTTCTAACTTTGCAGAAACACTTTTCTATTTCAGTATGACTCTGCCCCTGTGCACAAAGCAAGGTCCATAAAGACAGGGTTGGATGAGTTAGGTGTGGAAGAACTTGACTGGCCCACACAGAGCCCTGACCTCAACCCCATCCAACACCTTTGGGATGAACTGGAACGGAGACTACGAGCCAGGCCAATATCCCAAAACTTCTGTCCATATAGTGTGGCTAAAGCAGTACCAGTTTCCAAGTTAAAACCTATTTTGATGGCTAATGCAAGGTGCCATTTAACTCAATTACCATATCATCGCTCTTAGGACAATACCTAAAATCTTTCAAGCATCAGTAACATTTGTTGGACTAAACAACAAATGTTATGCAGAAAAAATATCTACACTTGTATTTCATAAAGTAGACACTTCATTAACATAGTGGTGCCCGAAGCAGTTTTGGATATCTTCATGAAGAGCTGGATGCAGTTTGAGCAGGTTTAGCAAAGATTTGGGGATGTATTTTAAACAATTGGTGTTTGTTAGTAACATTATTGTCCTAGATCAGCACCAAGCTAAAATATTGTACACCAAACATGTCTGACTGACTACATCTGGGGTAGGTGGAAAACTGTTTAAATATGGCTTTCACTGAACTGGATTAGATAAGAGGACACAGAACCAATTATAAGATAAGAAATAATGAATGTGACTATTGTTTGAGAAGCCTCAGAATAGTAAATTATTAAATTATTATTTTATTAGTTATTGTACCAGTATTAGCATTCTACCAATAATGTAAAGTTAGTGACAGGCACAAAATAATAGTACTAGACTCTTACTATTAGTTCTTCACTATGTACCAACACACACTGACTGTGTATATGTTTGTGTGTACCTTTATCACAGTACTTGCCGGTCTTCCCTGGGGGGCAAAGGCACTGGCCTGTGACTGGATCACAAGGGACTCCCTCAGCACACTTACACTGATGTGCACAGCCCACACCGAAACGGTCAGCTGAACAACCTGTAAACACACACACACACACACACACACAGGAGCTCTAAGTGCTTACTAAGCATATGTTGTGTACTGCAATATG
>JBBPDB010000001.1:23877992-23895399 GCA_037974465.1 Brachypetersius altus
AAACGTGTAATTCCATCTCTCTCTCTCCCTCTCTCACACACACACACACACACACACACACACAATCACCAGCAAGGCAGAGGTTGTTATTTGATCAGAGACAGGTATTCCGTGCACCCTAATGACACACACACACACACACATATTCATGTTTTAATGAGAGCTTTTATGTTAATGCACTACACTGTACAGAACTGTCTCTTCATTCAGTAAAGCAGCCCCTTTATAGTGACGCATGAACACACCACAGCACAGCACACAGTGTGAACGAAGTGAAATCCTTTCTCTGCTTTTCACTCACTCACCATGTGAAGCAGTGGGCAGTCAGTTACGCAGAACCCAGGTAGCAGTGCTCAAGGGTAACCTAGTAATGTCACTGGAAGTTCTGCGATTCAAACCCACGGCTTCCGATCACTGGGGCAACTCCCTAAACACTAAGTGGTGCTATGCAGAGGTGTGTGCGCGTTTTAAGATCTGCTAGAGTGAGTCTACAATTTGACCAGAAGAAGGCAGCAGCTCATGTTTAGGGTGGTACTAGTTTAAGCAGGTGGCAAAAGACGGTCCAACTATATCTGAATGAAATGAAATGTAATGAAATCAATCGAAATGTTAATAATTTGGATGAGAATGACTTACGTTTATTACAGTGGGTGCCATGGTAACCTGGAGGGCACAAGCACTGTCCCGTCATGTGATCGCAAGCGTGTCCGTGACTGCAGTCACAGGGGTGTGAGCAGAGCACGCCAAAAAATCCAGCAGGGCATTCTGGGAATGACATGGAGAGGAAAAGAGTCTTTCATATTAGTCATTAAGGTATTTCTGTGCACACACACACACACACACACACGCGCACGCACACACACACAAACTCACGGTGCTCACAGGTGGGGCCGTAATATCCGGCAACACAGGAGCAGGAGCCAGTAAACCGGTCACACATTCCGTTGTTCTGACATACACAATCTTGTTCACAGCTGGCTCCAAACCGGCCTAAGACACATGCTACAGAAATGCACACACATACAGTGTTCATTTAGTGTTTTTTTGGAACATTTATTTGCACATCTGTAATGTATAATTAAACTATGGTGCAGACAACATGGTTGGTCTAACCTCAAACAGACTCATGACAGACTCTAACTTTATTCAGGGCTTATAGAGCTGATTTATTCAGAAGTGGAACTTAGTTTCTGCATGTTTATTTGTTTACCTTCCTCACAGTGTGCGCCGGTCCAGCCCAGTCCACATCTGCAGGTTCCATCAGTAGGGTCACACATACTTCCATTTGCACAGGCACACACACTGTGGCACTGTGCTCCATAGCGCCCTCTGGGGCACACTGTAAGACAAAACAGTCAGTTTAGCTTAAATATTACACTATTCTATATAGTATGAATAAATTAGAATAGATTCATGCTATATTGTACATCAGGGATGTCAAATGATCCAACTAATTGTGATTAATCTAATCATTTCTAAGCATTTCATTAAGGTGAATCACATTTGACTCATTTGTCTCAAATGTTTCTATTTTTAAAGTACACGAGGGGACAAATAAGCCCCATCAGAATGTAGTTAATTTCAATACTATTAGCAGTTTTTGCTGTGAAACCATATTAAAGTACAATTAGTTGTAAAGTGGATGTAAAAGTACCTTCAAGTTAACTTGAACTATGTATTGTAACAAATTTTTCCTAATTACATTAATGTGCAATGAAAAAGTACCATATACCGTAACCAACTGTGCCTGAGCTTCAGATCAAAAACTGATGACCAGACATTCTCCTGCATGATTTTCATGGTTTCATCAGTTATGGCAAGTTGCTCAGGCCCTATAGCAGCAAAGCAGCCCTACCACCAAAGCATCACCAACACTGTATGTATGATCCTGTTGTGGAAATTTGTCCAATGGGAGACCTTGCAACTCTCCTATGGATCCCACTCTTGCCCGATTGTGATTAAATGGCTGCGTATTGTGTTTGCTCCATAAAGACATTGGCTGGGTGAGTTCAGCATGGAAGAACTGGCCCACACAGAGCCCTGACCTCAACCCCATCCAACACCTTTGGGATGAACTGGAATGGACATTGCGAGGCAGGCCTTCTCGTCCAACATCAGTGCCTGACCTCATGTTCACATTTTAAACATTTTAATTATTCCAATTAAATAAACTTGATTAACTGGTTGGTTGAAAAAGTATTTTTTCACACTAGTGTTGGTTTTCAATAAATTAAATGATCTGCATTTAAAAAGCTATTTTGTGTTTGCCTAAGTTGTCTTCATCTTATATAACATTTTCTTTTCAAGATCTTAAACTAAAGTGACATACATGAAACAATAAAAGAAAGCAGGTACTACATATTAAATATTCAAGCACTTTTTAAAATTCTGTAAATTCAGTGTGTACAAATGGAATTATCTGTAAAATAACCGATTATTTCATTTGTAAGTATGTCTACACATTGCTTACAACGTTGAGTGAAGAACAGAGCTTTTGGGAAACAAGGTCTTTGTTTTCTTATTCCACGCTAATATGGGCTCATCATTTAAACTCAGTCAGGCTTCTTTCACCATCATGCCTGAACAAAAGCTCTGAATTTCTCAATTACTGTAATTACTAAGACTACACCACTGAGCACGCTCATAGCTGATAGCAGCAGACACACACACACACACACACACACACACACACACTGACACACACACACACACGGACATATGATTGTCTTTAAGTTTACTTAAGCTCCAGATCATTAGTGAGATGGCAGTGGGGTTATAATTTGGCAGCAAAATAAAAGAATAATCATGTTTCTGTGGGTAATTTAGGCCGGGGAAACAATAAAGCGAATCACTTTGATTTTCCTGCTTATTTATTTGTTTCCTGGCCAGCGCTGCCGACACGGAACACCAGCTACTTGGAGTCTTCAGTAAACATTAAATACGCTAATGTAAGCAGTTTCACGTCTACAGGCGTCTGAGACAGGATTCCAAGAAAATGGAGCTAAAAACTCCATCTCTTGGAAAGTCCCGTTCCGTTAACACAGCCGTGGCGGAACGGGTGATAAAAGCAGGCAGATTAGGAATGTGATGGTGCTTCTGTTCTTCTGGAGAACGGATGCTTGTATCACATTCCCTCCGCACAGGAAACAGAGAAAATTTGTTCACCAAACACTGTGAATAGGGGGACGTGAAAGAAGTAGAAAGGGGAAAGTCCGTCTGTGCATACTGCTTTAAAAGGGGGGTCATTTAGACTACTTAGAGATGTTTTGCTTCTGAAGTAATCAGGGACTTTGCCATATTCTGATGAGCTAAAGGTGTGCTTGTGAGTTTGGGAGGAAACCTTGGTTTTGTGAAATGAAATACTTTGATGTAGTGCAAAATTACTGTCCATTCATTTAGAACACTTTTTAGACACTTTTACTCAATGCACCGTACAATATGAGACTGTGTGAGAACCAGAGGAGAGCTCCAAGTGCTAAATCCTTATGTAAGAGTAGTGCAAGAAGATGCAAGAAGTGCAATAGGAGAGGAGATGCTCTCTGAATAGTCTTCAATGCCATGCTTCCAAGTTTGTGGACATCGTTTGTTTAAGGTCCTTTTCTAACATGACTGTGCACAAAGCAAGCCTCATAAAGACATGGTTGGATGAGTTCGGTGTGGAAGCCTGACCTCAACCCTATCCAACATCAGTGTCCAACATCAGTGCAGGACCTTATGAATGCTCTACAGAATGAAAGGGCACATATTCCCACAGAAAATCTTGTGGAAAAGCCTTCCAAGAAGAGTGGAATCTGTTATAGCTGCAAAAGGGGGATGAACTTCATATTAAAGTCTGTGTTTGAATGCTGTTGGTTTAATGGCCAGGTGTCCCAATACTTTTCTCTATATTGTGTATATTACGTATGAAGTATTAAAGGCTGCATAACAGAACTAGCATGTATCTGGGCCTTTTAAATGTTCCTCTTTTTTCCTTAATTTCCCTCCTAGCCTAAATGTAGTCAAGAAAACAAGAAATTACTGATGTCTAAAGTTTGCTTTAAGATTTTTGCTTTGGAATTAGAAGACTAAAGGCCCAAACATGGAGTAAACAACCAACACAAAAACATTAAATGTTTGAATCCCAGGGCTGCTAGTAGCACCACTGAGGTACTCTTGAGCAAGGTACCCCCTCATAGGTGGCAGCCCCCTGCTTCACTAGGTGAATGGGTTCAATTTGGAGAAAATTGCCAAATTTTGCCAAATTTGAACAATTACAGTGATCAGATTTCAAGTCGGCTTGTTTTTTTACCTTGCTGGCAGGACTGCCCTGTTCTTCCTGGAGCACAGGAACACCTCCCAGAAACTGGGTGGCACTGCCCTCCCTCCCCACACGAGCACAGCTTCACACAGTCCTTCCCATAGTAGCCTGCAGGACAGCCTAAAGCATGGATGAAAATATGATGGTGACTTGACTTTTGATTTAGTATTTGAAGCTCTACTTGTATGCTGCACAACATATGCTGTATGTTAAAAAAAGCTGTCCATGATAAAGCTACTGACAATTAATTGGCATGTGTTTGACCAGTATTCTGTCCAAATATTAAAGCCACTTGTAGGACAGAGCTTCCCAGCCTTGTTGGTGATTGGATTCTGTTAATTAGGTCTTAAGTTTCTCTTCATAACTTATCTTCGAAATCAAAACTGGGTTTTAACATGTCAGTTTCATACTAAAGCTTACATTTGAATTTTAGAGGTGTTTATTTATATGCAGCCTGGTAACACAATTTAATATGTTAAAATATTTCCTGTAACAATATTTCCTGCACAATAAAAATAATACATTTTTTTAAAAAAGGTAAATATGCAAAATGTTTAACTTTTGTAACAAATCTCAATGAAATCTCAGGCAATTTATCGAGGAATGACTGTAAAAGAATAGTTACAGTACAGATAATATATAGATAATTGCAAAAAAGTTCAAATACTTAAAACAAAAAAATAATCAAATGTTTCCACAATAATCAAGTGGTAAAATATTGAATGAATTACTAAACCAGTTTCAGCTGGATTCCACATTACCTGCTGTGCAGAAATGGGTTAGTAGATTAAGTTGTGGTGAATATCAAGGTGTCTGACTGACTGAGGGCTGAGTTCTTACTGGTGTTGCAGTTGGGCCCCAGGTAGCCTGGCTTGCACTGGCAGGTGCCTGTCTTGAAATCGCAGCGGCCACCATTGGTACAGCGGCATCTCTTTTTGCACCCGGGGCCATAGGTGCCCTCTCTGCATTCTAACAGACACACACACACACACACACACCAGGATTAATAAAGGATCATTTCTAAGACAAAGCATGTAGTGGTGAAAAAAGACTTGCTCACATTGCACATCTGTCATTCAACTTTTCTGTCACCTTAAAGGAGTAAAATCCACAAAAGATGACAAACAAGAAACTGGAAACCCAAATACAGGTACCATTATGACTCATTTGCGCTTCACTAGCTAATATCTTGTCATCTAGATTCCCACTTCACAAAATCTCACACATCACTTTGGAAGCATGATAAAACTTTCATGATCAAATTTCATTCATAGAGGGTTCTGACACATTTCAATGGTTTAAGAACTGCCTAACCTGAAATGTTTCATATTTACACATAGCTATATTTGCTCAAATCAAACATAATAGCTCCCAACTGCCATGACTGACATGTTTTGATCTATCTTCAAAATTAATTCATTTCCATAAATCTAAAAAGTCAAATCACCTGCTGAACTTCTAAAATCAAACTCCTCACTACTTGCGCCATTTTGCACATTCCGGCTGATTGTCACTTATTCTATTAATGTTCATATTATGCTTGACAATACGTCAAGGCAGTACATCTAGTTATTGCTGTGTTTCTTCTTATTATTACTCACTACTTAATTCTAATAAAAGGTCTTTTTTATTATTATTATTATTGTTGTTGTTGTTGTTGTTGTTATTATCATCATTATTATTATCATTATTATTGGTGTTATTATTATTATTAATAATATTATTATTATTATTATTATTATTATTATTACTTTCTACAGTTTTATATATAAAATATATTACTGCAAAGTATTTTTTTAAATGCTACAACATTCTCTTGTCTATATCCTTTTCCGTTTGGATCAAGCCCTGAACTGGTTGCTGGCTGTCTGAACAGGAGTGAGTGGTGTAGGGGAGCAGAGGGAATGCTGTCTTTTACCTTTTTGGTCAGCTTTGTTAGCGACTGTAGAAGCGATGAAGGTTTTTAAGCCATTAGGACAACTGTCCAGCCGGTACACTCTTGTTCATTTTCAGTAACAAACTCTACTGACTACTATTAATCTGCGGCAGTAGGAAACTTACTTGGACTGCACCTGGAGATAAAACCAAGTGTTCCCTCAAAGCTCTGCCAAATCACAATCTCCACAGAGCATGGTCTGCAGACCTGGCAACTATGTGCTATAACTGACTACTTTTAAAACAAATGTCTATCCCAAGGGATGTGTGTGGGTTCGTAAAAGCTGTAAATTTAAGACAAGAGATAAGATAAAATTTATCAGACCCACAAGTGGGAAATTTGCACCGCTATGGCAGAAAAGTGGAGAGTACAAAGGTAAAAGCAGTAACACAATAGATTAAAAGCTATACAACACAACAAAATAAAATAAAAAGTACACCCTACAACTAATACAAGATATATAAATATAAACATTTATATGTTTTATATATACACAGGTATACACTGAAGTGTCATCTGTTGTTAGGTAATGTGCTAGTTATGTGCTGGTTACTCAGATATTTTTCTAATACTAACAATGCTTAAAATGGACCAAATAAATATGTCTGACAGGCTGGCTTACTGAGTTGGCAGCGGTTGCCGTAGTAACCAGGTGGGCAGGCGCATCTGCCAGTGACGTGGTGGCACAGTTGCTGAGGTCCAGGACACACACACACCTGAGAACAGTTCAGCCCATACCTGCCCTGCACACACACTTCACAAACAGTGCGGTCGTTAGTGGACAAAGTGAACAGTGAGGGATTACCAGTGTGTAATTAACATCATAATTGCACACTGACACGGGTATCTCCTAATGGTCAGTTAAGATTTGTGTCTGAACTCATGAAAGTATCATGCATGTTCTTACACACTCGTATGTGGAGAGTGACTGAGTAAACATTTGTTGGAGGTTACAGGCAGTGTGTGTGCACACTGTGATGGCATGTGTGAGCGATAAGCTCTGACTCCAGACTAAAAGAGAGTAATTAGACTGTTGTCATTAGCCATGTCTGAAGCAGTGTGTGTGTGTGTGTGTGTGTGTGTGTGTGTGTTTGTGTCTCTTATCCTCACACAGACAAAAACAAAGCCTGCTGTTTAAGTTGGCACTGTGCACTAAACCTTATCAGATGTTTCACATCCATGGAGAGAGAAAGGGAGAGAGCGGTAGTGTTGAAAGCAGCTTAAACAGTCTAAGTGTGTAAGTGAGGGAGAGAGGTATTGAGAGAAAGTGGGAAAGAGTTCACAAGATTGTATGTGTAAGAGGAGCTGTCAGGATTAGTCTATTACTGATTAAAACTTATGGTCTCTGTAAATCGGATTTGTTATTATTTGCAATTTGGATTAGTCTATTTTAAAAACTGATAAAATGCATGTTCTTGATAAATCTTTTGTGATTATTTGAAATTTGACGGATTAATCTGCAGATAATAATGAACCCATGTCTAGCTGTCTGAACTATGGTTGGATGGTTTGCATCTTCTGTTATATTTTCATATTATGGCTGAGAATTACCCCAAAATATAGCAGTGGCAGGTAGATGCCGGAGAGCATTATTGGCAAGTTTACTTGGTCATTAAATGAGTGAAAACAGTAAATAAGCTACAAAACAGTCCTGAATCATTTCATTTATAATCAGTTTATTCCGTAGTGAGCAGAGCTATTATCATGCTTGCTAAGATTATGCTCACAGCTCTGCTCGCCACAGAACTGCTTAGATTCAAGCCGACTACAGCTTCCATCAGTGGAGGCCACAGCCCCCTGGTGGGCTGCGCAGGTACTGTGGGTGGGCTGCAAGAGGTCATTCACAATAAATTCATTGTTCATTTTGAAGGTTGTAATTAAATTTTAAATTACCATAAAATATTTACATATTAAAAACTAACGAATAAACCTAGCAAGGGGTATACATTCTTCATTTAACTCACATACATTGTTTATATTTTATTTTATCCGTATCTTAGGTGAAATCAAAATGGTGTCTATATGATTACTCAGTTAATCTGCAAAATGAACACTAGTTAATTAGTGATATAATGGATTTTGACTGGGTGTATGTGTTGATGAGTGGGTGAGTAAATGAGTTGATGAGTGGGTGAAAGTATGGAGGAATGGATAAAAAAGAAGGAAGAGCTCTCACTTTGCTCACAGCTGCTCCCCAGATACCCTGCTGGACAGCCACACCTGCCAGTCACATGGTCACAGGCTATGCCCACTTGACACTCGCACACCTGCGAACAGTTTTTTCCAAACCAGCCAGGGGAACAGTCTAAAACACACACACACACACACACACACACACACAAACACACAGTTATTGTACTGATAATTGTCATGATCATGTCCTGTCTAAGGTGAGCTGGAAGGGAAGCACGAGGGTAGACTTCCATAAAGAGCAAACATAGGGTTTATTAACACTGGTACAGTAATACAATAAGTCCTATATGCCAAAAACAGTTAACACGTGTGAATATTTTTATACCAGCAATATACAGAGTAAATTATTTATTAAACAGTCCTGTTGGTGTAGATGTGTTGTTTAGTGTGTGCACTACTCACGCTTTTTGCAGGTGAGCCCTGTCCAGCCTGGCTCACACACACATTGGCCTGTTACATGGTGACAGGTAGCGCCGTAGTCACAGTCACACTTCTGCTCACAACCTGAACCATGGAAACCAGCTGGACACACTGCAACAAACACACGTTTACATGCAAAAAAACTCAGCTTTAAGGCCTAGCTGATTTGAAAAACTTGACGTGCTTTTCTTAAAAAGCATAATTTTTTAGAAATTAGTTCCCAATGATGGTTCTAACACAGACTATGCAGGTCAAATTCAGGCTTGTGTGGTTGCTCCTGAAAATAAATTTTATTGACCAGCTTGGTTTTGTTATGGTAGTAGAAATACATAAGAATCCCATTACTTGTAGTTCCACATCTCTGTCAAAGATTGGAGTGTATATTTTGATTTACAGTGCGTGTTTGCTGTCCTGAAGCCATTTTTTACTGGTGAGTTTCTATTTTTAGTAGATGGACCACTCTGAACTGACGTGTGCAAAAACCCAGCAACTTCAACTTCTTGTACCAGTGGTTTACACATTCCTATGGAACATGTCAGTGTCACTGTCGTATTAACAATAAATTACAATGATATAATATAATATATCTGGGCAGCAGAGGTCCCGTAGTTAGACATTAGACATGACAGGAACATGAGTGGCACAGAAGATTTGAAAACCACTTGAGCCAAGACACAAACATGGACAGACAGAGAGGGAAATACAGGGACAGGGAGAAACATTTCAACAAGGACAGACCAGGGAATTTGGAGGCCATTGATGAAGGACCACGGGATGATAGTGTTGTCGATGGCGAGGAACCAGGGGACTAAGAGGTTGACAACTGGTCAATGGGAGCGAGACTGCACATTCGGTAGCACAAGGACAGGTAGCTCGCACCCAGCTAGGCAGGGCCTGCTCAAAACCAGGAGACCTCGAAGCCGACTGCTCCGCATTCAAGACAGACGAAGGAGAGGGAGCTCAAAGGTAATTTCAAAGGTGTCTGAGCATATGCTGGCAAAGCAAGGCCACAAACCCACCCAGTGTCATGCCCCTGGAACAGTTGGTGGTAAAAGGGGACTGAGAGTGAGATCTGCCCCTTCACCTGTGGCTGGAGCAGAAGACCCTTGGCCAGAAGCCCAACCTACGAGATCCAAGCCCTCAGCCTCACTACACTGTTCGCAGGCCTCAGCCACCTTGTGGCCTTGGTCCAAGACCCAACATGGTATTTCTGGGAAAGAGATCCATTCCCTCTAGAGCTGCTGCAACTAAATCTACAAGCCAGCTGATGCTGTGTAGTGCGTAGCCCTCTCACCCAGCCTAGCCCAGTTACCAACCTCACCCAAGAACAGCACACTCTTAGCCAGAGCGATGTAAATATAAGTGCTTAGTAGTCTGCGTTTGTTCTTTATACCTGTAAACCTACACTAAGATCAACACCTGCTTTTAAAAAAATTCACTGCCAGCTGCGTTACACACCTTAACAAACCCTGTCAAAAGAAAAAAAAAAATCAATACACATATAAGGAAAAACAGTAAAGAGGGTAAGAGTCCGAGTTTTTTCTTAAATATATAGAAAAAATATATATGAGATAAATGAAAGGACTGGAAGTCCAGGCTTCCTGAGTTTGCTGTAACCATTTCTTGGTTTGGTCAATTTGTAACGCTAAGTGGAAGTGATGGAGGATGATGGTGGATGCAAATGCAAATCAATACTTTATTTACAAACAATAACATAAAATAGAGAAGGGTTAACTAACAAATGAGTACCGAATAATGACTAAAGTGAAATCACAGAGAAAGGGTAGTGTCAGGGCTGATACACTTGGGGAAGAAGCACAGGGAGACAACTAGAGGAACCACTAACAGAGAAGGAGGACAAGGATGGAGTATGTATATCAAGATAACCAAACACATGTACAGTGGAAAACACAATCAAACAAGTGGAAAACCAGGACAGGACGTGACATATAGGGATGTCTTTACAAACACGACTTGGCTTCTAAGGTTACCAATAGTAGCCTTGTAGCTTAGATGCGGAAATAAAGTTAGAATTTAGATTCTTCGCTCAAGACAAACATTTTTATTCTCCAGAAGGAGAGAGACCCTCATTGCTTGGGCAGTACCAGACACGAGTCGCTCTGAACACTTGTCCTTCACAGAGGTTCTTGTACCTTAAAAATCGCTTACTCATTATCTAAACTAGGTTGGCTTCATGGAGCCCCCCTTGCATCAAAATCCGCAATAAACACTTATCACCCTGAAGATGAGCCACGTTGTCACTTCACGCCCAGACCCCATGGAGCCAACCTTGAAAACAAGTCCTTTGGACAGGGCAAGGAGATAATCTGAAACATTCAGCTCAAAAACAAAGTGTGTCAACAAAATAAACTCATAAAACCACGTACTTTGCCCTAACGTCCTCAGCACCAGTAACAAAACCTTTTAATGATTTTCAGTCACCACAATCCCCCTTAATATGAGTATAACTAGAAAGAATCATTTGAATATACTGATCGCTCTTTAGAATAGATGTGATTTTGTCCCTTACAGGGGAAAGGCAAAAATGGTATACATGAGACATTTTGCCTAATGTTGGTAAAAGTATAAGTTACCAGTGTAAATTATTTGCAATCACCTGTTACTCTAACTTTAACTCTCAATGTTATACAGCTTTCCTTTTCACTTTAAAACCATTTACAGCTTTGTTCTTCCCTCGGTACACATCCTAAAATTTCTGCAGCTCCATACTAAGAAACACGAGACACGTATAAACGTCATATTAAAATAATTTTAGATATTATGTAATTATTTCTGTCTTTTTGATGTTCTTATTACAACCCAACGTTTGAAAGACAGCGTGCTTGCATTTTCTTTGTCTCTGCAAAAAGGCTTTTCGTCTAACTCTGAACCTATGAGCTGCAATATTATTCTCGCTGCAGATCCGTAATAATGTGATCTGGTAAAATGCTCAGGTTCAAAGTGCTCTCCGCAGACTAATAAATGAGCATTGCTGCACCTCAGTGCTTTTTCGCAGAACAGTTGCACAGCTTCCCGCTGTAAGGCGTTGTGGTGTATGTTGGTGGTGGTATGCGGTGGAAAAGGCGAGCTGGCCTAAAGTGTGTTATCCTAATGAAACCTTCTCCGCTTCACTGGTTTCACCATTAGCCATGAGATTAGAGCTGATGGAGAAAGAGTCATGGGAAAGACAGTGCAAAAATAGTGGACCAAAATGTGTGTTTGTGTGTGTGTGTGTGTGTGAAAGAGAGAGAGAGAGAGAGGCAGACAGAAAGAGAAAGGGAGGAAAAGAGCGAAATCTTTATGGTCCCTCCACCAGATTCATTAAACTACTAGGAAACATTGCATGAGAGGAGAGTACACACTAAAAAAGTGACCCCCCCCTTTCAGTGCTCTTTAAAAGGCATCTTCCCCCAATAAAAAACATGGATGCACTTATCCCTCATACTGCCTAACTTAATGAGAGCTGCCTCAGGGAATTTTGTCCCACACACACACACACACAGACACACACACACACATTCCCCTACATACATTCCCTCTGGTTGCAAAGTCCCACAAAAAAGTTTAGAAAATATAAAATATATGGTTTCTAATATATTATTAATACATTAAATGAATAAACTAGAAAAGAGCACATCCTTAAGAAGATACAACGATGACGGAGCAATTTGCCAAGTTGCTTGGCGGCTGTTATAAGATGGGTATTGTTCACTGGTTGCTATGATATCTCTGGTAGTTGCTAGACGTTGCTATGAAATTACAGGTGATTGTTACGATCTGTCTAAGCACTTTTTGTCTTTGGCAGTGTATTTGTATAATGCTGATATAAGTGGGGTGCACAGCCTTTTCTTGCTATTCATTCCCATGGAAAAATAACAGAAATAAAAAGTTGTATATACAGCATTGATGTCAATATCTAGAAAACTGCAGAACAAGGTAGCAGAAAAAATTCAAGAGGAATATAAAAGAAGAGATGAAGGAAAAAGACGATAGCATCGGATAAGAATACTGCTGCTTTGCAATGTACAGTAAGTGATAGAAATGTCTGAAATGACAGGGAGAAAACTGTAAAACACAGAGAATGATCAAATTCTCATGATTAATTTTTTTAACAGTTCTTTTTTTCAATGTATACATTCAAATATAGGATCTAAATCATTTAGTATCTCGTTTAATGTCTAGTGTAGTGTCTGTTTTTGTCATGTTTTTGTTTTGTTCTGATATAAGTAAATGAGCTCTGTTCTGATTGGCAACAATGCGGCATCCAAAGAGCAGTGTGTGGGATGGTACCTTGCTCGAGGGTTCCTCAGTGGTGCAACTGGCAGTTGTGGGATTTAAACTATGACCTTTTCATTGCAAGGGCAGCTCCTTAACCACCAAGCCACCAACTGCTCCAGTTGGGATACTTTTGAGCTCTTATGTAATTGCTCAAGGTTCCTAACAAAAAACTTCCACAAATCTAACCACAGTTATGTTGGTGTGTGTAATTTTAGTTGTTTCATTTTTAATTCAGCCCATAGCGATGTGTTCATCTTGGAAATGCCATGAATCAACCAAGCTGCTCTACTTTCCAAATTATGCAGGTATTTACTGATGCATAATTGCAAACTTGTATAAACTCTCTTCCAGTCCTGCAGAGAAGAAGGGTGTGGTGCTGAGAATTGCTTTGGAAGGGATTGTTCAGAACAGCTGGTTACATTCGGGTCTTTAGCGGAGATTGCTGTACTATTTTGAGGCAAGGACGGGCCATGAGGCCATTTAACAGGGCCACAGCAGCAGTTGTGGCGGGAGTAGAAATCGACATAGCATCCACATGCAAGTTTATGTGTGTGAGAGAGACAAAAAGAGAACGAGGGAGAGACACATCTGCACACAGTGCTTCTCATATAAAAGCCCTGAGTACATCCTTGATTGCCAGCACAGTGTGCAGTCACCAAGGCGACGGTTCCAGAACGAGTGGGGCCGGAAAACACAGGATTTCATTATTCACAGCATTTCATTAGGACGATCCAGAAAGAAAACCACACATCATACACTCTTTCAGTTCTGTCTGACTCACTGTACAGACCCTTCATTTCCAAAAGCTCGTAGACAGTTTAACTCACCACACTCCCTTTTGCTGCAGTACACTAGATGTTATAACAATGCTGTTAGTGAAGTTTTCTGCAGGCTCATCATGACATTTTTGTAGACAATTAACTGCTATAAAAATAATCAAAATTTTTGCTCATTGTATGCAACTGTTAAAATATACACAAATAAAGTTACTGTTAAAATAAAGATCCTCTACAGTTCTTCCTAGCAGTGTTTTCAATAGAGGATGTGTACTTATTTTCACTTGGAAAATCAACCAAATGTGTCATTTACCAGATGCTTTTATCCAAAGCGACTTCCATTCCCTACCTACAGGGCACAGTCTCCCTGGAGCAACTTGGGGTTCAGGGTCTTGCTCAGGGACAGCACAAAATTGTTCTCAACATTTAACCCATTCACCAAGTGAAGCAACGGGCAGCCAGCAATGCAGCACCCGGTGTGGGAACGGTGCCTTACTCAAGGGTACCTCAGTAGTGCCACTGAACTGGCAGTCCTGGGATTTGAACCCACAACCTTCTGAACCTCCTAACCACCAGGACACCAGCTGCCCATGTGTCAGGCCTAGTCAGGCACTGATGTTAGATTATTAGTTCCAAACACCCATCCAACACTGTTCCAAATGACTGCCAACAGACTAATGTGGGGCTTTTAAGACCCTCTATTTGAAACACATGCATTCGGCATCGCAACCATAGGCTTGTATAAAGCTACTTTTGATCATTCTATCTTATTAGCAATGCTTTTGTATGGATATTATACAAGTCATGTGTGTGCGCAACTGAACACATGCATCAATAATGGATACACCTACAATCTGAATATCATTAAAAGGTGTTTGCAGATGATTTCACATGTGTCAGTATGTATGTGATATTTTGACAATTATAGGGACATAGGAAAGTAAGGGTTAAGGTTTTAATATGCTGTTATTTATGACAACATAGACTCACACAAATAATTTTTGTTTCCTCAAAGCATTGTCTAAATCTGTTCCAACCACATGCAGCGCCTCATTTAGGTGCTGGACAATCCAATAGTATTTAATGATATTATTAAAAAAATGTAATTTTATTGTGTCATATGCATTTGCATAACAATTATGAGAAACTAAGAAGACCTAATTGGATATAGTGTAGTGCAGTTTGTGAAATGGTGAATAATATGTTATTATTGTGAAAATGAAAAGAAACCCATAATGGAAACCGTGGATTGTGAAAATGTCCTAAATGGTTATCTAGCCAACTCTACTTGATGTAGTTTAGGACAGTACGACTATAATACTTTAATACATATAATAATAAAATTGAATTTGTGAAATGATATTTCTATTACTCGATCTCATTAGCTGCTGAAAATGTCTCTTCTAACTACCCATGACAGAATAAATTTGGCCTTCATTTCCACATGTGCCCTACATCCTCCCACATCAAAGTGTGTGTGGGTGCATGTGTGAGCAAGTAGGTCTCAGACAGACATTTATTTAAAAGTAATTACACCATGTCTGAGTCTGCAGGTTTGAGTCACACTCATCCTGCTTTCCAGCAGGAGGAGAAAATGTCTCCTCATTTTCTCTTATCCTACTTGTGACATGCACCACGGATGCAAATACTTTCTCTGTTCTAACACAATTCAATGATTTAATTCATTTGACTGATGAAACAACTGTTAAAATCTCAACACAGTTCTATTTATTAAGTCAATTTATTCCAATTTAGTGTGCTTTATTAATTTCTAACTATACAGATTACAGGGTGTCCTTGAGCTGCGACACTGATCAATACCTATAACAGTGATGTAGCCCGAATGTTGGTGTACGTCGAAACACACCCCAGCCTAAGTCACTTACCGATCGTAACACATTTGTAAAATAATAAGCTAGAACATAAGCCACAGAAAAAAAGGAAAAGGACATAAATATATTGTACTTGTACTTTTACCAGACCAAAATGGCATAGGTAAGCGTACTGGGGGACGCCAACTCCCTCACTCATGCAGCGTGTTACTGCATGCTCTGCGTATTCTTCTGCCGCATGCAACCAAACGAGTTAGCTCACGTAGTCCGTAAGTATGATGCTAACGCCGTAAGTCGAAACACTCCTGTCTCAATTTCTGAAATATTTTATGGCACTGAGCGTCGTAGACTCAAAACGTTGTATGTCGAGACTGTTGTAACCTGAGGACCCCCTGTATGTGGATAGACTGTTTTTGCTGTGGGTAAAGCTAATGTTAGCACAGCAGACAAGGTTATGCCTAGCTTTGAGTAATAACAACTACGATAGTCATCATTTAATAAATAATAAAGAAATATAATAAAGTGCATGCTCAGTCAGAATCACAGCCCCTGACTGGTCAACACAGTGGATGGCTAACAACCATACTAACAACCTGGAGAAAATAAGTACTTTCAATGAATTCACTTTATTAGAATTTATTAGATACTTATTTTTTTCCCTCCTAAGTCTTTGTTCCCATATACATTCAATTCAGAATTTCTCTAGGTTGTCACCAGATGAGCTTCGCAAGACTAGGAAACTGATGAGGATTCAGTTCTCAGATAATTATGCTGGGAAAAGAAACAGATTTAGATCATAACTTCTGTTCCGAGCCAAACTGAATTGTTTTTTTCCATCTATTCAGGATCTCCGTCACTGACCTCATTTGTAAATAAAAGCACTGCAGCCCATGCTGAGCATGTAAGCTGATATTGAAGCATGATCTTGGCTTGTCTTTACACCTCCTTCAAACACACACACACACACACACACACACCCTCTGACTCTCATTTTCTCTATCTGGATACTCTAGTATCATGATCATCTCTTAGGTCCTCTGGTAAAGAATAGCAGATGGCTTCCTTGTTTTCTGTAGTCTAAATGTTGACTAAACGTGTTTCCATGGAGTATGTTCTGTTGAAAGAAATCTGTGTGTGTGTGTGTGTGTGTGGGTGGGTGGGTGGGTGGTGGTGTGTCTCTGTGTGTGTGTGTGTGTGGGTGGGTGGGTGGTGGTGTATCTCTGTTGTGGTTTTGTTGTAAAGCAGCCCGCTGAATGTGGCTGTCTCATTAAGAAAAGGATGCTGTCATGGATCCAGCAGTGCTTGTCAGCATTTGTGTGTGTGTGTGTGTGTGTGTGTGTGTGTATGTGTGTGTGCAGACTAGGACTTCATGATAAGGTCATAAAATTCAATAATTACGTCTGCTGAATATTGTGATGTCAATATGAGAAATATAGCGTCATGCATTAAAACTGCATATATCTGTGCAACAGGTATAGCTTTGTCCCTGCATAAACAAAAATTTAGATCCATTTTTTCACAAAATAATAGCATTCATTGTGTGTAAAATGCAAAGATAAATAGTAAAGTGGCCCCTTATAGTCACGCATGAACACATGCACAGCACACAGTGTGAACAGTGTGAAATTCTTTCTCTGTATTTAACCCATTCACCAAGTGAAGCAGGGGGCTGCCA
>JBBPDB010000001.1:23895499-23919305 GCA_037974465.1 Brachypetersius altus
TATGCTGAAGGTAGGATTCGAACCCATGACCTCTTGGTCTGGAGGCAAGTATCCTACCCACTGAGCTACCTCCACCCTGATTAAATGATTAAAACACATTTTCTGAATTGTTCTACTTTTCCATTTGGTCCAAGAAACAGATCTGTGTGGCAGCTAACAGAGAGTCAGTTTAGCCAGTCTGTCTGCTGCCTGGCCTTGGTGCCGGTTTGTCAGCAGCGGTTATCTGACCTGCTGGCCTTATAACAGGCTATGGGCTATGCTGCAAGAAATGAGAGTAGCACCCTCCTGTGAGAGGTGGATACCAAAACCCACATTGTTTTCAGAGCAAACTTAGACATCCAACAATTCAGTCAGTGCCAAAAGATTGCTGTGGTCTTCAGGGCCATGCCGCACATGGATGGGCAGAGAGCATATTACAGCATCGGACATAATCTGGGCTATTGTACACAGTTCTTTAACATCATACTTAGTAACCTCCAGCTGCCGCAGATGAATGTTATTCGCTCCTACACAATTCACCATCCCATCATACTTATGGCCAATCAACAACCTCAGGTTCCCTGTAATGTCAGGTGCCCTGAAATATAGCTAACAGTACCTGTTGCTGGATCCACTAAAGGAGTAGCTAATCTCATAGGTTGATTAACTGAATCACCTATGATCAAAGAACTTTTAACTGGCTTCTCAGTGGCGCTTAATGGAGTAAGGCAAACTTGTTTAATATGTGAAATCAAGGAGAGTGGTGCTCGCATGAGGAAAAGCCTTTCAATTATGCCACCAAATCACCACCAATACTCCCTGGTGCAGAGGCTTCACAAGTGAAGTTGAGGGCATGCTATGTCCCCTAAGGGAATTGGAGTTGCTAGCAACGAACCCAAATCTTGCTTTCTAGTCCTAATTAAAGTCCCTCTAACTGAGAAACCTTCTCCAGAGACAAAACTGGCACTAGTCAAATTAAAACTAGATCAAATAAAAAAAGACAAATGCTGAAAAACGTACTAGCAGCAGTAATAGGAAGCAGGAGAAAAAGCTTCCTTCCTTACTTATATAATAATAATATAATACCAACAAGCCCCACTTTAATGTGAACCGACCTGTGTCCTGACAGGTCTGAACACATGTGTCACTGCTGTAAAGTGATGTAAAGTGTAATCACTGCTGTAAAGTATAAAGTCACCATTCTGTCATATGTGAAGACACCACAGCACACCGTGTGAACAGCACAAAATTCTTCCTCTGCATTTAACCCATGCACCAAGGAAAGCAGCCGGCACCCTCTTTGGACAACAGATGGCTGTGGCATCACCTGGGATCTCCTGATAATAGAGCCACTGACTAATTTACTCAGTTACTGTTGGTTAGCTCAAAATGAAACTGTGAATGAAATTGTCTGATCTCCACAAAATATTGATGTAAATAATTCCAAATTAAGGGCAACATCACATGGTTAATTTCAAATTCAGTACATGTGACCACCAGCCTCTCACCTCATTTATCTCTCCATCATCAGGAAACTCATTGTAAATGTTCATGTCATCCATATCCTGCATGTCTTCATCTTCTTCTGAGTCTTCCTCACTGTCCTCCTCGTCTTCATCATCCTCCTCTTCCTCCTCGTCAAATGTCTACAGAAGTTAAACAGGGACATACTGAAATGTACCAATTGCATTTAATGCATAACTACTTAGGTGTATGATCAATATATGACACAAAGTGGCACTAACATGACACAAAACAGCACTAAACTACATTTACATGGCCCCTGTGCAAAAAATAAATAAAAATGCACCATTCTAGTAACCACAACAAAGGACAGACAACACTAATTTGAATAAAAGGTGACACGTACACCTTAAAAATACAGAAAAAAATTGACACATACGAAGAGTCACATCCTGTTTACAGTTAAACATATTTACAATCAATTTACAGCACAAAACAGTAAAGTTGGATTCAGATACATTTGCTTTGGATGAGTCTCATGACTATCTTAATCCCTACAGGTGAATGCACAACTGATTCATCATCAGTATCATAATGACCATTAATGTGGTCAGTTTACCTCAAAAATGGGTCTTCCAATGGGCAACAGGTTAGTGTCCTTTTCAGCTATACTCTGCAACTGTAAAATCAACATGGCATAAATAACATTTGTTTCAAGTTGTAGATTTGATTAAATTGGCTATTAAACAAATGACTTGCCCATGTCTGGTGTTGCTGCTCTTGCTGGTGAAGCTCCGTTTCGTCTACACATGGGCGGTCCAGATTAAACCATAGAGACTCGGTCATTCGAGGAAACAAAGAGGGGAACAGCGTGGACATCACTGAGAACATAGAAAGGAAGGACAGCCAAGAGTTAGATTTCACGTTCACAAATGTAGGTTTAATCTTTTCCAAATGTTTACGAAATCTAACGACTATGTAAACAAGCATAAATATTACAGTCTACAGGGCACTTACACAATATGGACAAAGGTATTGGGACACACCTCTTAATTATTGAATTTAGGTCGCCCCTTACTTCCAGTGAAAGAGACAATGTTTTGTGCACAGTTTGGATGATGTTATTTTGTGGGCCACAGAAACACTCCAAATTCTTCTGGAGAGCCATCCAAGGAGAATGGAAGCTGTTTTTACTGCAAACACCATATTAAAGTGTCTGTATGTGAATACAATGCTATTAACATTCCTTAGTGTAATGGTCAGGCGTCCCAAAATTTTTGTCCATATTGTATACTTTCTACACCACGAATTTCTACTTAGACACTTAATAGTAAGGTTTAGTCACTTGAAAATATCAATATATTAATGTTGTGTATTTTTGCACGCCAGTATACTACATATGTGGCTCATAGTGGCCAAACAACGATGTCGCTATCTTAACTGACGGTTACTCCAGCTAACGTTACTGAGCTAACTATAAACAACAGACCCTAAATATTCAGGCCGGGTTATTTCAAGCGATTCTGTGAGCTTCTTTACTGCTGCATTGTTTCGCTTTTATGAGTCAAACATTTTACAACGCTCTCGTTTTACCTGCCAAGTGAGAAAGACAGAAAACAAGCTCAAATTTTCAATTCTCCAGCCGAAGCCAAATGTACGCTCTGCCTCCCACCGGAAAAAGAACAGTGTTCCGACAGCCCGCCTCGCTCTGTGTATTCTCTGACTTGAGATCAGTTCTTCAGTTTTTCCTTCTGCCTTTGATATATGGACCTGGGTAAATGGAGCCGGTCCTAGATCAGCGTAAAATGACACGGTAAGGCTGGTTTATATTTACTGCGTTCTCATTGGCTGGTGCTTCAAGCGACTTCGCTATAATTGCTCAGATTCGCAAAAGGGCGGGATCTGTCCAAAATAGGTGGGAAAGTGAATTTCGTCATTATGTTGCACTACTCCGACTTACATTACATGGAAAAAAGTATTGGGACACACCCGTTTTTCAGGGTTTGGGGAAACCCGCTTTACTTCCAGTGAAGGGCAATCTTAATGCATCAGCATACCACGAGAACGCCATGCTTCTAGCATGTTTGGGGAGAACCTTTTCAATTCCGGCATGACTGTGCCTCAGGGCACAAAGCAAGGTCCAGTTTAGTGTGAGTTTAGTGTGGAATAACGTGGCTGGCCCACACACAGAACCCTGACCTCAACCCCACCCAACACATTTGGGGTGAATCAAAACAGAGATCCAACCATGTTGGTCATCAAAGTCATGCTAGAATAGAAATTATTCCCCAAACTGCTTTCACAAAGTTATAAGTATGGTGTTGAACAAAATGTCTTGGTATGCTGAAGCATTACAATTGACCAGCTTCGTCCCAATACCTTTGTCCATATTGCGTAAGACACTGGTAATCCTTGAGGAGTAGGCTACAATGAAGAACAATGGAAAAACGAAACGAATAAGACTTAAAATCATAATTCCAGGGCAATCAACTTTTTAAATGTAGTAGCCTACTGAAGCCACGTGTTTTGTGCTACGGTGGAATAAACCGTAAAAGTCAATTACGCTGCCTGATAACGGCAGGTCAGGGTGACACTTCCAGCATAACGAGTCGTAAAGGAGAAAAAATACAATTCTGCGACGACTAAACGCTGAAGGCTAAAAGAGATCTCCCCCCTTTTCACTGCGCAGTCCTCTTTCCCCTCGTCTCCTAACCGCCTCCTTCCACCTTCCATCGTCTCAAACGGCACTCTCTTGGGGGTTAAACTACAGCACCTGTCGACAAAATTATTTTTATTTAGCAGGTAAAAAAACAAGAATTTCTCCTCTAAAGGCACGGAAATCACAAGAAAATGGACTATCACTCGAGGCTGTCTGTAAGGTAAGACCTCTTAAGCAATTTCATAATATGAGAGTTACTGCTTTTACTGTACAGTATCATTGTGACCAAAAACGGACAACACTGTCACAAATATTATCAGCTTTGTGTAGCCCTTTCAAATGCACTATAACGTGGTTCATCAGTTAGATATAAATATGCTTTCAGGTGATGATTAAATTGACAGGAACAAATACTGAATTTTACAACAATTGAAGCCTCAGAACGTCACTTTAATATACTTGCAAGTGGGCGTTTGGGTAGTCTAAACCCATACTGAGATAGCATTGGGAACAAAAAAGTTAGAAGCAGACAAATAGCAGCTCGGAAAACTACTAAGGAACATTTAGAACTACAGGAGAACCTTTAATATAGTGACTGAAGTCATCATGGCTCTCTTTTGTGGCAGTTTTTATCTGAAATATTAGTGTCTGTTATGTAATTGAGTAAAAGTAGATTCGAAGTACTAAAATACTCTATACTGTACTTATCTATAGTATTTATACCCAGCATATGTGTATATAACAGTGTATTATTATATTTTCTACAGATTGCGATTTACATTTATGTTTACATTTATTTACTTTATTTGTTCTTGTCTCTGTGTCTGTCAGTCATAACATCAATAAAGTATGATATAAAGTATGAACCCATGAAAATCTGAGTAAATGTAACTAGTAACCAGCCATCTCACTTGTCCATGTTGCCTTACTGTTGTGAAGGACCTGAATATCTACAGGATCCTCAGATGAGATGCATGGGCACCATCAGATTAAAGTAGAAGATACTGAGTGAATATACCTCACCCTTTCTACCAACCCCATTTTTCTGTCTCTAGAATGTGGCTGGCACTGGGCTTGCTGATAGCTCTGCCGTTAGGTTCTCTCTGTCTGGATAAAGTGAACATGTGTATGAACGCCAAACACCAAAAAGTAGAACCCGGCCCAGAAGGTGAACTCTACAATCAGGTACGCATGAGTTATAATCCGTGAGAGATAAAAAGTGCTTTACCGCACTGACACACTTTTCGTATGTTGATCTCGTGTCTGTATGGTCATAGTCTAAAAAGGTAATCATTCAGTGCCTGACCTCACAAATGCTCTACAGAACAAATAGGCACAAATTCCAACACAAACTCCAAAATCTAGTGGAAAGCCTTCCAAGAGGTTGGAACTATAATAGTGTCAAAAGGGGGCCCAACTCTATATTAAAATCTATGTATTTGAATACAATGTCATTAACGTCCCTGTGTGTAATGGTCAGGCGTCCTAACAACTCCATGGCTTTTTAACTCCTCTGTTATTTGCCAGGTTTTGTGAGTGTGTCTGAGGAGAGGAATTACCAAACTGTTCTGGGTATCAGCCCTCTGGAACCCTTTGGGCACCTCTGCTCTGTAAATTAAAAAGCCCCTGTGGTGCACACCTGAAAATATTATGGTTCTCAGAACCTTACTGACCTTCACTAACAAAGACAGCTTGTGTTCTACATACATATGTATCAAACCAGTTTAAGGTAGCTCCAGAAATGCACATTTTCTGTCATGATTATCTGTTATGAAATATAGGGCTTAAATCTAGAACTAAAGCATTATCAGTATTCAGTCACAAATCATTAACTACCTTCATTACTGTACTCTAACCTGCTTTTTCACTAATATATAATGGCTAAGTAAAAAAAAAACCTTTGTCTGATACAGTGTAAGCTATATTCTATGTTATGTAAGGTGGTCGGTATTACACTTTCTATTGTTGGAAAGACGATGCCTGCTGCAATGATAATGTTTAGAGGATCTACTAAAACAACTGGGGGGAACCATTCCTCTAGGAGTATCTCTTTCTTATCTTTCTTATCTTTCTCTCTCACACACACACCCCACCCCACCATCACCAGTGTTCTCCTTGGCGTGATAACGCATGCTGTTTTGCCAACACTACGGAAGCAGCACACGAAGACAACTCTTACCTTTACAACTTTAACTGGAACCACTGTGGGGTAATGAGTGACAAGTGCAAGAGCCATTTTGTCCAGGACACATGTTTCTATGAGTGCTCCCCCCACCTGGGCCCCTGGATACAGCCGGTATGACACATGAATAACTAAAAAACTAGTCAATGTATACATGTATGTGTGTATATATTACAAAAGGTATAATAATATATATATATATATATTATACAAAAGGTATAATAATAATATATATATATTATTATTACAGCTTTTGTAATATTATATATTACAAAAGGTATAATTTTTTTATTATACCTTTTGTAATATATATTTATATTTTAAAAGCATAAAACAAAATAAATATGCAGTCTACAAAACTGCAGGAAACACCAATAACTGTTTGGCCACCTAAATCTACAAGCATGATATACATTCTCACTCATAGTACAGTGCCGAGTAACAAATAAGTATGATGGCAGTACAACAACATTGAATTTGTAGTAGTGAGTAAAGATTTCTCACTCTAGCAAACTGTTACAGTGTAAATTGTTGTTTGTCAGGTTCACCTCCAGATGGCAGTAGAGTAGCATTTTGCTTTTCAGTCTTAAATGTAAATGGTCTATATAACGATGAACCAAATTACTACTCTTTATAAAAATATATTCTTTATTAAAATATATGTAGCCATGCAAAAGAGCTATGGAATACAGTTTTTTTCCTAATATACAAAAAGGCAGCAAATAAATAGAAAACGTGTATTTACTTATAGAGAAAGTACATATTTATCTATTTCCTGTGCACTTATTTTCCCTTAGAATATCAATAATGTTCATAATTTGACCAGGATATTAAAAAACTCACTGACAACTGTGTTGCTAGAAGTGTATCTGTATTTGCAGGAGGACAGCTCCTGGCGCAAAGAGCGTATACTTGATGTTCCGATCTGTTTGGAGGACTGCGAGAGCTGGTACAATGACTGCAAAGAAGACTACACGTGCAAAGAGAACTGGCACAAGGGGTGGGACTGGAGCTCAGGTGTGTGTATGAAACCTTTCCCTCCTCCTGGAGGGAGTGATTTACAAAACATAGTGTATTGCAAACTCAAGTCACATAGTGACAAACATGACAAAAACGCCATAACCTGAAATTAAATATTCCACCAATGGCTGTGATTCCATGGTAAGGTGTAACAAGTTGTGATCGGGCATGTCAGCTTTGTTAATAGCTGATTGTTAGCACTACTCTCCAATTGAAGTTAATTAAAACTATACGTTGTGGTTAACAGCTAAATAAAAACTGTAACTTTATCGCCAGCCAGATATTTGTGAGAGTATATTTGACTTGACCTAATTGTTTTTTCTGAGCAAGGCTAAAAATAAAATGTCCAGTGTTCCATAACAAATTAAAATATTTTCTTAAAATATTTATAGACCTGTAATGGGCCAGAATTATTTGAACAGTGGAAATCTGATCTTGGATCAGCTTTAAAATAGGAGTTTGAAGTGGTATACAAACATGATCAAATGTACATAATATACTGTTCACGCCTTAGTTCATATAGTCTATATGTGTGTAATAAGCTGCAAAAACAGAATGTTTTTAATTGGCTATATTTGGGATGTCACATAAACCTATACATTTTCATATATCCGCCTGATTAGTCTACAGCCTGCCCATTCAGAAGTTGGGACCTTAACACTAGTTGCAGCTGCAGTATGCAAGCTCTAACACTGAATCATCCCTCATATAACAGTTTTCGTCTTTCATAGAACAGTCCAGCAGAAAAATATTCACGGTTCCGCTATCACATCCTTCCTACAGGCAAAAATCAGTGTCCTTCAGGCAGTCCTTGTAGCAAGTGGACCGATATCTTCCCTGACGCCCAGAGCATGTGTGAGAAGATCTGGAGCAACTCCTACAAGTACACCACTTACACTAAGGACAGCGGCCGCTGCATGCAGATGTGGTTCACTGGGCCCAACCCCAACAGGAAGGTTGCAGAATACTATCTTAACCAAGCCCCCAAAACAGTGGCCACAACCACAAGCCTCACACTCTTCCTTGGTATCATTCTGTCAATCCTCTTGCACTGATTAATAAAGCCAAAATAGGATTCTTATGATTGTTCGAATGTCCGTCTTTTTCTCTCTTTATTCCGCACTACTCTGAATTTATTTGAGAAATATAGTCCTAGTGATATAGATGAAGTGTATTAGAGTACAATGTAACAATATGAAAGAAATTGGAAAAATCTGTCTTTTTGCCATTAAAGCTCCTATCTACTTGTTGGCATGATTATATTCTAATATCTGTTTAGTATAAGTTTACTATGAATCATTAGAGAGGATATTTGTTTTGAAATGGTCTTGGATTTAAGTTTTTTTTGTTGTTGTCTTCAAGGTGGGTGGGGCTATTTTGGCCTTAACCAATCAGAGTTAGCAATATGTTTCCATCACCTGCAGCACAGGTGGTAGGTGGCTTTGCAATAGTAGGATCTAGTGGTGGTGGCCTAGTGGGTAGGGTACTTGCCTCTGGACCAAGAGGTTATGGGTTTGAATCCTATCTTCAGCACCACCACTGGATTCCTAAGCAAAACCCCAAGTTGCTCCAGGGAGACTGTCCCCTGTAGTTAGGCAAAGGAAGTTGCTTTTGGCGTCTGCTAAATGCCAGCAATGTAAATTAAATCAGTAGAATTTAAGGTTGTATTGAAATTATGCAACCAATACACATAATCTCTATAAAGTTGACCACAAATGAGAGCACATTTCTGCTATGGCACTTGAGGGGTTTTTATGACAATGCTGCCTCATAACATTAGCTCGTGTGTCCTCAGTTTTTAGTTAAGGGGACTGTTTATTTTCCAGATTCACATTTTTCAGAACAGCTTTAAAACACTAGCAACATTTCATTTAGCCAGCAATGGACAGAGACAGCTAACAGGCTAACATCTGATTTTATCCATCTGGTTTGGTGATGTGTACATCATGACATTAAGATACATCAAGATACATTTCATTGACATTTAAAGCCAAATCATGTCTGTAGTGATATGATTAATGATATTACTTTGTGTTATTTTCCTTTCGAAAGTACAAGCATAATGCAGTCCAGTGATCAGCTAAATTAAGAAACAAAAGCATTATAACTCACTAGCGTCAGTGCAGACTTTACCAAAGGCTGGTCTACAAGGACACAGTGGCTGATGTAAGCACTCCTTTTCATGGCAGCCTATGACCAGCAGGGCAGAGGTACATTGACTCTGCAAAACAAGCGCTGGAGCTTCTTTCTGTTACGCAACAGTTCCTGTAAAATATGTAGATATGATGTTAGGACAGAAAAACATTCATTCCCCTTTTACAGCCCGCAGTGCTGTGAATTAAGTGTGAATTAAGTCTGATAAAAAAAGTGAACATTTTTAAGAGCTAATTTTCCACATTTTTGTTACATTTTTGTTACTCATGACATTTGTGTGCTCACATAATCATCTCTCAATCCTCTTTAAACAGGTTGTTTTTTTACTGTGCCCATAAGACTAATGTATCCCCACACACTGCTCCCTGGGCGCCGTGTTCCTGGCTGCCCCCTGCTTCACTTGGTGAATGGGTTAAATGCAGAGGTTGAATTTCGTGCTGTTCGCAGTGGTGTGTTCACGTATGACAAATGGTCACTTTCACTTTTCACTTTAAATAACACTGGATAACCTTTTATGCATGATACTGTGCCATACAAACAAATTTGAATGAACACTATAAGAGGTCGATTTGGGACACACCCCTGGTTTCCTAACACTTCCCTATGGAGCTGCCCTGCAAAATGGCTACAGTGAGTATGCTCCCTCCTGAGTGCCCCTATGTAGGACCCATGCTTGTCATTTGTGACAGCCCCTCAGTCCGCAAAATCTAAACAGGAAGTTTGTAAGCAACTTCAAGGCTACGGGAGCTTCGCCCTTTGGTTGTCCACAAGTTCTGGACAACGGAGCATGTAGAGTTTTTTCTTTATTTTTGACTATTGTACAGCTTATATATGTATGTTTTATTATTAATGATACTCAATTTCGTATGCTGTAAAAGGAGCACTACACTAATTGTGACCAGTAAGTCTGGGAAAAGTCCACAAAAAAAGTTGTTTACCTTTGAAAACTGAGGAGCAAGACGTATTATTTCAGGGATATTTTTGTTGTTCTTCAGGAGGAGAAAACTGAAAAGAAGAAGACAAGTACTTGAAAACGGAGTTATTTATTGCTGTATTTTTGTTGCTGAGTGGGTTTTCCTTCAGTCTGCACCACCTCGTAGGGCTCTATCTTGAAGGGGGAGAAGGGAGTGCTGGTCACCTGGGTTAGCAGTTAGCTCGCCTGGAGACTTGTTCGTACCTGCAGGGACCATGAGACGTGCCCGCCAGTTGCTATAGCCTCTTTACCCAGACAGAGAGCACTCTCTTCTCACCAGAAACGACTTCTGAGTGAGGTTTTTTTTGCGCTGATTTAATCCCAAACACACACACACTCGATCTCTCTCTCACACACACACGCGTAGAAGACAGCAAAAGCCAGGCGCTGTAGGTTATCAGTGTGTGTGTTTGTGGACTCGAATGGATGGTAGATAGCTAAAATCCATGTTGGCTGCTTCTCCAAACGATCAGAGTGGGGATTTTATTGTTTTTTTAAAAAACTTTTTTCGCCCTGGGAAACCGTGAGAACGGCAGACACTCTCATGGGAGACTTTCAGGAACTGGGAGGAAAAGTTTTGAGCATCTGACGCAACTTTTTGTTGTTTATAACCACAACAACGCAATAGACGCTTCGGAGAAAAGTGGAGGAAAACGGAAAAATCCACAGCTGTAGTTTTCAGTCTTGTGGAGATACTGTGTGTGTGTGTGTTTGTGTCTGTCGAGCCCTGCCACGATGGCAGGCGGCGGGGCGCCCCCGCTGGGCTCGGCGGCTCCTCCTCTCTGGTATCACCGGGACCTGAGCCGCGCCGCAGCCGAGGAGTTCCTCGCCAGGGCCGGGAGAGACGGTAGCTTCCTGGTGCGGGACAGTGAGAGTGTCAACGGGGCCTATGCCCTTTGTGTCCTGTAAGTATTCAGTCTGCTCAGTCAAGGGTGTGCTGCATAGCAAACACATATGATGGTCTAGTGCTTAGGGTTCTGCCTCTGCAGTTGGAAGGTTGTGGCTTTAAATCCCAGAACTACCAGTGGCACCATTGAGGTACCCTTGAACAAGGCACCGTCTTCACCTTACCGTCGGTACTTGGTCAAGGGTGGGTGCCTCTGCAATCAGAAAGGTGTGGGTTTGAATCCCAGGACTGCCAGTGGCACCACTGGTACCCATCCCCACACCCTGCTCCCCACTGCCCCACTTTACACTTTACCCAAGACATTATAATACTTAGAGGCACCTCTAACACACTGTCATGATATGTTTTTCCCCTCAGGGACAAAAATTAAGTGTGAAAAGGCATGCGTTAACACCGCAACACTGCACACATTGTGAACAGCACAAAAATCATTCTCTGCTTTTAACTCATTCACCAAGTGAAGCATTGGGCAGCCAGGAACGCACCACCTGGGGAGCAGTGTGTGGTGATGGTAGCTTGCATAAGGGTACCCATGACTTTCTGATCCCAGGGACAACGCCTTAACCACCAGACTCCCAGCTGTAAACGCAGGGGCGGGCTCTTCAACAGTATTATCATGATATCCTCCTGTGATTTCCTATCTATTTGGGCCTAAAAAAAACATTTAAATTTCTTTAAATATATTTTTTATTTTAATTTCCCATCATGTCCAATGTAGAGGACAACAGGACGATTTTTGTGTGAAAAGAGAACTGAATTTAGAAAATAAAAAACGTGATATTAACTCAAGAACACAATAACATTCTGTATCACACTTCTGTTGCTTGCAAGGACAACAATACATGTATTTAGGTCAACAGTGAATTAAAAGTCATAGAACATCCTATGGGTATTATAGAAGCATGTTTTATTTTTGGTTATAAAGAGGAACATTTGGTGCACCTTACATATGTCTTGCCATTACAGTCCATGTTCCCAGCATGCAAACCCCTCACATGACACATCACTGGAAAGCCCAGGATGTCCTCTAGAGAATACTATAGGGCTTGGTGGGGTATCTCCAAATACTTAAGGAGATACAGGTGAACAAAATGACCATTATAAAGGACATAAATTAATGGACTGGGTTTCAGGAGGATATATTGAGCCGCAATACTTTTGGGGTATTTTCACAATACACGTCATTTGGCAAGTAAATCATGGCATGATATGATTTTTGGAACATAATTTAAAAATAACAGCAACTTAAAAGTACATGCATAGACCAGTCTTAGTGCCTGGGATTAACTGCGGTTGTACACCAAATTTTTGATGGAATATAAGACTACTTCTTGCCATATAGTTTATAGTATAGTTTACTGCAATCACTGCATGCCAGTTTCAAGCAGTACTGTTATAAACATTACATATGGTACATATGGTAATCAGACAAAATGTGACAGAAAAACATTGACATAACTATAAATATAAGGGATGCACAAGGATGTCAGAATCATGTGTTTGCATGAATAACATTGATATTTGATAATTTATGATATGTTCATAAATGTTTATGGACAGTAGATCATCACAGCCATGATAACAAACTTGATTGCTTTGTTGCTTTTGTGCAGAAAAAGTGAAGCAAATAAGCCCCAGATTTTATTTCGAATGTGCTCTACAGTTGGCATTTATGTTACTAACCGAACCATTATGCTGTCACAAAATCAAGTTCAGTTCAGCCCGGTCTGTTTTTACCAGATTTTCCTGATGTTCAGCCAGTCTGTGAATCACTTCACAGCAAGTCTTGTTTGTCAGTTAGTTTTCTGTTCATTTATGACCAACTCCTAGTTCAACTCCTAGTTTAATGCATAAATTTATAATAAAAAGGATAGCAACTGTACTGACCACCCCAAATGACCTCAGAGTTATCCCACCTTAATGTTGATTGTCTATTGCTATTTAGAGTGGCTGTGAGAACCATTGGTTGTCATTCTAGTTTCCTTATAAGGGCTTTAAAGCTGTTTAATGAATAAATTATTGTATTGCCTAAGGATTACAGTTGCCAGTATACAAAGGGAGGCTATAAACATTCAGTTAAATAATAGAAAATAACAGCTTGTAGTGATTTTATGTTGGCTGAACTGTTTCCAGACCTCTCTAGCAATACCTAGTTTGTGTTCAATATTTTGTCAAATTAAACCAGGTCCAGCACAATGTAATGACTGGACTGCACTGAGAAATTTTGGGAAGCTGGTGGCCACCCTGTGTCATGGATTTGAATCCCAGGACTGCTAGTGGCATCTCTGAGATACCCTCCCTAGGGGCTGTACTCCTGGCTGCCCGCTGCTTCACTTGGTGCATGGGTTAGATGATGCAGTGTGCTTACGTAAGGTTACTTTACACTTTAAATAAGGAAATATAACTGTGAACTTCTTACTGTATCCTTATAACTGAAATATACAGCACTGGTATTTATGTTTATTTATTCTAATATTAAATCGTTATCTACAAGTTTGGTACACTAAACTTGACAGGAGTTTGTCTGGTATGTTTTGACCTGGAGTATGTTTTGACTATATGACAATAATAAAATGTCATTTTTATTAGTTGCAATAAGTTGAAATGTACAGACTGTACCAGCAGTGCAGTATTATAAAAAGATTGTCAAAAAAACATTACCAAAAAAGTGTACATGTTCTTTGAGGTGTGAGAAATGACACTGACACGTATTAATTACATGGACCTCCTGATGTAAACTGCATGCATGGCTTTCATGGCTTCTGTGCAGAATCAGTATAAACGCTATTAGTGACCATTTTATTCCCAAACAACAAAATGTTTTCAGAGCCAAAAATAGTTGCTGGACTGAAGAAGTCCATGCTATTCTGTTTTTCAAGTCATTTAAGTATTAAGCTAGAAGCTGGTAGTGGGAAGCAAATGAGATACCCTTGCATATTTGCTTGATCGGTACACCACTCAAGTTTTGGAGTCCGTTTCAGTGGTTCTACCCTGGTTTCGTTACATATAGTGTTTTTTCACCAGTAAAGTTTTTCTGCCACTCTTGTTTGGGTGTTGACCTTGACCAGCTGACTGCTGCCCACAGCACCTACAAGTGGATTTATAAGTCTACTAGTCAGAGCTAAAAGATACCTGTTTTTGTTTACTTTAATTTCTATTTCAAATTTCTATTTCAAGTGTTGGGTATGACCTTTTGAACTGCCTGTATTGAGCAGTATCCAAACACCTGCATGATGTGTACATGACAACATAACAACAGCTGGGCATCTGGCACACTGTTCAGCATTCACAACCAAAACTTTGACATGCTGAACATCTTGGCCAGAATAAAACAGCCCTGGACATTAATTTATGGAATATATTCCAATTTAAAAAATGAATCGTTGGTTAGAAAAATGAAAATATTTGAGTACTACCTCCAGTTGCAGTCATTAACTTATTAACCTACTGTTAATTACTTTAGCTACTGCATTTTATCAGGACGATAATCGGATGTACTTTTCCCCACCCCCTTCACCATTTTGTTTCCAACTCTTTTGCTGTGGGTGTTGCTGTGATGACTATTTTTATATAGGCATCACAGCATATATAAACATTTATATTTTTATTTTCCAAGTATGCTCCCAAAACACTTTAAAGCCTTGTCTGCCACACCCCCTCGTCTTCGTGTTGGTTGTTTGTTTGGGCATATCACTGAGCAGCGGAGGCTCATTCTGCTCAGGTGTCTGATTGCCTTGCTAACCACCGGGCCCAAACATAAGCAACCAGCATGAGGACAAGAGGATGTGGCAGACGAGTCCCGGACGTCACAAAAGCAAAAAAAGTGCGGAGAATATCTGCCTTTTCCATGCATGTGCGAGGGTTTTCCCAAAAAATTATTAGTTCGGTTCCCGGTAAAAATTTGGGAGAGGCTGAACCGGGTATAAGCGGGGGTTTACTGTGTATACACATACGTACATAAACACCCTAGTTTTTCCAACTAGAGATTGTTGAGATGATCCCACCTGAGATAAGTTTAGTCTGTTGAGGCTCTTGTGACAGACACCCCCTTGTTTGTGTGCAGAAACGAGTGAATGAAAATTCGGTTCTCCGTGTCTGTCTGGGGGTTTCCCTCTGGTCTCTGGCTGAGCGGCTGAATGAGGAGTGGCACCGCAGATTTAGTTATTTTAAGAAGATGGTGTCTGTGCTCGGAGTGTGCATGCTGACTGCCTGAGTGTGTCTCATGGGCTAAATAAAGTGGGGTGGTGGTGCAATGCCAGCTCATCTACTTTTGTTCCTGTTCCTCCAAGCACAGAACAGACCTGGCCTGTCTAGCCAAACACATTCTCATAGCTTTTATGTGAACTAAGCTTATTTCTGTTAAAATGAAATGGATGTAGCTACAAGTGAACCTTTACAGAGAACTTTCCTTTGTATTCTGTCCTGTTTGCCACTAATGAGATCTCAGACCCCATCTGGGTAAATATCTAATCACACTTGGGTTTGTCTGTGAAATGTTGCTTCAGGTTGACTTTTAAATGAATAATAATGAGCGTTGTTATTGCCTTGGCTTTGTTGACCTCTGAAAGGAGTAGCCCTATATAACCCCACATAAAAAATTTTGTGGAAAAGATTGTGTTTTTCA
The DNA here is from genome assembly GCA_037974465.1 of Brachypetersius altus. Taxonomy (NCBI): domain Eukaryota; kingdom Metazoa; phylum Chordata; class Actinopteri; order Characiformes; family Alestidae; genus Brachypetersius; species Brachypetersius altus. The sequence goes on from JBBPDB010000001.1 coordinate 23,911,462, forward strand.
TTATGCAATCCAAATTTATTACAGATAAAGAGAATTGTTTTTATTTATTTTGGGGAATCCTTTCAGTTCATGAAAAGCAAAAATCTACTATCTTGCAATATTAGAACATTTCATATGATAAAAAGGATTTACAATACAGAAATGGCCAGCTTCTGAAAAGAATGTTCATGTGTACACTGCATCAAGGCATGAAGTTGATCAGCCTGTGGCACTGCTAAGGCTTTATTTAAGGCCAGGTTGCTTTGATAGTGGCCTTCAGCTCATCTGTCTTATTGGGTTGAGTGTTCCTTATCTCCCTCATCTTGCTATTAACAATATCCTCAATGGATAGATGAGTATCTGTGGGGTTTATGCTATGTGACTCGACTGGCTAATAATATCAAGTTAGTAAACCAGTTAGTGTAGTTTGAAAAACAAAATCAGCATCCAGACAGAGAAGCAGAAAGCTTTCTAATATCCTGGTGGACAAACATCAGGACATGACATGGTTCCCCCAAATCATCATAGACTGGGAACTCTCGCTGAACAGCTTGGTTTCTGTTGCCTCTGCACTCTTCTTTCAGACTCTGGATTTCCAAATGAAATGCTACATTTAAAGTTTTGTCTTTGCAGAGGACTTTGGACCACTGAGCAACAGTCCAGTTCTTTTCCTCCCAGATGAGATGCTTCTGATGTTGACTCTGGTACTGAATTGACCTTATACTAGGAATGCAGCAATTAGTAGTCCAACAAGTTGCCCATTTACTGAAGGTGTCTGTGCATTGTAGCTCATGATACTCCAGCCTCAGTCCACTCCTCAAGAAGCTCCTCCAAGTTCTTGAATCGTCTTCCCAAGACTTCAGTCATACCTGTTGCTTGTGCACCTTTTCTAACCACACTTTCCCTTTCAATCAACTTTCCAAGTAAATGCTTCGAAACAGCACTTTATGAACAGACAACCTTTTCAGCGATGATCTGTGGATTGCCTTCCTTGTGAAAAAGTGTCGATTATGACCAGCTGTCACGTCAGCAGTCTTGCCCATGATTGTGGTCTTGTTTACTGAATCCGACAGAGAAATACACATTTGAGTGTAATTCATTACATTACATTTACATTACATTCATTTAGCGGACCCTTTATCCAAAACGACTTACAACACGATGAAACATTCAAGTTTCAGGGCGGTGTGAGAACCAGATGATAGTATTAAGTGGTACAAAGTGGTCACTCAAACTTGGAAATGAAATATTCTGATATTTAATATACCCTATTTTAAGATGATCACACAGTCTTGCTTGCTGCAAGGGTGTGTATACATGTTTTTGTGTCTTTGTTGTAAGTTTGCTGTAAGGCCCACACCTAAGCATGAATGAAAAATTGTTGTGGGCATAATATATCTTGTGGCCATGTGTAGCATTTTCTGGGCTTGACATAAAAGGTGTCTGTATTTTTGCCTCTTCTCTGTGATGTTTGTGTCTCTAAAATAGCAAAAGCAACAAAACTGTGGCCTGTAATGCATCTGACTGTTGCTAAGTTGTTGTTTCACAACCTGTACTGTTTGCTGTGTTGGTGCCATGGAGGAGGTTCATGGACAGCCTGACAGACAGAACATGTGACTTGATTCTGGTTCTTAGCTAGCTTGCTTTTACTGAAAGCAGAACTTGTTCAGTTCTGTGACTTTTATTTTTCCTCAATGTTTTGCCATGTAATACCCATTTAGTGGGGTGACAGAAACACCACATGTCTAGTGTGACTGCACTGAATAATAGGCACCATTGTTAATCATTTAACAGATCTGACTTGCAGAGCCACGAATAAAGGATTAATTAGATGCTCCAGAGAAATCCTTTAAAAAAACAATTACTGTTGTTACTACATTGTATTTTGTGCTTTCATTTCCAATTCCAGCTGCATATCTGCTACTGGTCATGTAGCTACTGTGTCATATACATCAAAAATAGACTTGAAGCCTAAGTTGCACCCATGTTTTGAGGTGGTTAAGTCACACACTGTCGTCTAATAGCACTGATACTGCAGGTTTACAGAGGTGGTGGTCAGAAGTGTTTTAAAGTCTCTAGATTTATTGCTTGACATGATCAGCGATGATCTGTTTGGTTCCAGAGACATGGTAGTTTTGGTTTAAGTTTTTGGCTTAAAAATATTTTTTAAAACTTAATTCATGATGCTGAGGTACACTCAGCTAATTCTTTTCAGATTTGCCACAATTTTCAACTATCAACGTTTAAGTATATAAAAACCAATGTAACAGTGCTGATAGTATTGAACATAAAATGATTATTTGTGTAGTAGACATCACAACCCCTGGTTCCTTTGACCAATAACTTTTGTGGCAGGGATGCCAGGTTATGACAAACCTGGTAATGACAGGCATTTTACCACTCATTTGTGCAGTTAACATGTAGTACAGTTTAATCACAGTATACTCAGCAATCATGTGAAATCTGAGTCACCATCTTAGTTTGTACACGGCGAGCTAGTCAGTGTGTCATTCTCTGGATGTTTCCCAAGATGTTCAGATAGTGTTTAATGGCCACTTGTAGAAAATGTTCCCATGTTCTGATCCTTACATTGTGTTGTAATTTGCATGGAATTTGCATGTTTTTTGAATGGAGGTCTTATAGTTTTTTTTTCTGGCTGTGTTTAAGTAACGCCAGGCTTCTTAGATTGGATGCTGACTTTCCCCTTTGAGAAGGATTTCATACTACTTCATTTTTATCTCTTTAGAATAGGCCATGAAGCTGTTGCACAATTTCTCTAGATTGCATCTAACTTGGACACATCATTTTATTCATTTTGCCTTCCAGTAATGGTTTCATTACATCAGACCTGTCTGACTGAATGTTTTGGATAATGTCCGTTCATGACATAGAGTACATAAAAGAAGCAAAGATTTACAATTAACAGGTCATAATAGTATCTGAATGCGTGACCGGGGGACCTGGATGTCAGAATATTTAAAATGACTATGGAGATGTACTGATGGGAACACCAGAAGCCCAGGGTTGCACGCTTGTGCATTGTGTTTCTTCCTGTTAACGTCAAAAATATCCTCATACTCTTGGTGAATGGGACTTTTGTGAGGAGGAAAGGAAAGTTTTGCATTTCTGTCTTTCCAGTATCACCAGTGCAATCAGCTGAAGCATTTTTTAAAAATACATCTGTTGTCTAAGACAAATGCTGTTAAGGTTATTAGTCTCTATTAGTCTCTATTAGTCTCTAGAGCTTGTGTCTACTCTTTAGATTCATCATTCTCTTTTACATACTGTGGATTTCCCCCCACTTTCATCCAATATGTTTTTATTACAGTATAGAACAAAAAAAACATCAATTATCTCAAGACTGTGACTGTGTTAAGGTGAATAAATAATTGTAAAAAAATTTATAAGGAAATAACTTTCTGTAAACAATCTCTGACATTGATCTCAGGAGCATCTGTGATCAATAGACTGCTGTTTATTAATATCAAATATATTAGTTTATCAATTAAGAAACCAGAGTATTTGTCAATATTCTGTTTTGTTGCCATTTTTCCTGTTATACCAAACTCAGACAAAACTGTGGCGTGAACTGAACAGAGACTGTCTGTGAGATTCTGTGAAATTATGTACTGCATGATCACTTGATGCTTTATCAGAGTTTTTATTGGATGATGTGTACTTACAGCACTTTGTAACTTTGTTTGCTGTGTAAATAATGCTGCTGCTGCTTATTATTATTATTATTATTATTATTATTATTAGTGATTAACTTTGGAGAGGCTTGTGACTGTTCTGGCTAAGCTACCCTCAGTAGGTGAACCCAGCCTTAGACCTTGTCATTAGCATGTATAGATTTCCCCTACATTTGGATCTCGTTGTGAACGCAGCAGTAGAGTGACATGTTAAATGTGTGAAGAAATGTTTTGTCTTTCACCATCGCATCGCTAAATTACATTTTTTGCTTTTGTTCGTTTGATGCTTGTTGATTTTCTTAGTGCCCCTCGTGTGTTGTCCAGCATGGTCTGTTTAAAACACCCTCCACTGTTAAAATTTCTGAACGATCCTTTAAACTTTTCATACTTGACTGCATTGCATAACCGGATTGTAAAGATAGCTTTCAGTGCTTGATCCCAGTTCAGAGTATAGTGCATTAATCACAGCCTCTTGTGACTTAACTGTGGTGTTTGGGTTTAATTACTATAATAAGTTAAATAGGCGAGAGACGTCAGTTAAGTTTTATGCCAGCAGGAAAAACAAGAACAGACAACAAGGTACTGTTTACACCCTATACCAAGTTTTACACGCAGATGCACACACACACACACACACACACACAAACACAGCTGCCTTTCCATACAAGTGTGCCATTTAGAGCATTCTACTGTTGCATGTGTCTGTCAATATGTGACTAGCTTCCTGCAGTTCAGTGTAGTTGAATGGAACATGACTTCGATCTAAGTAGTTTTGAACCATTTCTGCTGATCCATTCATCATGAAATGTGGGGTTTTCCTGTAGGATTCTCAAACTATTTACACAATGTCGTTAAATAAGTGAAGTATTATTCATGTAACGTGTGTTCTGCAAAAAACAAAAATGTTGTGGACGTACCAGTACTGAGTTTAAGGTGTAATTTTAGTTTCATACTACAGTTTTAGTTAAATGATACTTGACTAAAGTATAAATATATAAAATATATAATATAATGTAATCTTACTCAAACAGCAGAGACTAACAGTCAAATACTATTTACATTTTAAAACTGAGGATTGTACAACCCAGAGTTATTTAAACAAATATTTCGTCTTACACCAAGGTCATTCGGAAGGTCAAGATGATTCAAGTCACACATTATTGTGTCATACTGAAATCATGAAGTAGGGGTGGGTGATATTTATTTTACAGTTAAATCATGATTTTGTGATGAGATTTTACTATATTGCAAGTTACTGAACAATACAACAAAACTATATTGTGCAAATAGTGTGATTTGGCTGAGGAACCAATAGATAGATGGAATGCAGTCTATTTAAGTTTTACAATGGGGCTAAATATTGTATTTGACCGGTTCTATATTTTAGCACAAGAGATGTGCAAAGTTGCAAAATAGAAGTTACATCTGCAAATACAGCAATAAATATGACTGTGAATCACGGTCGCTTTGGTACATTAGCATGTTGCTAGAAGCAGTCTGCGGAGCGCTATCATTGAGCCATGTCTCCGTAAAAACATAAGTGCAGCAGTCTCTGAACTTGTGCTGGGTGCTTTGCTGGAGTCGAGTTTAGTCCAGTTTATTTTCCAGGGAGCGAACTTTGGCAAGATGCATGGGATTGTCGGACGGCTAGCTTTAGCTTTTTAGCTTTGCATGGACCCCCACTCGCTTGCTGCACTTCCGCTTCCTCACGCACCACTTGCAATGTCTCTTCCCCCAGCCATCGGCATCAGATGACACTGTGGTCTGAGGGCCCGGTCCCCGTAGCAAGCCAAGATCTCGGAAGTTAGCAGCAGGGTGTCTTTGAAGTAAGCTAAACGCTCTTAGGCCTGGAGAAGGTCTGAATCATAAACATGCGTGCCAGCTGTTCGGATGCACATGTTTGCCATATCTCTAATTTGGCAGATCGTCAGCACATAATCATCTTCACGATTTCATATTGTCATATTGCCCACCCCTAGACTAAAGTACCTAATTTTAGCTTATATGCCACCAGTTACCGTCATGCTGTGTTCCTAAATTATTACTCACTTCTCATACAAGAAGGCCTGACTTGTAGTCTTGAGACTTTCAGTTCATCCCAAAGGTGTTAAGTTGGGTTGAGGTCAGGGCAATGTGCAGACTATTCAAGTTCCTCCATTATGACTCATTGTTTGAGTTTGGTGTGGAGGAGGAACTCGGAATAGCCTGAGTCATTATGGAGCACATGAATAGAGAAACAGGGAAGAGCAATCCCAAAGTATTGCAAGGGTCTTGATGTTAAAAATGAAATCTAATGGAGCATCCGAGTGTTACAATCAATCATAGGGGCTCATGATTTTGATATCTGCTACAGCCATGTGTGGCCAGGAGTCCATATCAGTACAATTTGTTTCATGCTCTCTAGGTGGATAGAATGGCCCCCATCCTCCTCTATCACTCTAATGTTGTTAGCTGAAACAGGGGTTCGTGTCGTTTTTATCTAGCTACTTGAATTAGCCAGATATTAGCATAGGCTTAAGCCAATAGTGTTCAATTCTTCAAGCCTGTCCTTCAGAATTTTTGGCAACTTTGGTGAAGATGATGAGAAATCAATAAACCGTTTTAAGTAGTCTGTTGTTGGCCAACTGTACAGCTACATTTCAGCTGTATTGCAACACTATGCTGAGCGATAAATTGCTTAGGTCAGGCCTTCAGAGTATGTTGAATGTTCAGCATTGCTGCACTGCTGGCCTCATTAGTGTGACTCTGCATAAAGACCACAGTATATTGCAGAGCATTATTAGATTATGCCTGTTGCATCATACACAAGCATTACTAGTCATAACACTACTTTTCGGCAGAGGAAAACACATTGTAACCGCGGATGTCTCAGTTCCGTTTCATGACGTGCTGCAAGTGTCTTATGCAGAGGCCCACAACTGCTTTCTTTGAGGCCTGGTGCCCAGCCTTTGGTGTTTCTTTATGAAGTACTGGAATCCCTCGCTTTTTGTGGGGTTACGTTCTAAGAGCACCAGTGTATAGTGAAAAACCATGTTGTTTTGTTTTTAAAAAATGCCTAAAATTGCCTATTTTTATAGTGTGTATCAGTGGTTCTCAAATGAGGGTATGTGAAGGCACTCTAGGGGGTACGTAAGATTTAAATATCTTTTAAAATTTTTGCATGGATTTAGCATCCATGCAAAAATCCTTTAAAAATAGATGTTTCAATGAAATGTAAGTTCATAAACTGAATTTTATAATCAATGGCATATTAAATTTCATTATCCTAAAAAACCCAGAGCCACAAGGCATCACCTGTGGGGCACTTTAAAAACGCAAACAATGGAGACTTGGTTCAAGCGTAGCGGCACTGCCGCGGAAAACACGGGACGCGTAACAAAGAAGGCAAAACCAGAGCCGGAAAGTATGTAGAGGAATATGTTTAGTTGGATTTACATACACAGTGGCTTGGGTGGGTTGCAACCCACTAGCCAGGGGTAGCATGAAGCCCGTACATCTTCAGCGGCATCTAAGGCAAATCACGCATGTCATGTTGGCAAGCCACTTTCTGAATTCAGATCATCTCAAGACATGATGCGGAAAGACTTCGCGACATCAGCCAAAGTCTTTGCTCGTAGCTAAAGCCAAGAAACCTGCAGATAAGATAAAAAGGGAACAGACGTTTTCGAGCAAGTTGTGGGAAAACAACAGCTGTATGAATCCACAGATGTCAGTGGAAATACACAACTTGTTGCTTTTGTTGATTTTGATGACATTTACAAATTTTTTAAATGTTTTTATTTCCAAATAGTTCGAGAGACCACTACAAATGAGCAGTGTTTTGCACATTGATTTGCCATACTTTAATCTAGGAGTGGACAATATAACCTAAAATTACTATCACAGTATATTTTTAGTGTTTGGACAGTGACTGTATTTAATCACAGTATTTTGTCCTGGCAGGGAGGATTAATATGATCAATAGCATTTGCAGTTGTGCTCAGAACATACCCTGGCAGAATTTGTGATTTTTTGGCCATTTTTCAGAGAATATGAATGATAGAACACAAACTTTTCTTTCACTCATGGTTAGTGGTTGGGTGAAGCCAATTATTATCAAACAATTGTGTTAGCCTTTTTTCCATGATAATGACAACAGAAAATACCCAAATGACCCTGATCAAAAGTTTACAT
>JBBPDB010000001.1:23934196-23946970 GCA_037974465.1 Brachypetersius altus
CTCTCTCTCTCTCTCTCTCTCTCTCTCTCCCTCTCTCCCTCTCTCCCTCTCTCCCTCTCTCCCTCTCTCCCTCTCTCTCTCTCTCTCTCTCTCTCTCTCTTTGTTCCAGGTGGCTGTGCAAACTCTGTGGAACATAAAAATTGTGGTTCTGGTAAAACCAGAACACGAGAACAGGATCAGTCATGTGGGGATGTCCAGTGTCAAAACGGGAATTGCCAACACACTAGGTCAGAAATTTACACACACACACTAACTAAGAATTATGTCCACTTTACTAGAAATGCCTCCTCTGTAGCTCCACCACGCTTAAAATCAGAAAACCATATTGATCTTAGAGGAGATTTCCTATGTAATAACTGCAGACACAGAGTTAAGAACAATATAAAATGTTAAGCCTGAATATAATCTAAATAAAATAGATCTGTAGAAAAAAGACTTAAAATACACTATACTATGTACAGAAATGCTGGATATAAGTACTATATCAGTAACACAGCTGAGTGAAAACTGTACTCCACCTTTTGAAGCAAAGTCCTATTAGTTTCATCACTTACTCATTAAAGTGCAGTTAATATCTCACTGTGGAAGTCTCCAGCAGCAATTTAGCACGAGTTAAGGTGGCTAATTTAGGGAACAAGCAGTGGAAGCCTACGTCAGAGGCTGCACCAGTAGTGGGTAGTCAGTAGAAGTGGTGTTTGAAACCCTTATTTTGTTGTTCCTGGTCTGTTTCTTAGGTAACAAAGGCGCAGTGGGTGTGTCTTTTATGTTTAATGGAACGTCATTTGGCTTTGTCAACTGCCACCTGACATCTGGAAATGAGAAAATCCACAGGTAAGAAAGATGGTGTGTGTGTTTGTGTGGGGTGCAAGACTTTAAAACAGAAAAAGTTCGAAATATACTGATTACATTTTCTGATGTACTGTTATGCTGTGTAACTAGTGTGTATGCTGCTATGTTAAGTGCAGTGAATGCATAGTTAACCCATTTAATGTTTATATGTTTAATGTATGACCTTGGTAGGCGGAACCAAAACTATCTAGATATCCTGCGGCAGCTCTCATTGGGGGATAAGCAGCTGAACTCGTTTGACATCTCACTGCGCTTTACACACCTGTTCTGGTTCGGAGACCTCAACTACAGACTGGATATGGACATACAGGTACACATGCCAACTTCATAAGACACATACAAACTGCATAAGAAGTAAGTAGATTCCTTTAAAAAGGATTTCAAGGAATCTACTGATAATAAATGTGTTTGTTAGGTGAGACTGACAAGTAGGTCACTACTTTTTTGTGAATGTAGGTTAGTTCAAGGCTCCTAAACGATCTGAGCATTCAACTTATTATCAGGAGAATATAGGGTTGATCCCTGGCAATGCCACAGCCATCCGTTGCTGAGAGTTCATGAGAGCACTGCGTCCCTCTGGGTAGCTAGGATGACTCTCCTTCTCCCCCCGCAACTCAATACTAGTTGTTGTGGACATGTTCTAGCTGATGTAACGGAATGAGCAGTTAGCCTAGCCTCTACAAGCGTGTTAAGCTGTCCAGCTGTGTTGTGTGAGAGGCTCTTTGAAAAGATTTCCTGACACTTTCACATGAGGAAACACATGCTCAGCTTCACCCACCCAACATTGGTGGTCTAGTGTGACCAGGGGTGGCCAAGCTAGTTGGTGGAAAATTTAGTAAAATTTTTTTTTTTTCTTTTCTAATAATGTGAAACGTGATTTTGGCGGTAAATAAGGTTTGGACCAGGGTTTAGAGGGAACAATGTGACGATGGCTTTGTTTTCAGCAGACTTCTTTATCTTGTCATAATATCAGGTTTAACACAACACTGCAATCCACGTACCTTTACCAGTTTAGCATGAAGCATGACTTGACCTTCTCATTTTCAACTGAATAAGGATTTGCATACAAACTTAATGTCTCCCTTTTCTGTCACTGACACACACGCGCACACATGCATGCATGCAGGAAATCCTAAACTACATAAACAGGAAGGAGTTTGAGCCACTGCTGAAAGTGGACCAGCTAAATCTGGAGAGAGAGAAGAACAAGGTCTTCCTTCGCTTTGGTATGGTTCAGCCTCTGCCTTTCTTTGTTGTTTTTTTTTTTTTTTTTTTAATGTGTGCGAGTGTATTGCTCTTCACATGCGGATCTTGGCCTGTGTCTTCTTTGCTCAACAGACCAGGGTCAAATACTAGGTGTTTAAATATTTGCATCTGAACATACAGCTGTAATAAGTTTGCATTACTTTTATTCATAATCTAACTGTACATAGAGCAAGTCAGAATTAAGAGATGAGTGAAATGATCAAATAATCCAGAGGACACTGCACTTGCAGTTCATTCACAAAAGTCAGTAGAAAGTGATTTGTTGTGTATCAAAACTAGAGGAGATTCATACAATGTATATGATTTTACCCAGGTCTAATGTTCAAAATAACACTTTAGTTAATTGTTTGACAATTCCACACTTGTTCTAAAGATTCATTCAAGCGATCTTGGATTAAGCCTTTCCTTATTTTTTGTTAGTGAGAAGTTTTTTTCCCCTTGTTTTGTTGAGTCACTTCCTGCCTGCCTTTTTTTCTCTCTGCTTTGCTTAGCTGAGGAGGAGATCACATACCCCCCCACCTACCGGTACGAGAGAGGCTCCCGGGACACGTACGTCTGGCAGAAGCAGAAAGCTACAGGGGTGGGTCACCAGAAGGATGATGAAGTCACAATACAAAACAATGGAGGCTTTCTAGACGCTGCTAGATCTAGGAGAATAAAATCTATACAGTGGAATCACAATATTTTGGACCTAACACTGATATTATAGTATTTAATTATTCATGTTCTGAAAGCATTGTTAGACTAATAGAATACCACAGTGCATTTCAGATGAGATTTATTTGTCTGGTCAGACCGAGACTCAACTGTCTGTCTCTCAGACAAAGTCAAAAGTAGTAAATTGCAATGTTTCCATTTTCCACATGTCATACTGCAATACTTTCACAACTCACACAAAATACTTGAGAATCATGGTTTAAGTAATGTGATGTTGCCATGTTGCAGAGTCCAACCTCTAGCTTCTATCTCTCATTTTAAGTGTTCATGATAAGAAATGGAAAAAAACATTGAAAAGAGCAACAGAGAAAATAAAAAGTTTATACTCCTGGTCATATTGAGCACAGTTTATGACATCATTCAGGTGATGATTTTTGGTTTACTTGTTGTCTTTGATAGAAGTGTAGTGACTCTTGCCCATAACATCATCATGCACCAGCAGGCTTGCAAAAGTAAGACTCCTCAGTATCACTCTCAGAAATGCTAGCTCAGAGACACCCCTGGTGCTGTGTTTTATTTTAAGTCACCACAAGGCGGATAAAATGTGCTTTTTCTTGTTCACATCTCAAACACATGGAATAATTGAAAGCGTTTTCCTGCTTTGCTGTTTTTCAGTGCACTATTTATTATCTACTCTTGCCTAAAGGCACCCAGGATTTCATACAGGGGAAGAAGATAGCTCGTAATAGTCAATGTGTTTTTTAGTTTGGGGTTTTTGGATCTTAACAGATCGGTGCTTTTTCTTTGTCTTGACTTGTCTTGACTTTGATATTAGGACTTTGGCAAAGCGCGTTGTGTTCAGTAACTTTTTAGCAAGTGCTGAGTTACAACAATTAATATATTTTATCAGACAGTAGTTTGTCACAGAAATCCATAATACCATAATAGGCACCAGCCGCTTCATGATGATTATTACTGTGGTGATATGTTCCAAGTATTTTGCTCCGGCTATAGGCTCCATTACTGCAGCTATAGGCAATTAGTCGAGACATATTTGATGTCTGAAGTTTACTTCTTTAGTTTACTCGGGAGCTACAAGGGTGATGTAACAAACAGGTAATGGAAGCTTATATACGCCAAATAACAGTAATACAAACTGCTTGTCTAAATCAATACAGACTCACTTTAAACCATGGGTTGTTCTGACTTCCCTATGTGGTTTCTGACCCTGTACACTGTATCTGTAAACATGGACTGACATACATTAGATAGCTAAAAGCGGTTGTCTATATTTTGTTCTTTTTTGTGTGTTAAATTTTGTTTAAGATTGGCAGTTCCATCCATTTTTAGTGTACTTCACTTTGGAAGAGTATTACGATTTTTATTTTATGTGTATTTTCATTTAATGGCCCTGAATGGAAGCACTAACGTGTAAATACAGTGACTTCACTTTCGCTCACAAGTCTAAAGTATAGAGTTAAGTAAAAAATGCTAAAACAGGGCTGTAGTTACAGGAACTTGGGAGGACAGACACATTTTAAGGATATAGTTTGGTGAAAAATCAGATTAACCCAGTTTTCCCAATGTAATATAAAATAGACAAAAGTATGGTCAAAACTCAGGCATTAAGATGGTAGCTGCTGTTTTAGCTATACAATTTACCTTTCACCTTTAATATAGACAAATGTGTTATAAAGTGTTCGAAACCATAGAAGTCTGTCTGAGATTGCCTAATAACCCAACCTGGGTTGAGGGAAGTGTGTGATGGTTTAAGTATGTGGTTTTTATGGTGCCATTTGATGAACAGTTTTGGCAGATTGACTGTATTTCAGCTGCAAGGAGTGTTAAGTCTGTCTATCTCTGATAGTCCACTCCCCCCTCTCTCTCTTCCTTTCTCCTCTCAGATGCGGACAAACGTACCATCGTGGTGTGACCGTATCTTGTGGAAATCCTACCCTGAAACACACATTGTCTGCAACTCCTACGGTAATAGTGTTGCTGTATTTCTTTGTTTACAGTTTTTTATTAAATGCCAGAAATGGGTACAAAATAAATGCGTTGAGTAAGATTTGAGTGTTTTTTCTGCTTTACTGCATATTTTTGCTAAACATAAAGCATTTACTTCTGATCAGTAATATTCAGTCGCTAATTAGTTTTAATGAATGTAGTTTCTATACTGCTTTGTGATTGATACAAAAGTAACAGCTCAAACAACTACTCAAGGTTTAAGCCACTCTGCCCACAAGCCACTCTGCCCACAAAGCTTTGGTAATGTTACAGCATGACTAATGTAAAAACGCACAAGCTCTGTTCTTTAATTCGCCCTTTTATTGTTTTAAATCTCATTTCTCAGGATGCACTGATGATATAGTCACCAGTGACCACTCCCCTGTGTTCGCTACATTCGAGGTGGGCGTCACGTCGCAGTTTGTCTCTAAAAAAGGTTTGATCAACTCACAAACACCTGTCATCTGAAGTAGAAATGACAATGAAATGAAATACACAGACCTCATTTTCTTCATTGCTCCCTCTTGCTGTTTCTGTATCTCCCTATTCTACCTTTCTCATTATTTCTCTCTTTCCTTCTTCCTCTCACTCTCTCTCACTGTCTCTGTCCCCCTTTCCCCCATTTTTCTCTTTTTACCTTTATCACACTTTCTGTTTCTCTCTCTCGCTCTCACTCTCTCTCAGGTTTGCCAAAGTCGTCGGAGCAGGCCTATATAGAGTTTGAGAGTATTGAGGCTATAGTTAAGACTGCCAGCAGGACCAAGTTTTTCATTGAGTTCTACTCAACCTGTCTGGAAGGTAGGATGCTGGGGTCCACCACGCTGTTTTGCTAAGAAGCTAAATTTGGTAGTGGAAATGGCATAACTTGAAATAAGGTTTATGTCTTTAAGCAGTAGTTTTGAGGGTGTGGATCAATGATGAATTCATTGAAGAACATGAGAAAAGTCATTAGGTAGCCCTGTTTTACTATGGCAGACTAATTTAGAGAAAAATGTCATTTGATGTTTGCCTTAATGTAAAATGACCTCACATCTGAGAGACACTGCGTGGAGGGTTGGGACAATTCACTAAACATTTTTCACTTTTGTTTTTCCTCTCCTCTCCACTTCTTTCCCTCTTGCAGAATTCAAGAAGAGCTATGAGAATGACTCTCAGAGTAGTGATAATATAAACTTCCTGCGCGTGGGCTGGTCATCTAAGCAGCTTACCACTCTGAAGCCCATTCTCTCTGATATAGAATATCTGCAGGACCAACATCTGCTGCTTACCGTCAAGTCTTTGGACGGATACGAGTCTTATGGTAAATGTGTGCATGCATATCATTTTAGCTCGAAGTATATCTGATGGCCTAAATGGTTAGGTGGTGTAGATTTGTCCTAGATGTTTCTGATCTGTCAATCGTGTGGTGACTGTGCACCCTTCCTGTTCTCTGGAGGCTCATTTTTGTGCTCATTCAGAGTTCTCTTTAAGTTGCTTTTGGTCTTGCATCATAGAGCAGAGATTTTTAGCCCAGTCAACACTCCTGATGTGTTCTTCCCACCTGAAAAAATTGTACATAAATGTTGAAGACCAAGGTTTAAGAAGCTTTTGTACTAAAATGTTTTTGAAAAATTGATTTGTGGTGGAGAGGTACAGGTTACAGAAAGTTTCAGGTCTACGTTTATTAGTTAGTAAATTAAATGCCTCTATTTTTGCACCCCAGGTTCCTGTCACTATCACTGTAAAGAAATGAGTTCGTAATTTCTCCGGACCATTTCGCATCAAACCACTTTGAAAGACTTTTACAGACATTCGGCTTGATGTGTCCAGAGCCATTAAGCCATAAAGCTTGCTTTAGTCACTGCTGATGTCATTTCACCTTGTGAAACATTGGCAGCTGACACTTGTTGGAATACGTTTTTGATAAAAGTTTGTGCATGTTTGTGTCAGTTGTCATGAAAGGTTTATTTGTCCTGAAGATTTATGAGGGAAATAAAAACCTGTCGGAGAGGTTTTATCAGACTTTTATTCCTTTTATTATTATGTATATAGGAGAGTGTGTGTTGGCCTTGAAGTCCATGATCGGGAGCACAGCACAGCAGTTTCATACATACCTGTCTCACCGTGGAGAAGAGACGGGAAACATCCGTGGCTCCATGAGAGTCAGAGTGCCTTCTGAAAGAATGGGAACCAGAGAGAGACTCTATGGTAATACACATGTCTGTTATGAACTGACTTATGCGTATGTGTGTGTCCTTGAATGGAGAACAGCAGTCTATGATTAATGAATTCAGATGTTTTTAGCATTTAGCATAAAAAAAATTAATCTATGCCCACCTCTAATATTTATATAAATAAATAACAAATAACACAAAGGGTCTCCTGAAATATATTTTGCATTATGATGTATTTACATGAATATAGATCAGGTGGGATGTACATCTGTAATAGGTGCAGAATTATTTTCATACATTTTATCTCGTTGTATTCTTTGAATCCATGCAGAGTGGATCAGTGTGGACAAAGATGAGACTGGAGGTCCAAAAGGGAAGACGATGCCCTCTAGAGTTGTACATGATTATGTCAAGTGAGAAGCAAATTCACACTCACACACACACACACACACACACACATACTCATTGCTACTGAAAAGTTGTGAAATTGTAGTCATTTAAGATCCCATGTGTGATTTGCACTTTGTCAGCTACCGATCACAACTGCAAGTCCTGTGCAAACGTTTGGGTAAAATGAGTGCGCCTCCTTTAGAGAGAACACCTCTGTTGTTGTTGCTGTTTATTTGATTTGCATGCAACTGTAAATAAGAATAGTTGACATTTAGTTAAAATAGACAAAAGTGTTCAACAGTTTTGCAATGTTAAGAAAAAGTTTTTTGTTTTGTTTTTAATTTTAAAGTTTAATTTTGAATACTTTTAAAAGGAGATTCTATTGTGAGTAGCGGTGATAGAAAAAAAGAATTTAATATTAAAAGCTGCATCACATCAAATGTAGACCTAAAACTGATTTTTAATGGTAGAGAGAAACTTTTTTGTTATATTATATATAAACCTCAGAAGACATTTGTCTGACTGATTGTTCTGCTTCCTTTCACCACCACTGTAAAGAAATCTTGTAGTTTCCACTTTGTTTGATCTCAGCAGTTGAATGATGCAGATAGTATTCATATGAATAATCTGTAGAATTCCCTGTGAATACTGAGGACTTTTTGGAGCTAAACAAAAAGTTAACTTTGGGCCAGTTACAAGTCTGGACTTTAACCTGCTCATGTCTTCTCAACTTCCAAATCTGAAAGTTATATTACATCTGATTTTCTATTTTCATGCTTTTTAACTTTTAACCATTAGCCCCAGCTTAGTAGCCTCTGTTACTAAGCAACTAGTGTTCATTATAATGAAACAGATACAGTGTGCCCGTTTTGAGATAAACAGGCAAAACACTTACCGGTAAGACTGTATGCTGTTAAATTATTATCAGTGCTCCTGACAATGACTACGATGATGCTGTGTTTCCACAGACCCTCTCTGAACAGAAAAGAGTTGAGTAAAGTTTCAGAGGAGGGAGAGAGAAATGTTTCAGGGCGATCTACATTCACACAGGGTTCCATTAAAGAGGACAATACACAGACAAGGTATATATTTACACCAATGGCAACACACTTTTCTTTGCGCACAAACACACACACACACACACACATGCCAATACTCTCAAAATCTAATGTTCTGTTTGTTAGGTACAGAATGTTTATTAACAGTATGTTTGCCTTGATAATTTATTTTATTGTTTGTGTCTTTAGCAGTGTTTTTTTAGGAGCTAGAGAAACAGCAGCAGAATCCCTCTCTAGCTTCAAAAATCTGTTCAGAGAGCCTCTCCTCATCTTCTTCTTGCAGTACTCTTACATAAAGATTTTTGCATTTAGAACTCTCATTTAGTTCTCACACTATCCTGTAACTTCAGAGTCTCCTCGTATTCAAAGTCGCTTTGGATAAAAGTGCCTGCTAAATGAATAAAATGTTTTGTTATTGTTTACCAGGTTGAAGCAGGACACCAATGATGGAGACGCAACCACTTGCAAGAACAGCTTCAATAACCCTGCCTACTACATCCTAGAGGGTGTTCCCAACCAATCTGCTGCCCTGGCCTCAGACCTGCTCTCTGGCTCTGCTGGGAAATCTGCACCCCCTTCTGGCGGAGCAGGGAAAGGCAAGCCACCGAGTGGAAGCTCTGTTCAAGCACGCAGACAGACGAGTGGGCGACCTGTGCGACCGATCAGTGAAGAAGGATCGTCCGAAGAAGATGGTAATCCTGGGGTGCACAGCGTCAGCTCGTCTAATCACCCACCTCCTGACTTCCCTCCCCCACCACTCCCCAAAGGTGCCCTTGAGATGTCAGACACTTCCTTTTTCCCTCCAGCAAAAGAGAGCAAACCCCGGCTGCATCCAGATTTGGCAGACATCAGGATTCCACCTCCAACAACCATTACCTCCAAACCTCTCTCCTCCCCTGGATTTGCCCCAAACCTGGGAGGAGGTGGTGCTTTCTGCCTGGACCCATCACCATCCATATTGAACCCAAGCCCTGCTCCTTTCAGAAGAGGAGGCGGGGCCTCAGTGAATGACCAGTCATGTTCAGTGCTTCATCTGGCAAAGAAGCTGAGCGAGGTGGAGTATCCACCTGGGCAGGACCCGGGGCCTGGTGGGGCAGTGAAGAAAGGAGGTGTTCCCACTCACTTACGAGGAATTGGCTTGGGTGATGCCTGCCGCACTTTCCCCCCTCGATCCATCCAGGAAGAAAGCATTGCAGAGGACCTGCCAGAGGAGGTGAGAAAAACTGCAGAGAAGGAACTAGGGCTGCAACTAACAATCTTTTGGGGGGTTTTGTATTTCCCCATTCCTCTCGATATTATTCAAAGTTCTATCAATGTATCATCAACGAAACCTTTTCACCCACTATGCAATTTGTAATTTGTTGTGGATTTGTTTTATCTGCTGTAAACTGACTAGCATACCGGTTGTTTGGAGAACAGCCCTGAGATCTCAGACTAACCAATGATAATTGTGATGGAGATAAACTGCATGGGCTTCATTCACACCTGTATAATGGATCTATATGTAGGGTGGCCACTGGATATAGACACAGGGTAGAGACCTCTAATAAGTAGTCTCAGAGTGAGTAATAATTTAGAAGAATTTAAGATGCATGTACAATATCACCCAAAAATACTTGATGCTAATGAACAGCAAAAAAATCTGAGATTATGAGAGCAGTCCCCATTTTCTTGGTCCATGTGTGAGTTTTGCTTTTTTTTAATCTTATCTTATTGTGATTGTCAGTATCAGTCTCATCTCGTTTGTTGTAAATTGAAAGTGTAAATAAACTTTGTTCTTCAACCCTTTCCCCTTCTGTTTTTTTCTGTCTGTTCTCTATTCCTCTTTTTCTGTAGGGCATGTGGCAGGGTGGTAGCAGCAGCAGCAGTCTCTCTGTGGAGTCCAGCGTTGGCGAGTGGCTGCAGAGGCTGGGACTGGAGCGTTATGAGGAGGGGCTGCTACGGAATGGCTGGGACGACCTTGAGTTTCTTAGGTAAAGCCTTTTTCACTCTACATTCACTACTGATTCCTTTATCCATGACTCCTTCAGCCCTGCATTACCTGCCATACATAGTTTTAGATTTTAGATTAGATATTGTCTACCAAAGTTTTTATAACATTTTTACATTTTTTTCAATTTGAAAGAAACAAACAAACCTGACCTAACCGTGAATAAAAACTCTTAGAGCTTCAGGGGTAAATGAAGATGTAAACCATCACAGACCGGTGTTATGTAATTTCAAATGACAATAACAGAACATAGGTGTTTGCAGTTTCCATTTCTATATGTTGTCTTGGCTGATTGACCATATTTGGGGAAAGAATTATGTAAATGTAACCATTTGCCATATCATTCTTTTAATTACTGTATAGGCAAGTTCAGGCAAAATTAAGTTTGCACAAAAGCACGTAGGATGTTTGTGGGTAACTTATATCAGAATGTTTATTCTGAAAGGGGAATTCCACAAATTCAGCATTTGTTTTCCAAATTCAGGGATTGAGAAGTAATCCAGGATGATTTTTGAAATTGAAAGCTCATTTCAGAACAAGCTTTCAAAAATTACTCTTTTTCCCTCTATTTTTAGAGGCCCAAAAGTAACTGGACATTTGATTGACAAACCACTTCATGGCCATGTGTGGGCCATTCTTTCATTACTCCATGACAAAGGTCTGGAGTTGTATGTAGTAGCTGTTCACTGGAACTGAACGTGAGGAGGCCATAAAAAATAAATAAATAAATAAACCTATCAGAGATGGCTAAAATGTGCACAAATGAATAGTCTGATGCATTCTTACAAAGAAGGACTGCACCGCTGAGCTCGGCAGCACCAAAAGGCCTGGCAGACTATCATGTTGGTTTCCATTATGTTGGTATGTAGATGGAAAGCTAAAAAAATAATGCATGTTTACTAACCAAAATGATCAGTGAACCTACACGTGTGAAACATTCTATTCTTGTTTTTCTGCTCGAAATCTGTCTTGATAATTATTTTATGGCAAATGTGTTTGCAGTGACATTACTGAGGAGGACTTGGAGGAGGCGGGAGTATTGGACCCTGCCCACAAGAAGATCCTTTTAACCAGCCTAAGACAGCAGCAGCAGCAGCAAAAGTGAGCTGGACCGCATCAGTCCAAACTGGTCAGCCTGTGCCTTCAAGAAAAACTTTGCACTGCTTATCAGAGATACTGCTCTGAACATTTTTCATTGACATGTAAAAGAAAAAGCACTCCATCACTACATGACTCTGCCCTTTGAAAACATACTCCTTCTAAAAAGAGGAGAAGGGAGATTGGAGTGTGCCTGAGAACTTGACACAAACAGGCTTTATTCACATTCCTTGCCTTTTCCTCTGGCTGGCAGTCGGCTCAGTTTGTTAGTTGTAGTATGTATATTATTGATAACGCGCATGTTTTGGTTGTATATAAAAGGGAAATGGAATTGAATAAGCCAAAATCAGCACCAACTGGTTATAACTAGCTTATATCATGCTCATTACGGTGTCTGTGCCTGTGTGTCCATGTGCCTGTGTGTCCCTGTGTCCGTGTGTCTGTGTGTCCCTGTGTGAGAGAGGGAATGCATGTGGACACCAGAGACACTCATATCACTTTGTTCATAAGTTCATCATGTCATCTCTCGTAATTCTCGAATTGTTCAGTAATCAGAGTACATTGTTCCCTCGCAGAAACCCAAACGCTGGATATGCATGTGTATATACAGTTATATGCAACCCAACTTACACATTTTGTCAATTTTCTTTGTGGGGCAACTGCAGAGAACACTGTATTGCTCAATTTAATACAAAGAAATAAACCATAAAATATGGCCTGTGCAAGTTACAGCCCATTTTATTATTTATCTGCTAAGATTAAGAAAAAAAATAATCATCTAAACTACATTTTATGACATTTGTTTTCACAAAAAAAATCAACAAAACATGTTATTTGACTGGATGTGTTGAGAATGTATGATTGGGAATGAGACACCAAGTGCCAGCCTTGCATACAATACCGCGATTGTTCTTACTGGAACAAGAGACTAGTTTGTTTTAGATTTTAAAATTAGTTTTAATTGATGCATGAACGCTATACTTCCCCACAGAATTAAATATATAACTAACATCATCACATCACACATTTAGTGTGATATCTTAGGTCAAGTTTTTACATCATTTGATTGTATCCTTTTTTTTTTTTTACATAGGGTCCAGAATTTTTGGATATTGATATGATATAATACCCAAATGCCATCTCTAGCTGGAACAAAACCTTATATCTCCAAAATGATAACCCTTCAAAAGAAGGAAGAGACTTAGGATTGAGGTAAAGGTAATTTGGGGCCTTTTTTACCAATCCATCCTTTCTTTTGGTGTAAAAGCCAGCAAGTGTTTTCAAATTACACACACACACACACACA
>JBBPDB010000001.1:23954547-23972047 GCA_037974465.1 Brachypetersius altus
TCTCTCTTTCTCTCTCTCTCTCTCTCTCTCTCTCTCTCTCTCTCTCTCTCTCTAATCAGATGAGTGCGTGGCACCGCGCCCCGCCCAGCTGCGGTTGGAGAGTTAATAAAATTAAAGCCCCCTCCTCTAAACTAATTAGAGCAGCAGTCTGCCACGCGAGCCCGAGCTCAACCAGCCACAATAGATTCCTCTTTTTTATTCCTGCAGAAAAGGGAAAAAATGACACGGCACAGACTGTTGGGGTTGTTTTTGGGGGCGGTGGGAGGCTTTGTCTGGTGTGTGTGTACGGGGGGTCTTTTATTTTCTCCTCTGTATTCATTTTAAAGAAAGAATTGCTCTGGAAACTCAGATGACCCTCGGTTTCAGAAGGTAGATATTCAGCCCTACTGACTTGAGGCCAGAAGTCACATGGCACGTGGTTCTTGAGTTGCTGTGGCTTAAAACAAACCGAAAACAGAAAATGCTAGAAAATTCTATATCCAGCAGTCCGCATGGTTAGCAAAACAGTCCAAAGGGTCTGTACGGGTCCAGTGACCTTCTTGATGCTCCTTAGAACCTTTTCTAAAAGTTTCTCCAAAGACCTTTGCTCAACAGGTTGTAATATTAAAATAGCAAAGTTTTGTTCCAACAGCATCATTATACATACTTGCCCGTATCTCTATTGATTCCAGTTTTTAGTCCTGTATCATTTTAACACAGCAACATCTCTCAACGTGTCAAAATTTCAGGAGCAATTGACTGATAATTATGCTCCAAAATGGCTTGAAATAAAATCTGTTTGGATCAACTTACATTGAAAGATAAGATCGTTTTGGACAAGGATGAAATTAATGAGAATGTCTGAAACCTAAACCTCATTTTAAATGGTTCAGAAGATGAGACGTATCTTTTGTTTCCAGGAGTAATTCACTGGTCATGTTTCTTTCTGGCTTTCTGATAATGTCAAGACACTGTGCTGAAAATGTAAACACACACATAAAAATGTGGAGATGGTTAGGTGTGCGTGTGTGCATGTTTGTCTGTAGCTAAAAACAAACCTAATACAAAAACGGACATAGACACGGTACATCCTGCAATTACCAAGGGACCACTTGGTATATGAATTGTACATACACTGTATGTGCATGTATAGATGGAGTGTCCTTAGCAGCAAGTATTGACAAAAAACGTCAATACTTTTAGAAAGTAATTCTAAAAGGCTCTGTAGAGTAAATGTCCAGTGACCTTCATGATGCAATGTAGAACCTTAAAGACCTTTATGCAACAGGTCCTTCATCACGGTTCCTTGAAGCCCCATGCTTCTGATTTTACTGGACCCAGAGCCAAAGATAATTAAGGGTCTAATGAACTAATTGAGGTCCTCCTCCCACATTTCTTTCAGTACATGGGTTGCCTGATGGCTGTTACGTTTCAAACAAGTTGATGTTCTCAAGGCAAGCTGTTCCAACCTCAATCTAAAGGAAACTCAGATTAAAAAAAGTTCGATGAGAAATCTAACACAAGTTCCCACTCACTCAGATGTCGCTTATCAGGCAAGCGAGGTCTGTGAGAAAAAGTGAGAAAATATTTTTTTTACAAAGTCTAACATGAACTGAACAGCATCTCTAATTCGTCATCTAGGTGGCACAGACTTGCGGATGTTGTTAATGACAAATTAACATTTGTCAGAAATTAGGCACTGCAGTTTGCAGAAAAACAATATTTACATTTGCTCCCTGTGTGCAAAAGTAATGCGACACCTGACCATTACATCAACAGGGACTATGTATTTGAGACTGCATTCAAACACATAGACTTTACTATGGAGTTGGTCCCCTTTGCAGCTATAATAGCTTCCTCTCTTCTCTGTTCTCAGTACTTGGGACTGTTTCTGTGGGAATTTGTGTTCATTCATTCTGTAGAGCATTTATAAGATTGACCTTCACAGGAAGTGAAAAACAGGTGTGTCCCAATACGTTTGTACATAAAATGTAGTTTCAGTTAGAAGGTCAGCAAAATGCAACATAATCTAAACCCGAAGTTCTTTTGACTGTACTGTCTAGTATTGTTTCTATCTATTAGATTATAAGAAACAACTCTTATAGACCTCTCTTGATTAATAAAGCCTTTTATTAATCAGAATATTAAAAATAACAATATGGAATATTGACATCAGACAAAAGAAAAAAGGGAGAGAAATGCTCCCTCCAAACCTCCACTGAAATGAAAGTCTCAGTCTGGGACCGTAAATAGATTTCTTTCACTCATAAGAGGCTGAAAGATATTCTGGCAGTAACACTTAGCTGCCTTAGCCACCTTCCCCTCCTGAAATTCTCTCCAGTATGTCATTCAATATTCCCCTCACTGTCTGTCTCTGCACTTTACACTCAGAGAGCATCTGTACTGCGTCTCTCCACTCACTCCTCTGTCACCAACTTCCCTCCTCCACAAACCCTTCTTATGTATAAGAAGTTTCTTTCTCAACTTCCTGCAAGAGGTTCAGGGTTCACTCACACATTATATGGACGGTATTGGGTACTTTAATGACATTGCATTCAAATACTTTAATACGGAGTTGGTCCCAGCTTGCACTATTCTTCAGAGGCTTTCCACAAGATTTTTCCTGTCGGAATTTGTGCCCATTCATTCTGGAGAGCATTAATGAGGTCAGACACTGATATTGGAGGAGAAGGCCTGTCTCATAAGCTCCATACCAGCTCATAATAAAGGATGGGGTTGAGGTCTGGGCAGCTCTGTGCAGGCCAGTCCAAGTTCTTCCACTCCAAACTCATCCAACCATATCATGCTGGATTAGAAGAGGTTCTTCCCCAAACTGTGTCCACAAAGTTGGAAGCATGGCATTCTCCAAAATGTCTTTGTGTGCTGAAGCATTAATATTGTTCTTCACTGGGAGTAAGAGACTTAGCCCAAACCCTGAAAAACAGGTGTGTCCAAGTACTTTTGTCCATATAGTGCATGTCCCACATCTTTCATACACAATTCAAGGGTCGGCCAGACGGGTTTATCCGAACAGGACAGTTTTGGTGCTTACCAGGTCTTACAAGGTTGTATTCTAAAAATCCCCACTGTCTCCATAATAAATCTCCTTTCCAAGAGAAGCACAAGCCTGAACTTAGAATGGATGGAATGCAAAAAGATTTTGTACTTAATTTTGGACAATTCCTGCTAAGCCATTCATGAAATCTGAACATTATGCAAAAGCCAGCTGCTATTTTCAAATTATGTAAAAAGTAAAAAAATAACGGACATACAAGGTTTTATTCAAACAGCAGCAATGTACATAATTGCCTATATTTCTATTGTTTCCCATTTTTTTATACCGTATTATTTTAAAGCAGCAACTGCCCTGTACATTGTGTGAAAATTTCAGGAGGAATTGCCTGATAATAATGCTCCAAAATGGCTTGAGATGAATCTCTTTGGATCACCCTACAAGTTACGATCTTGTCTGACAGTTGTATATAAATAATATTTAAATAATAAGAATTTAATCTTAACCAAAATAAAAATTAAGTTGAAAAAATCCTTTTGTTTTCATGAGTAATTCACTGGTCCTGGGGGCCAGTCCTACTTCTCTCTGGCTTTTCTATAATATCAAGACATTGTGCTGAAAATGTAAACACACACAGAAAAATGTGGAGAGGGTTAGGTATGCATGTGTGTGTGTGTTTGTGTCTGGGGGGTCCAGGCTGTCATTATAATGCCAGGGGGTCCCGCATGCTGCCTCTGGTTTTGCGATGCTAATGCACTCCCTGCTGGAGGAGGAGGATGCTCTACATGTGTAAGGAGGGATGCTGTGAAACAGAGGAATGTCCCTCAATGCATTGTTCCCGCCCTTCAACACCCCTTTTTCTACTCTTTTCCTTATTTAGGCCACACGGCCATGCACACAGCCACATTCCCTGACAAATTTCCACAACGCGTCTCTTTAACGGGTGCCGACAGCAACCTGCAGAGGATGACACATTCCAGACCAAACACTGCTTCAATTAAAATACACAATGGAATGGGAGGGAGTACACAGAATTATTTTATTTATAACACAAATACGGCACTCTTCTGATCATTATTGTGTATAATTTGTTTTTATTTTTTTATCATATTAAAAAAAGGCTGCAGTAACCTTTGCACAGGTCACATTTTACATTTTATTTTCGCCCCAATATGTTAAAGCATGTCCTCTGTAAAGGATATGTACATATATTTAATTTTGAAAAACCAAAAAGATGCACAAACTTTTTCACCCAAGTGTCTAATAACTCTCAGTAGATATCAATAGATCTGTTTTTCTGATGATCAAATCTCAATCAACAAGTTATAGCTTGTATCAATGCAGAGCAGATTAACCTCAGTCAGGGTATTTCTAAATACCCAATAATCTACTATTACCATTTTATCACATGTGATTTATTTACTAAACACACATACCATGTTTTAGCTTTAAATATTCTATTAGGCTTCACTCTTGACCATCAATTTTACATAGGTGACTTTGGCACATACATAAATTGCAGAAATGGGAACAAATGGGGAAGAACTGGGGCAGCTGGTGGCTCAGTGGTTAGGGAGTTGCTCCCATAATCGCAAAGTTGTGGGTTTGAATCCCGACTTCCAGTGGCTGAACACTGCATTTCACACTGTGTGCTGTGCTGTGATGTGTTCATTATTAACAAAAATGGCCACACTTTTACTATGACAGGGTGCATAAACCACTCAGCATTCAGCATCACCAGTATACTGATCACCGCCTGATCATTTGGAATCATCTGCACCTGTTTCTTCACTGGTTCAGGACAGATGTGATTTTTTTTTATGTCTGAATGATTCATACATATATCAATGTGTGAACAAACAAAAACATTCCTCTGAAACTGGTCAGGCTCAGGTTCAGGGACCGGACTGAAAATGAGAGTCTTTGTAAGTCCTTCAGGAGGCCTGGAGAACTGTTCTTCAAGACAACAAAAATAAATATCTAAATACAGAATAAAGAATAAAGAAATACTCTGTGAAAGCAAAATAAGAAGAAATGAGGGGCAGCTCTGTGCTTCTGAACAGAACTGTTTACACACATATAAACACTATACACTAATTTCTTACAATAAATATAAACATCTACAATCTTTCTACATATCTCTATACATATGGCATATATTGCTGTGTTTCTACTCCAGACATCCTTTCAATAGCATGGACAAGGTGGATACAATATTTTTTGATATTCCACATTACAGCTTTGCTACCCAACAAAGACGCTTCCATGATGATGTAAGATATTTGGTCTGTGTAATGTACTGCCCCCCGACTCCCACCCCCAGTGTTGATGTGAACTACCTGAGGAGTGATCTGCTGTGACATTCTTCTGTCTGTATTTCTTGTTTGTCCCCTTAACAATAGTTATGGTTGATTTCATTGAGAAGAACACTACAATCTTTGTATAAAACTCACTAAAATGGAATTATTAGTGATAAGTCAAGTATAAAGTTGCTTAATGTAACAGACAAGAAGTGATTTCACTACATAAGTACATCACTACATATGATGCAATTTTCTAGTTTTCTTGACTAGAAAGCACACAGGTTGACTAAATTTTCTAAGACTAGTAATAACTATAGTTATATATAGCTTTTACATGCTAGAACTGCAGTTATAACTATCTACAATGACAGAAAGCTAAAACTAAGCCTAAACTAGGTGAAACTATACCAATGCCTATACCGAACTACAACTAACTATAGCAAACTTAACAAGCTGTAACTATAGCTATAACTGGTTAAACTCACTAGTTATAACTATTGCTACACCTGTCTAAAACATGTCAAATACTATTTCTCCATTTTTCACAATCAGATTGCAAACAGTAATGGTATAATTTTATAAATTTGATCCTTTTAATGCTTACATTGCTTACATCCATGTGGCTGCCTAGAAGGTATGATAACATCCTGCACACTCGACAACCCATGGCCCTTATCACAGTGTTAACCACTGTTTACCACTGTAAACCAAGATACCCTAACAGGCACTCAGTGGGCGAAGGAGACTTCCTCTGGGTTAAGTGGTGGACGGATCTCCAGTTTTTGGAACTTGCTGTCTTCACCCACCAGTTCCAAACGGAGAGAAGGTGCCGTGCCTCCCTCCCTCCTTCTGTCTTCCATCCCTTCGTCCACAGTCAGGAGCAGAGTGCAGCCTTTAGGGAGGAGCTCCTGTTCGTAGGCAGCAGCTAACTGGTTCACCACCTGACGCTCCACCTGGCAATAGAAAAGCACAGATGAATGCTGACTGATGACACTGGGGCTTTCTATTTCCTTTTGAGAGATAGAAAAGTGCATTCCATTTCTCGATGCAATGGAAAGATGGCAGGCAGGCAGAAGCATAATACAAATATATTGCCGCTGCCATATTAAAGAAGTCTCTCATTTTTTTCATCAATAATCTGAGACACTTCTCCTTAATAACGGTAACGGCGGTGCTGGAGCCTAACCCAGTGGTCACAGGGTGAAAGGTGGAGAAACACCCTAGACAGGTCACCAGTCAATAAGAAAATCATAAAATGTATTTTTTTTATTTATTCTAACCAATTTGTCAATATGTTTTGTAATGCACTGCCCACCACCAAACTTTTCCTGTCAATAAACCAATAACACTCAATAGATTCTTCAGTTCAATAAGAATACTATTTTTTACCAAACCTTTTCTCCTCATCCTTCCTTCCTGACGGCCCGCTGAGTTTTAGCAGTGTGCAAGGGCAGCCAAAGAATGACATTATTGATCACTATTGTTTACTGATGGCGATATTGATTGGGGATTAGCTGTACCTCGTGTTTGATGGAGCGTGCTCCGTAGTGGAGGTTGTAGCCGTGGGCCAGAAGATCCAACACAGGCTGCTCCCACAGCAGGGTGATGTTGTGCCTCTGCTTAGCCTGGGGGCACAAAGGACAGGGAGGAGGGGGGTAGAATGGAAGATAGAGACACACAGGGGAAGTTAAGAGGTATGTGTTCAAGTGAAACCAGACTCTGCAACCTAAAGTCCTTTACACAACCAAGTTGACAAGTCAAGCTAACTAAAATGCCAAATTTAAGAGCTCAGTTTTTATTAACTAATTTATTTTAGCACTAGACCAATCACTACTAACCAAATTAACCGATCAGTTGTGTTCATACACACATATGTACACATATCTAGATATATTAAAAAAATGACCAAAAACACGGGTGTCCCAGAGGTTCTGTTTGAGATCCATTTCAGGGTAACATGGGGAGGCACTATGGGAACTCAGGGGCCACTGCACTGGCATAAGTTCTGACATTACATCTCAGGACTTAATTCCAGTACCTAACATCAGTCAGGGTACCAAGGAATACCTTGGAGGGTCTGCGCAATCCACAGACCATCACTGACCCACTGCCAAATCATTCGTGTTGGATGAACGTTTGTCACAGCATCTCCAGACTCTTTCACATGTACTCTGTGTGAACCTGCTCTCTTCTGTGAAAAGAACGGTGCACCAATGGCAAGCTTGCCAAATCTGGTGTTCTCTAGCAAATCCCAATTAAGCTGTACAGTGATGGGTTATACGTACAGGTACTAATAGAGGATTTTGGGTTCTCATGCCACCCTCACTGAGTCTGTTTCGAACATGCAATGGTGTCCCACTGGAGGTTATTTTGTATGAATTGGCTGGGCTCCACTTCATCCTTGCATAAAGAAGCAGATACTGGTCCTGCTGCCGGGTCCATCTCCTGGTATCTTCTGTATTGTGCTAAGACTGTGCTGGGAGACACAGCAAATCTTCTTGTTATGGCATGTATGGATGTGCCATCTTAGAGGATTTGGACTACCTAAACAACCCAAATGGACTGCAGGTACCACCTCATATTGACAAGTGCAATAGCAAAATGTTAAGCTAGGGAAAAATCAGTCAGAAAGGATAAGGAAAGAAAATGGTCTGTGGTTATTCTCTTTTAGGGGGTTGTCTTGCTATTGCCACTCCTGTCCACCTGTTATGGGTTTTATTTGCACCAAAGCAGGTGAAAGTGATGCCACAATTGCTTTTACTTCCTTACTGGACTGAAAGATCTCCCAGACGTTTAACTGACCTGGTATTATAATGTTATAGTTAAGGGTTCCCACAGGGCAGAAGTTTGGGACCACCCCCAGATAAAAACTAAATGATACGCTTTTAAAATACTTATAACAAATCTAACTGTTGAAGCTAATTATTTAGCCTCATAGGCTCATTGAAGAATTCTTGAGGTCATTATTATCTGCATTCTTCAACAGGATAATGACCCCAAGCATTCTTCAAACTGTGGGCGAGATGGACCTGCAAATCTCAAATGTGAGAGAACTGTTTGCCTGCTTGAAAAGGCACAGAGAATGCTGAAGTTCTTTTTAAAAAATTCTGGAAATGAAGCTGTGAATCTGTTTCGTGGTGATGAAGGCAAGTAGTGCTTAGTGGTTAACACACATATATATATACACATTACATACATACATATATATATAGAGAGAGACACACACACACATTCTATAAAGGCCCTGTAGTATGGACTGCTGAGAAGATCTTTGGGGTCTCTCCCCTCTGTTACAGGCCATGACCCCCCACCACAACACCCCACACCCACTTATCCCTCTTTCCATCTGGCAGAACGTTTTGCAGCATCCTGGCCTTTACTACCAGGACGGGGAACAGTTTTTTCCCCCAGGCCATCAGAAGTGAATACCTAACTATACATCACACACAAACACTCTTTATTCGCCCAATCACAATAAACTGTTCTGCCATAAACAAAGATGATGTTGTTTTCTTTGTACTCTTCTCTTTAGTTTTGTCCTCTCCACTCGGAAAATTACTGTAATTTCTGAGAGCTTAACGCAATACCTTTGTTAAAGCCCTCAAAGCTGAAAGTGTTTACTACTGTCATCTCATTTCTTGACGGAATAATTACAAAAAAAGCATCAATGTCTAAATACCTATGGACATTGTGTGCTTATATCTTCACAATAAAATATATAATATTCTGCAAAGCACATCTGATTGTAAAATGCAGGTTTCTTTTTAAATATATCAATTTTATTTGATTTCTACTACACTAATGCTAATTTCTCTTGGCCTGAAGTGTTTGTATATATAAAAATTAGTTAAAATAAACCAAATGTGCACTTTGTTTTCCATACAAAATTATTCGAAAGCTATGATTCAAATGAATATTAACATTAAGGCATATTTCATATAGCTGAATAATTACACCCCCCCCACACACACACACACTCACACACACTCACTAAGGCATCTAGTCATGTTCTTGAGCCTGCAGGGCTAGCCTGGCAGAAATGAAGTTTTATTAATATTTAAATATTTATGAATGGTCCACATGTTAACCTCCCTAACATGATTATAGTCGTCAAGCTGTTATTGATTCTGTGTGTGTGTGTGTGTGTGTGTGAGTGTGTGTGTGTGTGTGTGACAGAGAGAAGAGACTTGTTTGTGTGTTTCTCAGCTTCAGCACTGTCAACAGCATCAAGAAAAATGGCTCCTTGCTTACAGTACAGATTAACAAACTCTTTATCATTTTCTCTTTTACACACAGATACACACATATGCACACACATAATTCTTATGGAGATATTTGATATTTATAAATCACAAATGTTCCTCAGATCGACAGTGTTGAGTGAAAAGGACTGGTTTGTTCAAATTCATTACTGGAACTAAGGGGCCTCCCCCAAAACCATTATTCCTCCTCCACCAAACTTTCCTGTTGGCACCATGCATTCACATGGGTAACATTCCCCTGGCATTCGCCAAATCCATATTCATACATCAGTACGGCAATTAATTAAGTGATTTATCACTCAAGAGATGCAGCAGTATGCTTTACAACACTCTAGGATGAAAATTAAAATGTCAAGGATTTTTTAAAATATTTTAAAAAATCCTTGCTTCTATCATATTGGCCTGGATTATATATTTACAGTAAAATAGGTCTTATACCTTTTTAGCCCAGTAGTTCAGTTCTTTGTTGACCAGTTGAATGAGCTCTGAATGGCAGAAAGGCAGGAAGTAAACAATCTCGTTTATCCGTCCCAGAAACTCATCCCGTCTGAAATGGGCCTGCCGGAACCAAACACAGTCGTCACTTAGATGTTTGTCTAATAAGCTTCAATAACGACATTAAGGATTGATATAGAGTACAGGATGGCAGGCATGTATACATTCTTTATGGGTTACATTTACATTTTTCACCATATTGTATGTTTATATGCTTTACATTATGCATTTTCTTAATGACACCTTCCTAGTTTAAACATTCTATCATTCAAATGTTCTCTGGAAAGCTGGACCTGGTTTGATATTGTGAACATTCACACATACACACATATATTTATATATATTTTTCCATACACACAAGTCCATATTTTTAGATAATTTCTATAGATAATTTCTATATATACTGTACGATTGTGTAGTATCATTTTAATTTTATTGTCTTTGCTGCTCTTACCTTGTACTGTCAACTTTCTGACATAACAATGCACATTTCCCACTTGTGGGACTAATAAAGGTTTTTCTTAACAGATATTAAAAAGAATTCTAATTACTTGACCAATCCTTCATACGGGAGCACTGCAGCATGTAAATCAACATCTTACGACAGTTTGACTACAGTCCAAACCGTTACCTTCAAAATGGGCCGAATCACTCCTTCTTTAAACTTTTTGGAAATGGTGATCTTCTCACTCTGCTGCACATCATCTGCGATAAAGCAAAACACCTCTTACCATTCAGTTATGAATATTGACACTTTCCTGTATGAATTAATTAGGCACAAACTAATTATTCAGTGACTAATATGAATTATTCAGTAACTACTATGAATTACACAGCACCTGCTAAGAGTTATCCATTAACAGTTACACATTATTCAGTGACTACTATGAAGTATTCAGAGATTATCATGAATGATCCAGTTACTTCTATAAATTTTCCAACGGAATTATTTAGTAACCACGATGTAAGTAACTCTACTATGAATTATTCTGTAAATACTTAGAATTGTCTAGTAAATATGGTGAAATTCCATCCAGTATATAATATGGATTATCATGCAAATACTATGAATTATTCAGACACTATTATGAATTATCCTGTTGCTACTAAGAATCATTAAATAAATTCTTTAAATTATCTAGTAAATATGGTGAATTACCCAGTATATACCCAGCAGTACTATCAACTAACCAGTAAACACTATGGATCATCCAATAAATACTATGCACTATTCAGACACTATTATGAATATCCAGTTGCTACTAAGAAAGGTTCAGTAACTACCACAAATGATCTTACTATTACCACAGTCTACATACAGACCCCTAGATACGAGGTTTTACAAAGAATTGCATGCATTTTAGATGATCTTATTTGTTTGGAGGTGTTAAGCATGAATAAACATGGCATCCTACCCAGATTTTCTGCCAAGCGGCGTCGGCTCTGCTCTTGGGCTTCCTGTCTCAGCTGCAGTCCATGATGGGCTATCTCATCGCTTGCCACATTGGAAGTCATAATAAAGACGGCATCCTTACACTCAATGGTCTTTCCCTTACCATCAGTCAAACGACCCTGTCCAGGAGATATTTCAATTCACTTTTTTAAAATTCACAATTACATCCACTACTTTTGAACAGGTCACCATGCTTGGAGGAGAACATGAACTGTTACATTACATTACATTCATTTGGCAGACCTCTTATCCAAAGTAGCTTTCAATACAATGAAACACTCATGTTTCAGGACAGTATGGGAACCAGAGGAGCGTACTAAGTGCTAAAACCTTCATGTAGGGTGTAATACAAGAATACAGATCATGAGGAGAGGAGATACTCTCTGAACAGATGAATCTTCAGGAGGTTTTTGAAACTAGAGAGGGATTATGCTGCCTTTGGCAGCCCCTTCCACCAGTGAGGAACAACAAAAATAAAGAGTCTGGAGTCTAGTTAAGGTAGCCAGGTGCAGACCCAGATGTCACTCTGGAGGCAAGAGTTAGTGACTTGAACTTAATCCAGGCTGTTGATACTGAGATAACAGACACCTAGGCTGGTCATCATCGCTCTTAATGATGGGGGAGAGGGGAAAGGGGAGAGGGGAGCCCTCTCACCCACCCAGAGAGAACAAAGTCAATTGTATTCACACAGGATTTTTTTAAAGCATTATGGAAAGCTTGTGCTCTCACAACAGTAGCTAATGATGTAGCATGAATGAATAAGATCAGTTCATTCATTTGTATTCAACCTCAAACAACATTTTTGCAGGAAATGTGTCCTAGAAATGGAGGTGCACCCCCCCTAATGAGAAGGAACACTGAGAGGAACCATGAACTCAAATGAGGAATCCATCCTCTTCTGGGACAGTACAGTGAGGTGACCAACTTCATTAGGTGTTGATGGTCGATCTGTCCGACAGTGATTAAGTGGTACACTAGGGCATTCTATTGTTAATATTCTCCATAGAGACCCCATGTCTCTCTTTGAAAGGATGAGTTCCCCTTTTGAGTTTTGGTTCCTCCCTAGGCTTCTTCCTCCAGCTTTAGGAAGTTTTTCCTCACCTCTGTCGCCCCTGGCTCACAAGGGGCTCAGACCTGGGTTCAATAAAATTGAATTGAACTGAGGTGCCATGTAGTGAGAATATTAGGAGTATAGTAATTCTACAGACTGGTGAGTTATGAGTTTGTACCTCATCAAATAGCTGTAGCATGACGGTGAGGACGTCCGGGTGGGCCTTATCCACCTCATCAAACAGCACCACAGCATTCGGGCACTGCTTTAGCTGCTTAGTGAGCTGACCACCCTCCTCGTGGCCAACATAACCTGGAGGAGAGCCAATGAACTTAGCAACCTGAAAGAGCGAGAGTGAGAGAGAGCGAGAGAGAGAGAGCGAGAGAGAGAGAGAGAGAGAGAGAGAGAGAATTAGTTAAAACCAATTATGGTCGTAATAAACGTAAGCGAACATGACCGGATATTGTTTTTGTCATTTCAGAAAGACACACACACAGCTACATTCATTTATCCTTATGGCATCGTGTGCCATTGTGTGTAAGTTTAGGCCCAAGGTCAGCACATCAGAGCAGAGCTAAACGGCTTAAGAGTGACAGTTAGGGTCACCAATAACAATGTCTTTAAAAAATGATGACATCGCCTTTAAGACTGTCGAGACAAAGGGCAGCAGCATGGCAGCACCAGTTATTTTAGCTTTCTATATATTTATCTGCAAGGAATTTGAAGAATATATCTGCAATTTCTAAAAAAAAAGGAAAGGTAAATAGCCATGATACTTTGTAATTTCTTTTATAAAGAAAATTGTAAAAGTATATGTGAGAAATAAGCACCCATTGGATATATATGTGTGCTTTACCTCATGTTTCTCCTGGAATTCAGACATATCCATTCGGATGAAACCCTAGGAAATAAAAAAAAATCTGTATCAGTGATAAAATTAAAGGCATATAAAAACAATATAAATTTATATAGGGAATTATTGCTTGCACTGGTGTTTGACGCTGACCTTCTTGAAGTCTTTATGCATGTAACGGGCCACCTGCTTAGCCAGCTCGGTTTTTCCTACAAACAGAAGTACACACTTTGTCAATTAAATCATATTCATACAATGCCTATTCACATTTTTCCTCAAATACTTAATGAGTCACAGTCTGTTTTATCCCAAAGCAGCCTATAATGCAGACATAGCTGATTAATGAATGTTGCAAAGGGAGACTGTACAGATTTATTTTTAATATTTATTCTTAGTAGGGGTATGCAGTATTGGTTCATCACAGGCCAAAATCACTGGATCTGATATCAGAAAAAGCCGGAACGATCACGTAAATGTCATGTCTGGTGACAGTGACTAGCAACCGACAGGGTTTTATGTTAATTATTTCCTTAGCACACAGAGTTCGAGTTAGTTCATTGTTTGTTTCAGCTGCTGGTGTGCTCAGGAGAAAGTATGTTTGAGTATTTAAATGCATTAGACTGACAGGAAGTCTACCATCATACTGAATGGCTTTTTTGGTATTTCCCTGTCTCCTTTTGTTTAATTGAGATTTGGATTCTGGCCCTCGTGCCTCAGTTTGTTTTTGTCTCTGAATAGAAGTCTATAGCATGGACGTCTGCGAATGCGCCTGCCTTTTTATGGGAGTCATCAGGATCGTGACAGTAAACACTTAGTAAACTCTGAGGAATATGCCGTAAAGATAGATACACAGATGAGGACACAACAGAGATGTGCATACATAGTACACTACGTAATACTACATAGATCAACAGTCTCCATTTCCTTCTCCCCACTGCATCTTCCTCTCTCACACCAACTGCCTGCATGTCCTCCCTCACCCCATCCATAAACCTCCTGCTAGGCCTTCCTCTCCTCATCCCTGCAGCTCCATTGTCAGGCTCCTGCACCCAAATATTGTGTAACAAATGGCCACTGACGATTTAAACACTTGTGCAGATTGTGGACAAACAGTGCACTATGGGTGTAGAAACTCGCATTTTATAACTTAAATAGTACACTACAGAGGAATTGAGGGAACTGTGTCATTTACAAAGTGCATCCAGACACGTTTTATAAACCACTTAGTTGTTCAAGAAAAGGAAAAAATCTGAATCTGCCTCCGTTTTCTAGTCTGGCTCCAGTTGTTTCTGTCAGTCTCCTTCTTCCTGGTATTTGACTCAATTCTGAGACCCTCCCCTGGACCGTGGCAGCTCGTTTGTGCCTCAGTTGCTCAGTTGGGGATCTGTCACAAACTGCACCCCCCACCATTATCTCCGCTTTAGTTTCACCTGTCCCTAACTTCCTTTCACTCTATTTTAACCCAGCTTTGTCCGTTCACCATCATGCTTACTGTGACTGGCACCCTAAGCAGTTCTCACCTGCCGGACTGAGGAAATGCATGCACAGTTTCAGTGACTCTTTTGTTTGTTTTGATTGTGGATTTGTTTTGAACCAGTGAGGACAAACCAGAGTAAATTGTGACCTTCTTACTGTTCTCTTGAGTACATACAGTAAAGTCTTTGGTTTTCTTCTGCAAGTGCATTTCTGCTTCTGTGTGCCAGCCACCAGTCATTACATGATAAATACTGGACATGAAAAGTGGTATTAGCCTCCCCATGGTTTTAATACACCAATAAAACTCCCAACCTACACCACAAGAAAAGTCCATATCACCTTTTTTAAATAGAATGTTTTCATACATTGAGAAAACATCCAGAAAAAAATTATTCATTGCCACAAAAAAATCAAAAAAGGTGCAAGATATTGGCAGTATTGCGGGGATTTAAGTGTAAAACTGTGAGTTCAGATCTCCACAAACAGATACATATATTTACGCAGATGTGCTGTGGTTTCCCATTTGAATCAACTGGAATTTTACCCACTTTCTGTAAAGCTTGCGTATCTAGCAACAGTAGCCACAAAACTGCAACTATAAGTAAACTGCACTGTTTTCCTTGAGATTCTCTGACTGTTTTGCAGATTAGCTCTTCCTGTTAGTGACTGAAATAATCAGTGTCATTTTGTGTATTTGGTCTGTCTTTTACCAGGACAGTCCATCATCTCTCTCTCCCTCCCTCTCTCTCTCTTCCATCTCCTGTCCGTCTGGCTCATCAGTTCTCCCTTTGTATCCCTCTTGCTGCGTAAAATATTCCCCTTATGAATTTTAATATACATATATGGTAAGTGAGGGGGGGCTGTTGAATATTGATGCTGGTGGTCAGAGAAGCTGCAGGCAATAAAACGACAATATGAGAGATTCAGCAATCTACATCAATCTCCCCTGGGCCATCAAACAAACAAACAACTGTCATAGAGTGTGTGTGGCAGGACATTTTGAGGAAGAAGGGGATGTATAAATGTCTAAGATGAGAAATAAGGCTGGAATAAAAACATCATCAGTAATTAATGAGAAATAAGAAAGTGCCAGGAGTTTTGGTTCAGCAGATCCTCCACTGTTAACAAGAATTCAAGCCTTAAAGAGAACAGATATTTACACTCATTAACTGTGTGTTTGTACTATATAAAAACCACTTGCCTAATGTTGTCTAGGTTTTCCTCGTGCCCCCAGGAACACATCTGACCTGTCAAGGCATGGACTACACAAGATCTCTAAAGGTGTTCTCTGGTATCAGCACCAAGGTGGCAGAGTCCTGTCCTGTAAGTTGTGAGGTGGGGCCTCTATGCTCATTTGGATAGGGATCAGGATTTTGAAGGCCAAGTCAATACTTTTTGTAATGTTCCTTAAAGCCTTTTCTGCAGTAGCACTAGGAAATATTGTTTCCATGAAAGAGTGTACATATCAAAGTAAGTACGTAAGTAAGTGAAGTTTAGTCATGCATGAACACGGCACACAGTGTGAACAATGTGAAATTTGTCTTTTCCATTTAACCCTTTTACCAAGTGAAGCAGTGGGCAGAACACGCAGGGAGCAGGGTTTGGGGATAGCACCATATAGAAGGCTACATCAGCCACTGGCAGTCCTGGGATTTGAACCCACAACCTTACGACCGCAGAAAGAAAATGTGATTCATTAGACCAAGGAACATTCTTCTACTGCTCAATGGTGTGTTCACACGGTAAACACTTTTAGCATTGGACAGGCGTTAGCTTGCTCACTTTGTCCGGTTTGTGGTTACGCTGATCCATAAACAGTAGTGTGTGTTCTGTCATCTTTCGATAATAGCCAAAATGAACTTTTTCAGCATTTTTTCAGCAACTTTTACGGTATTTGCCACCGTAGCTCTTCTAGGGGATAACACCAGATGGCCTAGCTTTCGCTCCACACATCCATCAATGGCTAGTTTTCATACAGTGATGTCTCTGAACTTGTGTTCATTGATGAGATCATGAACTCAAATGTGTAAAAAGACATTCTGCAGAAGGCTTGAGATAAAAGTCTCAGATTGGTCTGTTTACATTAATGCACCTTTTTTTGACACTTCATTTTCTAACCCACTGAAACAATAAATGTCCAAATACTGTTGGTAGCCACTGTACGTAGAAGCCAACCTGCTTTTACACCTATTTACATTTACATTTACAGCATTTATCAGACGCTTTTATCCAAAGCGACTTCCATTCTCTAACTACAGGGGACAGTCTCCCTGGAGCAACTTGGGGTTAAGGGTCTTGCTCAGGGACCCAGTGGTGGTGCTGAAGGTAGGATTCAAACCCAGGACCTCTTGGTCTGGAGGCAAGTATCCTACCCACTGAGCTACCTCCACCAGGTTTACCTATGTAAACCTAAAATGCTTGCTTGGAAATACATTTATATACAGGCTACCACTTTACTATTTCCTTTTCTTTTTCCTTTTTGTGAAACAGAAATAAGAGGCTGAAACCAAGTTACCGATTCCGGAGGATCCAAGGAAGAGGAAAACGAGGGGATGCTCTTCATCGTACCACCCATTCTCTTTCCTCCTGATGGCTGGAAATGGAGAGAAAGAGGG
>JBBPDB010000001.1:24004678-24017141 GCA_037974465.1 Brachypetersius altus
TCTGTCCATCGTCATTTTAGAGCGTCTTTTTGAGCTGCTTTTGTTCCTGGTTTGCAACGTCATCTAGTAACGGCCATCGTGCCTGGTTTTGTTTTCTTGTTTCTCGTTTCCTGCAAATAAAACCCCTGAAATGGATTCATGTTCTCCTGCCTGGTCCATGTCCCAAGAAAGCTCGCGACCATCGTGACAGTTTTGAAACGTTTCCCCATTAATTCCAAAAAGAAACATCTACTTATATGCTATTGCTATTTTTTGTATATAGCTCTGAGTTATAAGGTTTAAAGCTAAGCGCCAGCAAATGTGTAATCAAAAATAATCAATGTGGATTGAAATATGCTGATATGAAATATTATAATTTGGCTTTTAAAACCCAATTTGCAGCTGTAGTAAAAGACCTCTCCTTTTCTTTTTCCATCCTATTTCCTCCATGCTTCCTATTTCCCAGACTAAAGGCATCCATAACCCATTTTTATCCTCTCACACCAGTCATCTTAGCCCCCCAACCAGACACTCCATCTTGGATAAAGCCCTTTGCATGAAGGTGGGAAAAATAGCTCTGCAGACAGTGCCTTAGCCCTTTCAGGTTTATGCATTCCACCCTAACTCAAACTTACTCCATCCCCAACAATCAGTCATTGGCCTGTGTCCCAGCATAGTCCCTGATTTAAAAAAGAAAGAAAAACAATAAAAAAAACACGTAATGTTTTCGTGAAAGACTTCAAACTGCCAGCTCCAATTGAACGAGAGTCAGTAAATCGGGGGCACCAAAGGCTTCACGGAAAACCAATTTTAATTTGTTTTCTTACCTTCTAAGTGGTTCACAAAACCTGTATTTGGTGAGAGGCTTCAACAGCAACATGCAACACATTAACTGTGACTATGTTTAATACATTGTTACACCCTACCAGAAAAAACTGCAGTAAAATACTAAAAAATTATGGCAATTCTAGTTGTAACATTTTAGAACATGGTCTTAAATACCAAAGAATATTGAAACGCCTGTAGAAGGTTACACAGGACCTCCCTGGAGTATTTAAATTTGAGGTGCCCTTCAACAATGCTAGAACTAACAGCTGGGATTGTAACAGACTAACTCTCGACAACACTCACACACACACACACACACACACACACACACACACACACACACACACACACACACACACACACACACACACACACACATCCCTATATCAGCTCCTTATTCCCCCTCAGAGCCCAAGAGAGTGCTCACAAACTCACACACACATATACACACAATCCTTTTAATGCGACAAAGCCCAGCCAAGTCTACCCCAAAGGACAACTCTGGGAAACCAAAGCTTTTGCTGATAAAACAGCAGCCAAGAAAATCAACACACAAACACACACAGACAAAATCCACCTCCTTTTAGAAGAAAAAAAACACACCATTTAATCCCAACACACATGGACCACTCTCTCTCTCTATGCTCGATTCCCCATTGATTGCACACAGACACACACACACACACACACACACAAACACACGCCCACAAAGCAAAACACTTGCTCAATTATAATCCCCCGCCCTGCTAGCTGATGGCAGGTTTGGGTGGTTTCTGCTAAATTAGCTATGTTAATCACAGCGTGCGTCTCTGGGGACCCCAACACTAAATGGCTTTTAATTTCTCTTGCACAAACACAACAACAACAACAAAACAACAAACAACAACAACAAAACACGCCCCAACACCGAGCAACTGGCAGCTGAAAGAATTACGGAGTGGAGGCCCCACCGGCTCCACACTTCCAGCCAATGAGAGTCTTCTGAGAAGACTCAGAGGCCAATGTATGTAAGAGGGTATAGGGGATTCAGGAGGGGCTCTGAAAATAGCACTTTTGCATGCGTGCACACACTTATACACACACAGACATATATACAACTACATTAAGTAACCTTCCTGGGACAAAATCAAGGACACATTTAGAAAAATATGCAGCAAAGAATGTCTTCATTCTTTGGCCCCAAATCAAATGCCTCATCATTGATTGATAAATGCAAATGCCACTAAAGCTTGCCAATTTGTTTATCGTATTTATTCACACACCAGTCGAGGCACCGCTCCCAATATCCAATATCTACACTCCATTTAATCAGCTCCCCTGACCATATTGGTACACTGACTACTGAGTCTATCTGTTTCTGTGCATCATGTGTTAGCCCTTTCATCAAGGGTCAGGACTGTAATAAAATTAGTATACACTTGTGTAATTACACAAACTGTTGAACTGTGTTGGTAGCTGCGTTGTTATGTGCACCATTAATGTGTTATTACACAGTTAATAGTAACCAAGTGTCATCGACCTTTTTACATGCATTAACATATCTTTAAAATATTCGACACAGTAGTCATAACTGGATTCCAGTCTGAAATGACCCCACTCCTGTCATCATCTCTTCATGTGTTGCAGGATGCTCACTGATTGGATTATGCATCGCCAAGGTGACCCAATCAAGGCAATCAGAATTCGCAGTAGTTAGTGCTCTCATCCCGCGCATGACCCAGAGTGACCGCTGAAAACATCATTACTGCATTAAAAAGCTGATACAACCAGCATGCTACCTTCATGGCCATTTTCAGAAATATTTTCTATGTAGCTCCATCTTACAGAGACCATGGCCCACCTGTCTAGCTCCTTCTCCGAGGTTGGCTGTCTGACTACAGAGTGTTTCGTAATCGGATAGTTTTTGTGTGCTGGATCATTCGATCACAGCTGTACTGAGAATGAACCACCACACAAATAACACCATCAGAAACTGACAAAACTCTGGATCCTTTTCAAATAAAGTGGACAGGTTAGTGTATTTAAATGCAACACTTGGCTTTTGGCTGTTAAAACTGATAGCGAGAGCAAGTAATGCTCTCCACGCATTCTCAGCCATCCAATGAGGCAACATTAGCAGCCATTTGAAACAATGTAGTGGGACTTTACATCAGTAGCATCATGTAATAGGATGACATCTAGACAGCAGGAGGGAACTGGCCGTGACTAAATTGGTGGAACACTGGGTAAAAAAAATCCCATTATACAATAATAATCTATTTTCTCCCTCCCTTCTTTTAGAAAGCATATCAAGATTTTGTAAGTATAACGAAACATTCTTGCTAAAAAAACAGAGGAATACAGGTAAACAGGTAGAGAATAAAACAGGCAGTGTAGAAGGTCAAAAGGTCATGACTGTCAGTTTACCTGAAGTTGGGTGCGGAGGCCCATTCCAAAGCCAGGCAGGCCAAATCCACCGCCGCGTAAACCAGCAGGAAGAATATAGTCACGATGCTCGCTATCGTGTTCAGCTTGCCTGAAAACAACACCAACTGTAGGGAGGGAGAGAGAGTGAGAGAGTGAGAGAACAAGATAGAGTGACACAGAGAAAGACACACAGAAAGTGGGTAAAGAAAGGTAAGGAGAGAAAGTAGAGAGAAAACAAGGGAAAGGGAGAGAGAGAGAAGAGAGAGAAAAGAAGGGTAGAAGAAAGAATGGAGAAGATATTGAGACAGAGTGAGTGAGGAAACGACAGAGAGAGTGGGAGAAAAAAACAAAGAAAGAGAGGCAGGGAAAAATGTGAGAAAGAGAAAGTGAGAAAGAACAACGGAGAGAGAAAAATAAATATAAAAAAATAAAAACATATAGAGACAGAGAGATGGTAAAGAAAGAATGAGCGATAAAATAGAGAAAAAGTGGCAGAGTGAGGAAAAAAGGGAAAGAAAGAAAGTGAGGGGAGAGAGAAAATAGAAGGGGGGAGAGAGAGAGAAAGAGAGAGAGAGAGAGATTAGTAGTAAGTATGAGTAATTAATTAAAAAGCTGAGTTGCTTAGCCGCAGTCACTAGGAGTTCA
Organism: Brachypetersius altus; assembly: GCA_037974465.1. Classification (NCBI taxonomy): domain Eukaryota; kingdom Metazoa; phylum Chordata; class Actinopteri; order Characiformes; family Alestidae; genus Brachypetersius; species Brachypetersius altus. The sequence goes on from JBBPDB010000001.1 coordinate 24,008,537, forward strand.
AAGTGACCTACAGAAGACACACACACACTCTCACACACACACTCACACACACACCTCTGCAGTCCCACTGCCTATGTGAAGCATTCCTTTCTGAATTAGATACAGTGAAGTATATTTAAGAAATTGGCCGAGTATCATGCCTGACATTTCGTTGCCATTTTATTATCTGTAAGGCACCAAGCAGTAGCAAGAAGAGAAAGAAGAGACAACCTTCTCCCTCAAGAACACTAAGGCTGACAGAAGCAGCACACAGCTGGAGGTTCAAAATGATCCTTCAGAGGAATCATGTGAAGCCTTCATCTTCCAGTCATGTGAATTGCATAGATTACTTCAATTTAGTGCACCTCAGCCTCATCTGGTGCATCAGGAACAAAGGAGTCGAGTCTCGAGTCGATTTTGAAGTCTTTGGGCTACAGGTCAAAAGAAACTCAAGTGGAAAGTTCCGAAAAGCAATGTACAATCTCCAGTCTGGGCATGTCACAACCATGAACCCATTTTCATGTGACCATCCATTCAGCTCATGACAGCTCAGTCCTGGCCCTTCCCACCAAGTGGTGCAGGGTGGGAATGCGTTAAGCTGCTCCTGCCTATTGGGAAGAAAACAGTTCATAACAGCCTTTTCAATGCTTAATCGCAAAGGCCTCCCAGCACCCTACTGCACTGGGGAGACTCTGGAATTTGTTCTCAATGGCTCACTGTCATTCAGTTGCAGAGCAAGAAAAGAAAAAAGAAAAAAATCGGACCTGCGCATGCATGGCCAGGAATGGGATACAAATAGGATTTAGGAAAGTCATCCGAAGTGGCTCAGATCCAACCGAATTAGACCGAATCAGATTCTGGTTATGTGAATGTAGCCTTATTTAACTTGCGAAGGAACCAGCCAATCAGAATGGAGACTATCTGCATGCATCATACTTAAAGGTGCAGTAACCAAAACCAAAGGGATGCAGGGAGAAAGGAGTAATGATATGGGATGGCGGATGAAAAAGCAGCATCATAAATGGGTGTTGCTTGTGGATTAGATTTTGCTTGGATGTTTTAATGTCAGGTCATGTGGGAAGAATAAGCTGGCTATTAAGTGACCTGGATACATAAAGCAAAACAAGAGATAAAATAGAACGTATTCGTGTGTGGAGACGCAGTGGCCATTTTCAAACCGTGCTCATTATAATCATCATTATGTGCAGATTCACATTAAAGAGGAAATGAAAGGCAAGGGAATGTACCTGCTCCAAAGGGAAATTTGGACAAAATGTAAAGGTCAAGTTATGTTTTCAGATTGTACAAAAAAGGCAAAAATGGAGATCCAAGGTTTTGCCCCAGCACAATCTATTCCAGTATTAAATGGCTGAGGATGGATCAGTACATTTACTCTGATATGAGCAACACACAGTGGGCGGGTCTTTAGTGTCTTCAGCATTGTATACCACAGACCAGGTGATAAATACATATAAACACATATAAAAAAACAATTTTTGGTGCTCCTTGTTTAAGTCTAAGTTTAAGTCACTTACTTTAGATTTGTGTTTAGAAAATCTCAGATTCATATTTTAAAAATGTTACATTATACGTACATTTATACGTATATCTACTTGTACTCATCTCTTTATTTTATCTGTGTTTTAGTACATTTCCGGATCTCATAAATTTAAAAATGTACTTATTGTGTATAATGTTTTGCACACAGTGTTGTACTTGTAGGACTACGCATGTGACAAATATGCAAGTGAAATCACGTATTTTGTTGCTTTTCTTCCGTACGAAACAAAAAATCTGACATTCAAACATTTTGCATCCAGTATTTTGACATTTCTTCCCCAGTTTATCCCCAATTTAGGGGTCTCTAACTCTACCCACTAACTTGGACTATCATGCAACACAACCATCCTACCCACCCAGAGATAGCAAAGTCTTTTTGGACTCTCGGTCACAAAAGGCAACGGCATCACTGAAGATCAAACTCATGATCTACCTATATTAGGCATAGCTACAAATGTACAATTATCACATGACACCACTGTATGACCTACCCTCATTTTCATGATTGAAAAGCCTCCTGTTTATTGATTTTTTAAAAAAATCTGCATAAGTAGATCAGATCAAGGTCATCCAGAGTGACTTTGAGAAGAAGCGGTTGTTTGTGGAGAAACGTACCCACATAGATTTCATTACAGTGGGGGTAAATGGAACCAAACATCACTTGCTACAAACCAAAAACAGCCATTTGTTATTCACAGTGATGTTCCACATGTTAAATCCGTACATCTATTGGCAATAAACTTCTTACAGGGGACAATTACTGTTTACACTGACTGATTTAGGCACTGCTTGGTGATTCCTCATGTCCTGCTCTTCCTCCATTACACTTTGAGAATCTTAAACCTTTATGTGTGAGTAACATGCAAACAAACAAAACAGAGGAAATACCGTTTCAAGTTGCGGTGTGTACAGGATCTAGAATATTGAGAGGTAATAGGACTATATTACCACAGCTTTCAGAATCTCACCTCTAAACAGATGCTGGCCTTCTGTGAGTTAAATGCTAGCACCCATCAGTATCAATTCCCACACACCAGCCTTTAGAGTGATATAAACCACAACAACCTTTCTGAACAGTGGTGAATTAAGATTACATTCTTGAGTATCTAAGGAATTGTTAATCTGTCTTTTGCATTAGGATTGAGTGATCTCCATATATTCACACCATCATACCGTAGTACACGATAATTGAGGGTATGGTTTTATGATGGTCACTGTGGGTTGGTGCCATCATTTTGTAGATCTAACAGTGGTTTTGAATCAGAATCAGAAAACTTTATCGCTTTGCGCACTGGTTGTGTCTTCTGGGCGTGTGGATGGTGGCACTGGCGAAGGTTTTTTTTGTCTTGCCGAACACACCGACATTTATTCCACATTACTTTACTTTCATTTTGCCATCCAGATGGGAGCTGTTTTGAAACGTCGCTATTACTACATATACTGGGCCTATTAATGACAGGGGTAAAAGTGTGTGTGTGTGTGTGTGTGTGTGTGTGTGTAATCCAGTGTTCATTTTCCTAGCACTAAGTGACACTATGCATACACATTTACACATACACACACATCGGAAGTAAAGGAGTGGCGAGTTTGCCAAAAGTGCTGAATCCTTTCCTATTTATCATTCTGGACTAAAAGCCCTCTCCCAAAGTACTCTAGGTATTTAAATCTCTCCTGTTGCTCCAGACTTCAGACTCAGGAATTAGATTAAAAACCCACAATGTCATGAGGTACAGTCGTTTAGCTGTCTCGCAGTGGCGTCAGGTTCAATATGGCTTTAAAAAGTCAGTGCTCTGGACAGTCTGATGTACATAATCAAAGGGTCATGTGCAATAAATATGGCATTTAAGGAAACTGGAAAGTTACAAGATATTTTTAATGAGAGAAAATCGCGCACAGAATGGCGTGCGCCCTCTGGTGGTCTGGCACCCCACCAAGGGTGTGACCCTGCCTCATGCCCACTGAGCCCAGGATAGGCTCCGGTTACACACGGCCCAACATGAATAAATGAATGAAAATATGGCATAGTTTACTACTATTTGTTCACAGTATGAGACAAGACCAGACTCTAAACTTCCGATTTTACATTTGGTGTTAAAATGTCCTGGACGACTGGATCACAAGTAGACAGCAAATACAAATGGAAACAACCACCAAGACGTTTTGTGATCCACTCAAAACATACAAACGTATTTTTGTAGTGTAACACATCTTGATGCATATCTGACGAGGATGTTAAAGGAAAATATGTAACACGAGTGGAAAAAAATAGATACGAAGCTTCCTTATCACGAAACAAAAGTGATGTTGAGACCCAGTTACAAAATCTGAACACAAGTAGTCAAATTGGAGACGTGTGATGAACGCAGGTGTAAACATGGACTCAACATGAATTCATGCCCTACAAATCAGAGACTTGTGCCCCAGACATACATCCATCTATTGGTCTTTTCAGCATTATTTATAGGATGCATGGATGCTACAAGGTCAACCAACTCTGAAAGAAAGCTCACTCACACTCTCCCTCCCTCCCTCCCTCCCTCACACACACTCACCTGTGCTATAACCGAACAAGCTGCTCTCACCAAGGACAGATACTGTGAGTTAGTAGTTAAAATATAAAAGCCATTTTTATATGCCTTAATTCAGCCTTCTATGTATATGTGAGTGTGTGTGTGCCTGTGTGTGAAAGAAAGAGAGATAGATAGTGTGTAAGAGGATCCTGTTAATGGAGGTTATCTTGAGTTTAATAGCGCAGATGAAACAGCGTGACAGAGCATTAACACAAAACCACAGGTCAGATAAGTGTGTAGTTTGTAAGTGTGTGTGAGCCTGCGTGTGTGTTTGTTCCATGTCATGTCACTGTAGTCTTCATGGCTAATGGAAGAGCCTCCCTCGCAATCGCAGAACTATTCTGGGTAGACAGAAGGAGTTGGGGGGCAGAATATGAAAAGAAAACTCTCAAACAAAGACCCTTGAGCTGGGTGTTGATATGTTAATGAAGACATAATACATGCTAATAGATCCCTTCGATTAAAGAAGCATTTGAGGGTATTCATATTATAACGAGGACACAAAAATATTCAAGAGACGGAGGAGGGGCATGCTGCAGAGAGGGTGGGGCATCACACACGCATCTCAATGAAGAAAAAAAAATGATGGCTAATTGTAGACCAGAATGCTAATAAGGGGAGGCAAATGCAAATAAGACGGAAGAGCAGAATAAAAATAGCCCAAAGGAATAAAGAATATCGCTTCAGTTTCGAATCATTTAAGGATCTAATTAGAAAGATTGGTACTGGAGTTCAACCTAGGGTGTGAATTATGGAGGGAGACTCAGAGTTAAGACATTAACCTCCCCAAAATAAGTTGATCAGAGGAAAGTGTGCGTTGTTCTCAGTCACTGTTAAGCACTAAAGTGAAAGTGACCATTCAGTCATACGTAAACACACCACAGCACACAGTGTGAACAGCACACAATTCTTTCTCTGGATTGAACTCATTCACCAAGTGAAGCAGCAGGCAGCCAGGAACACAGCGCCCGGGGAGCAGTGTGTGGGAACAGTAAATTGCTCAAGGGTACCTCAGAGGTGCTTAGCAGTCTTGGGAATCAAACCCACAACTTCCTGATTGCAGGGTAAATGCCCAAACTACTAGGCTACCAGCTACCCAACTCCGACTCTAGGAGTGTATTACAGATATCAGCAGGACAGTGGTGATTTTAAGTGGCTGCTATGGTTGCTAAGGTGTTGATAGCTGGTTGCTAGATGGTAATCATGATATGGCTGTTACTGCAATGTTGCTCGGCAACTGCTCGGGAAGTATTGCATCTCTGTAGTTTTTAATGGGTTGCTTAGTGGTCTCCTAGGTGGTTTCTAGGTTGCTGCTAGTAAATATATACATATACACACACATACATTCATACATACACACATACATACATAATTAATTCCTGTAATGGACACCATTTATAATAGAAATTCATATCAAATGTATTCATTATAAAGACATTTGTTGACACTGTTACACTAGCGTTTTTTAGGCATTGAATCAAACAGCATATCAGTTAATATGAGTAGATATTCAATATTCAGTGTTCAGTGTTGGGATTTCGAATGGGCCTACTTTCATTCAACTCTCACCCCCTCAGCCTCACCTGCACAAGAAACCAGGATATGAGCACGGAAGCCCAGGGGTTCCCACTGCCTGAGGTTTTCTTAGCAGGGGATAAAGCTTTACCTGTGAGGAGAGAGAGATGGAGAGTGAAAGAAGCAATAAAGAAACAAAGAAAAAGAAAGAATGAGATAAAGAAAGAAAGACCTTTTAATACCACCTTAATAGAGTCAATCCATCTTTTTCAACGATAAGTGCTATAAGGAGATTCTAAAAGAAGAGCCACATGAGGCCAGTAAAAGCTGAGGCTCTGCAGACTCGCTGGAGGAGAAAAGAGCGAGGGAGAGGAGAGCAGACCCCAGGTGAAGGGCAAAAGGAGTCCACCACTCCATCCTGCGCTCATTTATCCTCATTCATCCATCAAAAGACATGTCAGGCATCTAGTTCAGCATATTCTACACAAGCACATAGATGCAACACACACAGATGGCTGCAGGCTTGCATTTTCCACTCACTGGCCACTTTATTGGAAACACCCACCTTGTGTTTCCACTCACTGGCCACTTTACTGGAAATCTAGGAAACGACAGCAGCTCTCTACACCAGAGCTCTTTACTGAAAGAGTCACCGCAACGCATACAAAATATTATTCACTATGTTTTATACATGTTTAATTACACATCATCAATATAATTTTTAAAATAATCATTAAAAAATTTAGGCCATTCTAATAATCTTCACTCAAATGGTATGTGCTCATGCATACATGTACATATCACTAACGTCCACAACAAGGTGTTAGTTACTAAGCATCTATATCCGCCCAGAGGTTCTAGAGGGGCTGACTGGCAACACATTGGCCACAGTCTCTGTACACCAGCAAGGTGAAGTCACAAAAGAAGGATTTCCAATAAAATGGCCATGCAGCTATTTCCAATCACTTCTCAAAGAGGATTAAAAAAACAGTAATGCACCAAAGTAAACTGAAAATGGGTCCATGTCTGCTGCAGCGGTGATTCATCCACCTCAAAGACAGATCTACCCTCACATGTCCTGTTTATCTTCCAGGAAGCCACAGGAGCTCACGGAAGTGAATGATTTTCATCATTAGCGCGTTGTAACTCAGCAGTAGGTTTCATTGTATCTGATACCAGAAGTGACCTGACACACCTGACTGCATGTATGTTTTCATAATCTGTCAAACATAATAGTAAAGCTGATTTGTAGAGGTGGGCAGTGTGATCACATTATTGTTGTTTATTATGTCACAAAACCCTTTCCAGAGCATAATTATACGTGTTGAGTACAACTTCAGGGCAACATAATATTTCAAATTATAACAAATCCATTGTCTCAGAGCCTCAGAGTCTCTAAGGTGCATGTCAAGTTTCTGATATGAGTCTGAATCAAGTCTTAGGAAAGTGGCCCCTGTAAAGTAAAGTGGCAAGTGTGAACACTCGACAGCACACAGTGTGAACAATGAGAACTTTTTTTTCTCTGCATTTGACCCATTCACCAAGTGAAGCAGTGAGCTCCCACCAAAGGGGCATGCCCGAGGAACAGTGTGTGGAGGCGGTTCCTTGCTCAAGGGTACCCAGGGCTGGACTGGGACAAAAAAATAATCGACCCGGGCATTTTGAGCCGAGACCGGCCACCCACGTGATTCCGAGCCGGCCCAAATTTACCATCGACCCACCGGGCAATGGCAGCCCCGAGGGTACCTCAGTGGTGCCACTAGCAGTCCTGGGATTCAATGCCACAACCTTCTGATCACAGGGGTAACTCCCTAACAACTATGACACCAGCTGCCCTTTAGGTGCAAGTTTTGGGCTACAAGTGCAAATTAAAGTCTTGAATCATTGAGGTATAAGTCCAAGATCAACTGGACTTTGGGTCTAGAGTCTAGAGTCTCTGGAGTTGGAGCTGAGTCTCAAGACTCAGGCATGAGCCAAGTCAAGTCAAGATTCTCACCAAACAGATCATCGCGGGCGAGGGCATAGAGGATGCGGGACGCTCCGATCAGGTTGCTCATGGCAGCGGAGAGGGTGGAGGAATACACACCAATGATGACAAAGGGATGCCAAAGGTTGATGTCCCTCAGGAAGCTGTAGTCTCTCTGTAGGAGGAGCCTGGAGAAAATAGGAGTTAAATATAGGAGTGGTTAAAGGTTTAATTAAGATACTTTAATCCTTATGAGTCACTAGCAATAATCAGAGCATGCTGTAATTCCATATGAATGCATTACTATAAAACCTGTTTGAATAGGACATAATTAAGTTCTGTTGATTTAACAGAAGTGGCTGTTAGTGCTCTACTCCAAATAATGAACAGTCAAATCATGCTGCACATCAAGCTCATGAGTGAGAATTTGATGCGACAAATTATACTTATAATTTCTGATATGTTTTTGATGAAAAAAAGAGGGGGAAAAAAATTATACATATATATATATATATACACGCACACACACATACGCATACATATTAGGACCAGGCAAGTTAATGCATTATTACATTACACTTATTTTATCACACATTAACACAGTTTGTTTGTTTGTTTGTTTATTTATTTATTTTGTGCTCAACCACATCATCTCACTCTAACAGGGACACTCTAAAGAACATAGACTGTTTATGCCGGTCCCTGATAAAAGAAAAATGTTTCTGCTGGTACCTGTTCAGAAAAAAAAACAGGTTTGTAAATGTTAACTTGCTGTTGCTTGGAAGGTGCCTATTATAATGTTATAGTTTTTCACCACTATGTAATTTGTTACTACATGTAAATAAGAATGCATTGTACATTTTGAGAGAGAGAGAGAGAGAGAGAGAGAGAATGAAAGAGACAGAGAGAGAGACAGAGACAGAGAGAGAGAGAGAGAGAGAGAGAGAGAGAGAGAGAGAGAGAGAGAGAGAAAGGGAGAGAGAGAGAGAGAGAGAGAGAGAGAGAGAGAGAGAGA
>JBBPDB010000001.1:24022534-24033005 GCA_037974465.1 Brachypetersius altus
CATAAACACACACACACACACACACACACACACACACACACACACACACACACACACACACACACACACACATACACATTCCTATCTTTGTGAGATCTTTCTTTGTGCTTCTGTATAACTTTGCTTGTTCCACTATTAGACTATACAAGTTTATGCTAATACACACACACTTGTGTGTATTCCTGTCTTTGTGGGGTATTTCTATGTGCTGGTAGAATACCAATGGTAGCCTTAATCAGCATACCCACACTCATGTTAACACACACATATGCATGAGTGTTTTAAAATGAGTGTATTAAACCTGACACACACACACACACACACACACACACACACACACACACACACACACACACGTGTGTATTCCTATCTTTGTAGGGTATTTCTATTTGCGTCATTGAAACTTTGTTACTTCCAATCACATCCTTAGGCAGCCTACACACACTCATGCCAACACACACGCATTAAAATGAGTGTATTAAATCTAACACACACACACAAATATCTTTCTATCTTCGTGAAGTCTTTCCCTGTGCTTCTGTATAATTTTACTGGTTCCACTCTTAGACTTAGACTGTACACACTCATGTCAACACACGCATATGCATGGCGGTATTAGCGTATAAAACTTAACACACACACACACACCTCACACACGCTATATTAGTGTATTTAACTGAAAAGAAACACAAGTACAGTTCCTAAGTACATAAGTGTATGACTTGGTTTCACCTTTTCAGAAACAAGGTCTGCCTGCACCCCCTTCCCCACGCCTGCCACCCCACCCTCCTCCTCTCCCCTCCCCTCCACGTATAAAACCGGGAGACGCTCCCGCAGACCTCACATCACTCACACAGCTCCAAACATCTTTACGCAGCGCCACGGATCTCCACACGGATCCCTGAGACCCTGAGAGAACTTTATTGCACGAGCATTCTGCTGGAGCAGCGACAAGTAAGAGGAGTAACCAGTAGAGAAGTGGGCTTCCTTTCTTTTTCTTTTCCCCCTTTTCTTTTTCTCCACCGTGAGGATGGATGTCCTGTCTTTGCTCGTCGCGGTGTGTTTGTTTGCGAGTCTCTGCACACACGCTTCCCGAGCCAAGGCGCCTGCACTTCCCATCCAGTCCGAGAGAGAGCCCCTGCCTTCCAAAGGAGTGTCCGGTACGTGTGTGGTTATTGTTGTTGCTTGTCGCTGTGTGGGGGACCAAAACCACAGCTTATTATTCGACAAAATGCAATTCGGGTGGATGAGAGTTGAGTTAGGGATGTGTGTGGATGCGTGTGTGGTAAATATACACAACTATAAAAACAGACTGACCTTAACCATAAGGTTAGTAGGTAAGTATATCCTTGACCTGCTACTGGATGTCTCTCCTCTTCTTCCTCTTTTCTCTCTCTCTCTCTCTCTCTCTCTCTCTCTCTCTCTCTCTCTCTCTCTTTGTATTTCTCTCTCTCTGCAACCCTCACTCTTTTTTATTTGTAGGCCATAAAATACCCATAATAGTTTGGTGATGTAAATGGGGTCTGAAAGTTGTAGCTGAGGGTTTTTCTTTCACTATTCCAGATGCTAGTATCTCATAGTTCACTCAGGTTCTCTCAGCTGGCCCACATTTACCCGCACCCCCACAACACACTCTCACACACACACACACACACACACACACACCCCACCTCTATCCGCCTCTAATCTCCTCCAAATCTCACTTTTCATCATTTTGACCAAACCAGCCGAAAAACATATTAGTCATACCCACATGTTTGGGTGCCAAAACCTCACAGGACCATCCTTCATCCTCCTCCTCCCATCTGTACGGAGTCCTACTTAACTCTTTCGTTCTTTCTTTCCTTCCTTCTCAACCAAATATTTTCCGTTACACTTCATCCTTAGCAGATCATGAGATGGTCAAGCTGAACCGCTCTAACTCTGTCTTTCTCTTCTTCTCTCCTGCAGGATGCTCGTTCGGTGGGCGTTTTTATTCTCTGGAGGACACGTGGCATCCGGACCTTGGTGATCCATTTGGTGTCATGCACTGTGTCATGTGTCACTGTGAACCAGTAAGTTCTCTCTCTCTCTCTCTCTCTCTCTCTCTCTCTCCCCCTCTCCCTGTCAACACTTACACACAAGATACTGCACTGAATATTAGTTCTGAGCAATGGATTTCGTATGAACAGTACCATGTGTGTGTCTGTGTGTGTGAGCAGCAGAGAAGTCGGCGTGGAAAGGTGTTTGGGAAAGTCAGCTGTAAGAACATAAAGCAGGACTGCCCTGAACCCAACTGTGACGAACCTGTTCTGCTGCCAGGACACTGCTGCAAAACATGCCCTAAAGGTAGAGCGTACCACACACACACGCTCACACACACACACACACGCTCACACACACACACACACACACACCTGAATAATTGTATGTTTTTCTACGGCTGGTGAAACTGAATGAATGGAAAGGGAGTGGAGTGTTTGGGAGGCCCTGTCATACAGAGTGTTTATGTTTCTGTGGCAAAGTTTGTGTGTGTGTGTGTATGTGTGTGCATCTTTCGGGAGCCTGTTGGAAAATCCCTGGTTCTAGGGCATTGATAGATGGATAGATGGAAGCATGGATAAGAGATGGATGGAGTAATAGAGGCACTACATTGTCATGGCAAGTGTGTGTTTTATTAGAAAAGATCGGTGGTGCCCAAACTTCGGGCCTTGGGTGGGGGGCAATGTTTGTGGTGGGCCGAAGGACAATTCTTCACACAAACAACGAAAGCATTCAGGGATCAAATAAGGAAATATTCAGCAACTTAAGTAGATATGACATCTTCTTGGGTTAGCTTTGGGAAGGCAGGTCTTTTCCAGATTGATCGATTGACCTATTGATCTGATTTGTTTTGTAACAGGTGACTCAGACAGGAAAGCCGTGGAGTCGCTTTTCGACGGCTTTGACTTTTTCCAGGAGAAGGAGGACGACCTTCACAAGTCCTACAACGACAGGTCTTACCTCAGCTCTGAGCAAATGAGCACTGGAGACAGTAAAACAGGTCAGACACACGTATACACTCGCTCAGTTCGATGTGACTGTATTTGGTCCTCCTAAGAAATAAATGCTCTCAGAAGCCTGGTGGGACCTTATTCTGCAACCACTTATCTCTCTCACTCTCTTTCTCTCTCTCTTTCTCTCCCTCTCTCTAGATTTTGTGGCCTTGCTCACCGGAGTGACAGACTCTTGGCTGCCCAGTTCCAGCGGAGTAGCCCGCGCTCGCTTCACCCTCACCAAAACCAACCTCGCATTTTCCATTACCTACCAGAGGTAACAGCCACACACACACAGTAGATTTTTCATGCTACAACCTCAGCTTTATCCTCAAAACACTGAGAGTGCTTGTATATACAGTACTGTGCAAAAGTCTTAGGCCCTTTACAAAATCAATATTTAAAAATTGTTCACACGAATATTACTGAATATAACAAATAAACCTAAATAGAATAAATAACAATAACATTACACAATAATAAATTCACCCTCACTCTCTTTCAGGATGAACAGGCCAAACACTATAGTGTTCCTGGATTCAGATGGAAACACGGCTTTTGAGTTTAGAGTTCCTCGGGCAGAGACAGAAATGGTAAGCAAAAAACGCTCCACAGTGTGTGTGTGTGTGTGTGTGTGTGTGTGTGTGTGTGTGTGTATGGCATAAATCTCCTCACAGCACACACACTGTGTAATTCCTATGTTATCCAAACACCACCAGTACTGCCTGTGTGTGTGTCTAGATGTTTGGGTTATGAGGTCAGTGGCATTAGGAACGCTAATGCTAATGCTAGAAACCATTCGATTTGGCACCCCCCCACCCTTGAGTTACATAGTGTTTGCAGCGTCAAATATTTATTTAAGCGTTCCAGTTCAGACGCAAATTGCCAGAGATTCTCTTCAGTTGACGACAAATACTCACACAAATACCACCCCTCACCCTACACACACACACACACACACACACACACTCACACAAAAAACCCACACACATACACACAGTCTTGTGAGGAACAAGTAAGCCATAAAAGGTAGCTTAGTAGCTTTGGGTTTGTAGATCTTAATCGGTGCATCAACCCCTTGAACCGCAGATCTGTGGTGTTTGGAGGAACCTGCCCAAGTCTCACATGCGGCAGCTGCAGGAGGAGCAGCTTCGCGTTACCATGATGACCACAGAAGGCCAGAGGGATGAGATCCAAGGGAAGATCATCAAACACAGAGCACTGTTTGCAGGTGTGTGTATGTGTGTGTGTGTGTGTGTGTGTGTGTGTTTTTTTGCTTTCCACCTTAAGTTGCATTATGTTTTTAATGCAGATAATGTCCAATGTTTTAGGGGAGAGGATTAGTAACAGTGCTTGTGACTGAATCCACTGATTTGATTTAAGCAACCTTTGACCCAAACAAGTGCAATGCGTGCTCTTAACATCAGATTGGAAAAGAAAGCCCAAAGAAGACCCTTCAATGACCATGAAGTTAATTTAAATACATCCAAGGGGGTATTTGGCCAGTGCTCAAATTACCAGTGGTTGTAAAATAACAGCAAAAATGGAAACTTTTGCTTTGCAGAAACGTTCAGCGCAACCCTGACATCCGAAGAGGAGAATTCCGGGATGGGGGGAATCGCCATGCTGACGCTGAGTGACACCGAAAACAACCTGCACTTCATTCTGCTCATGCAGGGAGTCATTCCAGCCACAGAGAGCAGTGAGTCCATCGAACACTCCACCACAAAGCCACATTCATAAGGCTACACATCAAACACATAAGACTGACATAAACCTATATAGGCACTTATTAAGTCATTCATTCATTTATTCTTCAATCAAACTCTTATGTAGGTTTATGCTTATATAGGTATCATGCAGCCCTTCGGTTAAATGTTACCAAATGTTCTTTATTCATTGCTCTTTTTTTTTTTTTTTGCTTTTTTCTGTTAGCGCCTTCCCTGGTGCCGATCCGAGTCAAACTGCAATATCGCCAGCATTCTCTCAGAGAGATAAACGCCAACATCACTGCTCATGTGAGTACACACACAAACAAGAACAAATAAAAACACCACAGAAAATAGAGCAGATGTGGGAGAGGTACAAAGAATAAAAGGAGATGAAGAGAGAAGGGTGGGTGGTGGTCTGAGCTTCTGGCTAACAAATGTGTGAAAGGCAAAGGGGATGAAAGGAAGACAAAAGAGAGAAAGGAAAGACACACACACACACACACACACACACACGTGTGGTGGAAACCTGTGGAATAGTAGACTGAGAGAGAAAGAGAGGGAAGGAGAAAGGGGGATGAAGGAAAGAAGATGTGTTTGAAATCTTCAGGGAGCTCAAATTAGAGGGATGTTCTCTTTCACTCACACACTTTTCTTTCCTCTACGTGTCTTGGACCCTTTTTGTTCCCCCACCACCTTTTACTCCCTTGAAACAATATATAAATGTGAGAGAAAGTGTGTGTGTGTGTGTGTGTGTTTTCCTTCACCCCTCGAATTCCAGACATTTGATTGTGCCTGACAGACTTGTGTACATATGTTCTGACGTGTGTGTGCGCGCGTTTCAGGACCCCGACTTCGCAGAGGTTCTGACCGATCTGAACAGCCGTGAGCTCTTCTGGCTCTCCCGTGGGCAGCTGCAGATCGTCGTGGAGACACAGGGCCATGACCCCCGCCACATCTCCGGCTACATCACAGGCCGGAAGTCATGTGACAGTAAGTGTCAATCAAGTAGACCTAAAAAAGGTGCTTTGAGCGATTTCATAGAATAACCTCCTTTGCTTCCCTAAAGAACCATATCTGCCATAAAAGCCCCTTTAAAGGATTAAATGACCTTTCTTTAGTAAAAAAGGGTTCTTTACACCTTTATGGGTTAACATTTTTGTTGAACTTTAGAAAAGTTCTCACTTATTTTCTTCCATGGAACTAAAAACGATTCTTCTGTGGAAGTTCAACCTTTAAAAAGGTTTCTCACAATCTCATTGACAAAAATGTTTCCCCATTCATGGTCAAATTCCTTCGGGAAAAAAAGTGGTTCTTCAGTGAAAGAAGAGTAATTTGTGGAAGTTCTTTCAGCTCCAGAAAGGTTCTTCACACTCATGTCTGGCCTCGGTAGCAGGAGTCTGATGGGCATCCCCAAGGTGGGACCCTCTGGTCTGACAGATTACAACCTGATGCGAAGTGGTTTGTCATGTGTGTTTTTGTGAATGTCCATACACACACACACACACACACACATACACACACTGGCAGGTTCTGCCAAGGTCGCAGTCTGTTGGCCCTCTATCATCTGCAGTGTTCCAAGCTCATGATTAATAACCTGACGTTATGAGTGGAGAATTCAAACAAAACCCCTCTCTCTTTTTTGACCCCCCCTTCTCTCTCTCTCTCTCTCTCTCTCTCTCTCTCTCCCACAAACCCTATCTATATTTCCATATTTTTCTTTAACTGCTGTTCTCTTTTGTCTTTCCCATCTCTCATTATCTGTCTTTTTCGTTATTAGTCTCTCCCTACCTCTATTTTACTCACTTATTTTGTCTATAACCTTCTTTATTATCTGATCTCTCCTTTCTCCTTGTTTCCTCTCTCTCTCTCTTTCTCTCTCTCTCTCTTAGTTAATCCTATCTTTCTTTATTTCTGCTCCCCATTTTGTCGTTTGCTTGTTTCCATCTCTCTCTCTCTCTCAACCTCCATCCCATAATTCTCTGGGGTTTACATCATCCTGACCGCCGCAGTTGACCCTGGATGAGTTAATCGGCATTTGATTGCTTTTCCTTGGCTCAGGCCTGTTTGAGTCCTGCACAGAGACGTGGAAGAATGCTCCGAGCATGAAAAAGAGAAGCGCTGGATTACGGGGGTGTATTGCCTCATCTCACATGAATCTTGTGTCGCTCTCTCTTTCTGTCTCTCTCTCCCACACATACACACACACACACACACAGACACACACATGTGTATGCACTCAATGATCTTAGGCAATGAGATTTTTTTAGTAGTAACTTTAGTGAGACCTCACCTCTCTCTCTCTCTCTCTCTCTCTCTCTCTCTCTCTCTCCCTCTCTCTCAGCACTCCAGAGTGTGATGTCCAGTGGCGATTCTTTGACTCCTCTTAAAACGGGCGCCGTCGGGTCTGCCGTCTTCAGTCTCCACGACAACGGCACCCTGGACTACCAGGTAAGAGCATCCCTCATTCCTTTTGTTTATCAATTGATAAAGTCCTCATTGATTGTTTTAACATTATAGAGCATTATGGAGCACCCTATAATGTGTAAGAGCATATGTGAAGAAAATAAAAGCTTCATAAGAAAATTACAGAGCATTATAGAGCATAATAGAGTGTTCAGTAATGTACAAAATGTGACTGACTGTGACTGCTCAGCTTTGTTGACTCGGTACTGTGGCCCTAACTGAGAACCTGAACTGATGATCTGATTGTCCTTGCCCGTGTCTGCAGGTCCAGGTGGCCGGTGTGTCCAGTGAGGTGGTCGGCGTGACGATCGAGATGAAACCTCGGCGGCGAAGCAAGCGCAGTGTGCTGTATGACGTGACCGGAGACTTTGTGGCCGGGCCGGCGGGTGGACGGGCGGTGGGCAGCTACGGACGGATGGAGGCCAGACACATCCACATGCTGCTGCAGAACGAACTATTCATCAACGTGGCCACAGCAGAGCACACTGAGGGAGAGTTACGGGGTCAAATCAGAACACTGCTGTACAGCGGCCTGGACTCTCACACACACGGTAAGAGACATTAGTTTAGGATAATAAAAATATTTTCAGTCTGATTTTTATCTTTACAATTACTATATAGGGACTGTATCATTAGTATTATTGTTGAAATTGTTACACAACACAATTATAACATGTATATAGTTCTATTATATCATAATTACATTAACATATGTACATATATGTTAAAATGTGTGTCAGATTGAGGATCATTATTAGTTCATTGCCTGTGAGTCCCGTAGCTAATCCTGATTTCTGTCTGTGTGTATCCAGAGTTGCCGTTCCCCCTTGCCGGTCAGTTTGTGTCGCCACCAGTGCGGACGAGCGCGGGGGGCCACGCCTGGGTCTCAGTGGACGAGCGCTGCCACCTGCACTACGAGATTGTGGTCAACGGCCTCAGCAAGAGCGACGATGTCGCGGTGAATGCTCATCTGCATGGCCTGGCTGAGATTGGAGAGATAGATGAGACAAACACCAACCACAAGAGGCTGCTAACAGGTTTCTATGGAGAACAGGTGAATATATTTTGCACAGTTGTCTGCTGGTTTGTTGCCTGTACCCTTTAAAGAAACACTGTTACTTTACACTGAAGCTTAGACATGTCTTGCCAAGGGCAGGAACCAGAAAAAAAAAAAATTGACTAAATTACAAAAAAATATATTTTACTAAATTACAAACCGGTTTCTCTCTCCAGGCCCAAGGAGTCCTGAAGGATATAAGTGTGGAGTTGTTGAGGCACTTGGACAAAGGCACTGCTTTCATTCAAGTCAGCACTAAGATGAATCCTCGGGGAGAGATACGAGGACGAGTAAGCATGCACACACACACACTCGTACACACACACTGTCTCTCTCTATCTCTCTCTCTCTCTCTCTCTCTCTCTCCATTGATTACTTCACCAAAGACTACAAAAGTCAGCAGAAAGTCTGAATCACAAATTACATCCCATTCCAAAGTGTCCATGGAAACTAAGTTTATCACCATAAACAGTGCAAACTATTTCTATAAACAGCTTTTTTTCATGACAGCAAACTGTGCAACTAACGGCATAAATTTCTGTTGGGACTGTTGACATTGCTTTCTCTTTTTCCGTCCCTCTCTTTCTTTGTTTCGTTCTAAAACATCTTCCACAGCTTTTACTATATTGTTCTCAAAGGGCAATTGAAACATATAACATCAAGCTTTCTTGAGGACGATATCATTGAAGTCTGCTAAAAATTCAGTGCAAAACATAAAAACATCATCTCTTCCTCTTCTAGATTCATGTCCCTAACCGCTGCGAGTCTGGCTCCCGTGGCGAGGTCGTGGAGGAGGCGGAGTTTGATGACCTGGTGTTTGTGAGGGACCCTGAGGAGCTAAGGAAAGACCCCCACACCTGCTTCTTTGAGGGCGAGCACCACGCTCACGGCTCCCGCTGGACACCCCACTACAACTCATGCTTCAGCTGCACCTGCCAGAAGAAGACAGTCATTTGTGACCCTGTCATCTGCCCCGCCCTCACCTGTCCACACACCTACCAGCCCGAGGACAAGTGCTGCCCAGTTTGTGATGGTAAGCTGGAAAACCTTATGGTGTAAACATATAAGGTGGAAGATGTCGGTCTTTTCAACTTTTACAAACCTGCAAACACGCTGTGTAAAGGTTTACAGTATAAAGTGCAGCTCTGTAAAGCTTCCTCTAAGTGTACTGCTTTTTCTGATTTGTTCTGGTGCTTTTCAGAATGGAAAGTACCCAAGGAGATACCAGCCGTGGAGAAGGTAGAGGAGCATCCAGAGGGTGAGTGAACATTCTTCAGAAATGGTGCAATCTAAGTGTTAAGTATCTGATTCTAAATATTCATGACAACTAATGTTGTGCATGTTGTGGTTTAGGGTGTTATTTCGAGGGCGATCAGAAGATGCATGCGCCCGGAACCATGTGGCATCCATTCGTCCCCCCTTTTGGCTACATCAAGTGCGCAGTGTGCACCTGCAAGGTGAGGCCTGTCTTACATCTAGAATGTCTCTTGGCTGTTTATTCATTTTAGTTTGTGTAAAATGACATCATTGCTTTGTTTTTGTTGCTTAACTCTGATGTGTACCCTCCTTTAGGGCTCTACTGGGGAAGTGCACTGCGAGAAAGTGACCTGTCCACCGCTCACCTGCAGCCGGCCAGTGAGACGCAATCCCTCAGACTGCTGTAAAGAGTGCCTGGCCGAGGACACGCCCCTACCAGAGGAGGGAGAGTTGATGCAGGCGGACGGGCCGCGCAGCTGCAAGTTTGGCAAGAATTACTACCAGAACAGTGAAAACTGGCACCCTCGCGTGCCGCTAGTCGGAGAGATGAAGTGCATTACATGCTGGTGTGATGTAAGTTAACTATGTAAACTCACTTTCTGATACTGTATATCACACTGCTATTTATAAACATGGCCCAACATGTGAACACACCTCTGTCGTGCAATATCTGTTGTTCTTTTTCTAATTTAAAAGTTAAAACATCTCTTAAAGGGAACAAACTTGAGGAAGTGGGACTAATGCTGTGCAAAATGGGTTGAAAACATATGGGGAACATTCCATGGCCAAAAAAGCACTCTAGGATTAGTAGTTTTAGAGGTTGATTTCATGCATTCCTAACATCTCTCTCTCTCGCTCTCTCTCTCTCTCTCTCTCTCTCTCTCTCGCCTGGGCTCACCAAACGTCAGAGGAAACAATGTCCACTACTCAGCTACAAGAACATTACACGCAGAGAGGGGAAGTGTTGC
>JBBPDB010000001.1:24033929-24054197 GCA_037974465.1 Brachypetersius altus
CATTTTGGGTCACTGGGGTGGCGTGATATGTGGGAGGGGGTGATGGGCACTTGCCCATCACCATGGTTTCTCGCGGGTTTTTTGGGTGGGGAGTATAAAAAGGGAGGGGCGTTGCCTAGAGAGAGAGTCCAGTGGGAATGAGGGAGACGAGAGGGTTGGAAAATGTAAGAGAGAGGAGAGTTGGGTGTGCTTGGGTTGCAAATAAAACAACAAAGAAATCTCTGCCTCAGTGTGAGAGTGTGTGTGTCGTCTTCCCCCACCGTTCGTCACAATACTATTGTGATCTCCCTTTTCTAATTTTTTAATATTCTCTTCTGCGCATTTGCTAGCGTATTCGTACAGTGACAATCATCTATCTATCTATCTATCTATGAAATTACGAGGAGTATCACTGGTGGGTTAAGACAGGTTATAAAAGGCTGTATTTATATTACAGCATTCACGAACACCGTTTCATCAATGAATAAACACCAAACTCACTCATAATTGTTCTGTTTACGCTCACTGAATTACTGGGAATTCGGAAATTTGGTCCCCTTTAACAGATTTACTTGACATTTGAGTTAAACTGTATTACCACCATCGGTTTATGGTTTAAATCTGACTTCAGCCTCTTAGCCTTTGTGGTTTAACCCTGGTCCTCTTTAAAGCCCACTGAGTTTTTAACACCCTACAACTGAATCAAAAACGAGCTAAATATGAATGGGTTTATTTCTCAAATTGTCAAAATAGAGGCAACAGTGCGTGACCTGTCGGTGTTGTAATAGGTAATGATGCTGTTAGCATACTGCTAACTCACCTTCAGTGTTGTTTTCTGGATTTTCCTGTTGTAACACAGCACGGACATGGTTGGACACAAAGTATAACTAGGTATGCATAAACTGTGAGAGGTAGGAAGCTTTCTGCCTGTGTGTGAGGATGGCTCGGACTCGTGTTCGAGAAACTTCGAGAACTTTTTATTAACCGACTTCGTATCGGCGTTCGTGAACACTCAGCTGAAATCGGCGGCGTTCGGCAATTTTCGAAAAACTGCAAACAACAGATACAAACGTATTTGGCCGCATGTATTTTCTACGGTCTCTTTAGAAAACCATCCTGCTGTTGAAATTGTTGCCACAACTTTTTATTACTGCCTACTTTAATAGCTGCGTTTTTGTCAAACTAGAATACAGTACATTTACATTTGTGGCATTCAGCAGACGCCTTTATCCCTAGCGACTTCCATTTCCTACCTACAGGGAATCCATCATCACACTGTATACATTCAAACTTGTACTTTAGCTGCATTTGTATGCTGCATGTTGACTTGTCCTGTTATATTGTATTAATGCTTGTGTTTTTTCTTGTGTTCTGTGTATTCCTGTCCTTACTGCACTTATTGGAGGCACATTGTTTCGCTTCACTATGTACTGTGTATATGGCTGAAATTACAACTTGACTTTTTAGAACTCTACTTACGATTTACCTACACAGGCACGTTGCGTTTATTTATCTATACCCAAAGCTCCTTCCGGTCACAAAAAGAACAAAATACTCCTGGACACAAAAACAGAATAAATGATTTTGTTTATAATGAACTATAAGCATCAGCTCTCGGGTATACAGGTAAATAATACAGAATGGGTTTAAAAAAAAAAAAAGGCTCATGGTGAATGCATCAACTCATTTTCAGGCAACTCATCCCCTTTGTTCCATTATAAGAAGACTCCCATTTTGTTAGCATTCTAACCACAGGTAGTGACATCACCCTCCAACTTATGATAAAGCCCCTTTTTGCATCAGAGCATGGAGGAAATGGATCAGGGGCCGCATCCATACAATCTTCCTAAATGTACTTTTTCCTTAAGAAAAAAGGAAAATAAACAATGTGCAAGGGCTAAAGCTCAACTTGTCTGTGATTGACTGCCATCCACAGGCTACATCAGGGCTGGTGGGACATGGAAAAAAAAGATATAGTTCAGTATTTCTCAGCCTTCAGCTATCTCAGTACTCACAAACACTTTCCTAAATTACATAGGAGTGATTTTTCCATAATATAATCCAAACAGATCTAAACAGGCACTTATAACTGATTAGTGAGAAGTGGAAGTAAACAACCCTTTGTTAGATTTGAAATTTTACCTGTGATAAGAGTAACTAAGAGAGTAAAACATCTATTTAGAAATAATCCAGGTCAATTTTTTTTCTTTACCGATTTAACACAAATCTTGAATGGTATACACTGCTACATGACAATTACATCATTTAAATATAAAAAAAGATTTGGCCAAGATTAGAGATTAAAATATTTGGGAGCCATGTTTTGTGTGAACTGCATTAGCAGAAAACAGCTATGAACACAGTCGGTCATAAAATGCTTAGCACATTTTTCCTTTAGAACATGTTTGTGAATGCAGCCCCTGATCAAGCAGCGACTTATTTCTTACATGAAATCTAATGTTAAACGTCGTGAAGAAGAGCTGGTCTTTTTCCTCCAAGCAGTTTGAGTTGATCCTGCTGTTGATATTTACACGTCATACTTGGGAATATGTGCACACATATTCAACTGGTTTGCATCCTTAATTACATCAGTGTATTATTTGATTTCCACAGTTTTTGTTCCGATCTTTGGAAAGAACAATAAAACCTGTAACATGTAGTGAGCAGAAGTTGAAGGTCAGAAAAAGTGGGTCTTGCCCTCTTCCAGCTCGTTGAGGCACAAAGTCAGATTTCTACATCTTGCGGGCGAAGCATCCTCCTTTATCTTCTTGTTTACGTACTTCAGGACATCATCCATACCCTTGGGTTCCGGGGGGTACTGTGGCAGCAGGTATCCGCGCAGGTGATGCTCTGTTCCAGGCGTGGCAAATCCAAAAAGGAAGCGCAAGAACATATCCAGGTGCCCATTCCGGCTGGCCAAGGCTTTGTCTACAGCCAGCTTGTAAAGATCAGAGACAGGTCTGTCCTTGAGCAGCTTGGCCACCTTGCTCTTGATCTGCTGCTCAAAGATGTTCTTGCCTTTGACCCGGAATGTCACATAGACATACACGGCTGCCATGAACTCCTGCACACTGTAGTGAACGAAGCTAAAGCCCCGCCCACCTTGTGGGTATCCACCCTGCCGCGTCACTTCAGTTGAAATTCCACCCCGATTGGCCACGTCTTCTAGGCTCAACTGGAGTGCATCCACCTCATCCTCATAGAAAACATCCCTTTCTTCCAGCATCATCTTCAGTGCAAGCTTGCCCATGCCAATCAGAAAGTCCTTGTCACTATCCTTCCAGCGGGATGCTTCTAAACTCGTCCCAACATAGCGTTCAATCTTGCGGTTTGTCTGCACAATCATGTACTGAGCGTAGAAGGTGGTGATTGCTGGAGGATGTTCAGTGTAGTCTGGACTCTCGAAACGGCGTTCATAAATGTAGGCCACAATCCAGCAAAGGAGAGGAAACTGGCAGATGTTGTAGAGTGCCGGAGAGCGTTTGATGTGCTCAAGTACTCGGGAACCTACAGCTGGATCCTTAGTCCTTTTGGTGAAATACTCATCTTTATTCGCATCGGTGAATCCTTTCAGGTCCATGAACCTGCTGACATACTGAGGAGGGATCATGCTGGCTGCAACACGATGGCACGTGATCCATATCCTTGCCTGAGGCAGCAGAGTACCCTTGAACAAGCTGGTCAAGAGGGCATCAGAAGGGGCTTCTTTGTCAATGGCACTAACATCTGGATTGCTCTTGAAGTCAAGTGGTTGCTTGCAAAGCTCCAGAGCATCAATAATGAAAAGGACAGGGCAATCTTCATTGCTCAGAAAGTGAGAAACCTTAGTTTCAGGGTAGAAGCAAGCAAGCATCTCCAGGAAAGTCTGGTCTGACTCCTTGACTAAGTGCAATTCTCTGCCAGGAAGAGAAAAGACAAACTGAAAATCTTGGTTGGCATGCTCACCTGTCCAGTCCATGATGAACTTCTGCACCCCCACAGTCAGCCCGATGGCTGGAACCCCAGTCATCAAGACAGTCCTGACACTGTCTTCACCTTCCAGGGGACGGAAGATGTCGTTTGCCCGAATGGGGGTTCCCTGTTTGGGGGGGAAGCTGGGCTGGTGGACTTCATGCTCAGTGTTGATGTAGCAGTCCCCACCAATAAAGATGGGCGGCTCTGCATAAATGTGGCCGACAAAGCGCTGCTGACCTGGCCGACAAGTGCCTTCATACAAGTTGTAATAACGTCTTCTAAGAGTGTTCTTCAAGTTATACTGGAGCAGAGCTGGTGGAAGATAGAGGGGAAAAAAGATGAATTCAGGAAATCTCTCCATTAGATTAGATTAACAATATAAGTAACAATATAAGAAAATCAACAGAAACAATAAACAATTTCTAGCTGTATAAATATAAGTAAGATACAGGGAAACATCATACACAGTGCAAGTTAAACGGATGAACAGGGAAGGGGATAATCTGAAAAATTGCACATGGTCTAAATACTGCACAACAGCAGAACAAGCAATATACACAAACATGTGTATGTGTATATAAGGGGATAATCTGAAAGGCTGTGGTAAGTTTGATGTGTACTATCAGGGATATGAGATGGTTAGAGAGAGGTCATTTCAGAGTACACACATGACTGTCTGCAAATTAATTCTCATATTACAGACAGTCAATTATTCTCAGTTTAGCCTTGGTGTGAAAATTGTAGAATTAAAAAAATAAAAAGGTTTGTTTCTTTCATTCACTCTACCTCTCTCACAAGTTTTCTCCAGCTCATCAGCAAATATTTGTTTGTTGATTCCCTGCAGTACTTGGATGGCGATGTGCACTGCCTCTCCTTTCCCACAACGCTCCAACAGCCGGTCGACGACATCCAGTACATCGCTCTCCTCTAGTTGGGAGAGCTCAAATTGGGTCTTATACTGATTGCATAAACTGCGCTTAAACCACAGCATCTCCAAAAAAGTCAGCTTACTCAGACTCTGCTGCATGGCCTGCCAAAAAAAAAACAAAAACAAAAAAAACCCATACACTCTACTTATGCCTTGTGAAGACCAAAACATATTTACTTATATGCATCTGGCTGATGCTCTTATTATTAGAGAGTTGTTACTGATCATGCTAAAGATGAAAGCAAACATCGCATTTGGAGTCTTGCCCTTTTATTTTTACTGTTCCCGAACAGTGTTTGCAGTGTGACAGGGCACATTATTGTAATGAAAGAAGACATTGGCATTAGACAACAATATCATCATGAAGGTGTGTACTTGGGCTGCAGCAATGTTTAGTCCAAGTCAAAGTGACATCCACATGAATGCGAGACCAAAGGTGCTCCACAAGAACATCAACCAGAGCATAAATACATTTGCCATACACTTGCAGCATACATAATCTTTGCTGAACCAAATGCTCAGAACCTTATTTAATTTCTACACCCAATGTATCAAATCATGCATTTACAATGTGGACATCATGAACAGATCCAGAGAAATGACCAAAAAATATTTTGGATAAAAACTTAGTAACAGTAAATCATTTCGCTTCTTCTGTAAAGTTACATAGTGTAATTCTTTTATCACCCGGTCCCCACCTTAAATATGTAGGGCAGAGTCAGGGTCAGGTGTACAATTCCTGACTGCAAGCCAACACCCTCTGGTGGTGGAGAGAGATTCTGCTGGGGTTCTTGTGGGATCAACTCCATCATTACTTGAGACACCAATCTATGTCGTCTCTCTCTATCTCTCATAACAGAACCATACTCTTCATCCCCATCATCCCCACTCCTTGACCCCACTGCCTGGTGCTCACGCCTGCAAGAGAAAGACACAGACAGAGACAGAGAGACAGAGAAGGGACAGAGACAGAGACAGAGACAGAGAGAGAGAGACATTAGAGTGTGGAGCACATTATGGTAACTGCAAGAACATATTCAAAAGAATTATTTATTTAATTAAACAGGAGCACCACACAAAACCCATCCAGACCTAGTATGCTTTTCAGGCTAAATGTTTAACAAAGAACCCTTAACATCTACATGTATGGCATTTAGCCGACACTCTTATCCAGAGTGACATACATCAGTGCTCAAGTAGTCCACATCTGTTCCTCAAACCTGTAAAGCAACTTAAATCCAACGGTCTTGCTATGACTAACAATAACGCCGGGTCTCTGATTGGTCAGCTTGTTTTTTATCAAGGCAGTAAACTGAACTGAGTAAAGTCAGACAAAGCTCTGCATTAGTGTATTGTCTCTGTAGGTCAGCTGGTAGCCTAGTGGTTAAGCACCTCTGAGGTACACAGAGAAAGGTACTGTCCCCACACACTGTTCCTTGGGCACTGTGTTCCTGGCTGGCCCTGCTTCACTTGGTGAATGGGCTAAATGCAGAGGAATAACCTGCTGTTCACACTGTGTGCTGCGGTGTGTTCATGTATGACAGAATGGTCTCCTCTTTACTGTCTCTGGAAGCAAATACAATCAGTGGTCAACTAGGAATTTGGGACCAGCATAATAGAGTACAGTGGCTGGGAAGAGGGTAGAATATACTTTACAGTCCCACTCAAATGACTGTCAGTAAAATCAAATGAGCCCTGGAAGAGATGAAGCAGAGCTGATCTGAGGTTAAAGTTGCCTGTAGATGGCCTTTAGACCCTAAGCCTCAGAATATAACTGCAGTCTTTAAATGTTGTATGTAAAATAATAGTTTCCCTTTTAAAGAGTGGGCAAGAACTCGATTAGTAGTAAAATATATGGAGGATCTGAACACTGCGTGTGTATCAGGAAACCGACTACATGTATTAGCTGGGTTAAATGAAAAGGGCAAGGAGCAGCATGCAACACAATCCGACATGACAAGATGTCTTCATAGTTTTCCTTTTCTCTCTGAAAGCTATGTAAAAATGAACAAACTATCACTCTCAAACCCCATCCAGGTCTTCATTAAGGTGAAGCAGACTTGAGGCTGTGGTTTCAAACACAGTCTCACTTACTACGAGCTGTAAAGAAGCATTGTATACACGTGTGTGCGAATGTGTGTTTACCCCAGTTCATTGAGAAACGCCCCCTCTTTGTGGATGCTGGATTGTTGTTGAGTGAGTGCTGTGATGCCTGTCTCCGGTGAGTCTGGGCGCATCAGCCTGACCCTGTAACACAAACATACACACGCTCATTCCTGCATCTTTCATGCATGTGTATGATATTATGATGTAAAAATTAACTTACAGAGGAACTGTTAGAGCCCAGTCACTAAATAAGCTTTGCTTAATGTTAATTAGTGGACTTGTGACCGCATTGAACTGTTTAGTCCATGAGGCATGTTGCTGCTTTGCAGAGTCTTAACGGTGGAGTAGAATAGAATGTCATTATTTAATATCCCAGTAATTTCAAATAGATTATACAACTTAAGTAAGCAATTCTCACACATTTTGTCTACAGGCCCCCTTGAGAGTCGCAGCATGTAACAATTACTAACAGACGTGTAAAAGGAATAATATTCTTTACATGTAAGAATAAGTACATGTCCTCTTTAGAAACACTTACATTCCTTTTACTCGAAGAAATACTTATGCTTTTTTAAATAGATTTCGGTGGTCCATCCCAACATGGTAGCTAAGCATGCTAATAGCTTGCAGACTAGCAGTTTTGCTGCTGATGCACCCTGGGACAATCTGCAACTGTACAAAAAACTGCTGTATTACGAGTCTGTGAATGCACTCGTCTCCAAGAATGCAGCTGGAGCATTCAAACTTCATCCATAGCATCTAACTAAAGAGATGGTGCAACAAGAACGACAACGTGCTTTAGCTGATAAGCTTCTTGCTGTCAGGCCAACGACCGACTGAGTGAGACCACTGAATCACTTTGGAAAAGGGTTTGACAAGCCATTGTTTCCAAAAGCAGTCACTGTGCCGACAACCTTGCTGATCTAGCTGCTCTGGATTTCTGGTTCACCTTTCAGGTTTTGCAACTTAAGCAGCAAGTTCTGACCAAGAAGGCTGGATTATCAAGCTTCAGCTGTCAACCTTCAGTCAGTGAACTTCATCAATGACCGTGCGGAGAGGGGTGTGAAGAGGAGTTCTGACTTCCTGTCTTCGGCTACGGGTGAAGAACATTACCAGGATGTTCTTCAAATTGTACATCAAGATTGGAAATAGATGCCAAACCTGCGAAAGCGCGAGCAAACCCAGAAACAGACATTCCCTCTCTTGGTGTTGCTAGTTTACCATCATTCAGAACTAGACAGTGGACAGACTAAGCTTACCATTAATAATTTTGGGAGAGCACTTTTCTAATGTAGTTTAGTTACTTTATTTAAGTAACTCTGTAACTTGTGAAACTTTGTAATTCAAAAAATAAAGTAACCTGATAGCAGCTAATTAAAATCTTATGTTGTACTGATATAATTTACTATTTTTCCGCCATTAGTTGGACCACCTAAATAACATTCAAACTTTACCCAAAGATTTAGCTTGATACGTGGAACAAAGTTACATTCTAATTCTTCAAAAATTTCAAATTCATGGGTGATGGGACACTGACCTACATGACTTTCCTGTATACTGTAACATAACTGTGCTGTGTATGTGTTTACCCTGTAGTTGCAGATGGTGCCTGCAGGCTGACTGTAACGGTGGGTTGTGGAGCGTCAATGAGTTCGTCATCGCCCTCATCATCACTCCGCATTGAGCCATAGCTGCTGGGTGGACGCTCCTTGTTTATTCTGGGGTACAAACAAAAATAAATAAAATCACATGACCACACACCAGCACACTCACCACACCAAAAAGTCCTCACACGCACTGGAACATTTGTATTCACATTCTCCGGTTCTACTTGAAATGCTAATTCCTTTCTGAAAGTTTTGGGAGTTTGAGTGGGTGCTCTGGGACGCGTGATGTGATGACCTGTTGGACCTATTAATCAGATGTGGTGGTGAGTGGTCTAATTTAATGGCACTTTTTAAATTGTCCGTGAGAGTGAGAAACAAAGATGAATCGAAATAAAGAATTCAGCTGTTATTTGGGGGCTGGATTATTCAGAGAGTGACATGGTAGTGGGAAACGTGTGAATTAATCTTTTTGTGATGACCATATTGCCTTCATAAGGAGAGGAGTACTGGAAAATCTGGGGTGGGTACGGAAGGCAATGGAATGTCTTCACAAATATAGCAATACAAGTGCGTGTGCATGTATATAACCTACCTCTCCAACTCCACGTCGCTGTAGTTGCCAGTGTCACTCATGATGAAGGTGCTGGATTAGACACCTACAGCACACAGCTGCCTGTAAACACAAATAAACAGGTTCGACTTTTATCCCGTGGTATGAACGCCTCATTCCTGCATTTTCTTCTCTTTCTGTGCCTCTAAAGATCTCAGACGCTACACTTCACACTAAACCCCACAAACTAATGTATTTTCGTGTAAATACATGGTTTATGAACTCACGTCCACTTCGGAGCGGCCCTTCTTCCACTTCCGGGAACGCCAGAACAACGTCACAACGTCACTACGTCACTACTTTCATTTTCACCGGACTTTTATTCACAAAACTGAACACTAATTAACATTCACCTCGAAACTAAACCTTTGTCCGCATAAAACTGAACTTTTAACTTTTATTACAATTAACCTGAAAATTGAATTAACATAACCCTCAAAATTGAACATATTAAAATTAACCTAAAAACTAAATATTTAAAATTTTATCTGCATGGCATTTTATTTGCCATGACAAGCTGTTATAAAAGTGACTTTCATAATTCTTTTATAAAGTGACAGTTCCCTAAAACGAGAGCTTTGTTCTGACAAAAAAAAGAGAGCAAAAATATAATAGCTAGGTGATACAGTTGTCAATAATGTTGGAAAATAAAAATGTACTTATGCAACATAGTACTTTCCAAACACTTCAAATAAATTACCAAAAATAGTGGCAGGGATCAGACCAACCTCTACATTTTGCTCACAATTAAATATACAATAAATCTCACATCAACCAGAGGAAAAATCATTTTATTAAAATGCAATAATTTATTACAATGAGTACACCAACAGGGAAAAAAACAGAAAATATTAAACATACTTAAGGTGCAGATTAAATGATTGCACCACTTAACACCTTATACAGGACATCTCTTCTTGAACATCTGTGAGAGAGGGGGGGTGGGAGAGAGGATAGATTGATTAGTAACCATCACAAACCTATTGCGTAATCTTGTACACTTTATGCAACGCAACTAATATTCCAGTCAGCCCCTAAAAAAGACACACAAACACCACCAGCTATAACCAACATTGATCACAGTCCGTGAAAGACAAAACAGGCGATTTAACAAGTCTGTGTGCACACGTGTGATGGAGAAAGTGATCAGGAAGATTAGTCATCAAATATGCAAACCAAACTCAGGAGGGAAAGAAAAACCTGCCTCACACATTATTCTCCATACACATATCATGGAAAAATCTAATTGTTTATAGTGCTGGGCAACACTTTTTCTATGTGCAGACCCCATTCCAGTTCACTCTCCCCACAGCCACAACACCTGAACCTGACCTGAGACCAGTGCAAAAACATGTTTACCTGCTGCACTTAAAGCACAGAATCACTGGAGGTCAGACTCTGTTAGGACATAAAAGGGTTCAGGTTTTTACTGAAGTACTTTCAATAAGAGCGCAATTAAAAGGAGGTGGGTCTGAGTTCACACTCTGGTAGGGTTTTGATTTAAGGAAGGAAAAAAAAAATCCGTAAAGATGTAAACACTCAGGAGCAACACTGAACTAGATTATTTTGTATTATGTATACTGAGGGCGCACTTCTATCTGAACTCTACAGTCCTACCTGGGGGCTGCAGTGGGGCTTGCTGAACCTAACATACCTTTCGAGCGCTGCTGGAGATCTTTTGTGACTTGGTGCTGGCGGTGTGGGGGGACCTCCGCTGCGCTCGGTCCACCAAAGGAGAGCGGGCGGCGGCTGTGGGGCGGCTCAGGCGGGCACTGGCAGGGGACTTGCGTGCGCTGTTACGAAGTTTGTTGAAGCCTCTCTGCAAACGGCTGTCCACCTTCCCGGGCTTCTTAGGGGTGTTATCAATCACGAATGCCATGGACTGCCTGCGCTCAGACTTGGGGTGCAGACAAACACACATCAGAAAAAGAAGAAAGTTCTGAGCACTGCATCTCACCTGTTCGTTGTGTGGGGGACAAAACTAATGATTTTTAAATATAATGGATGCCCATTCATACAAGGCATCTCAAGCCTGGGATCAGGTTGTTCTGGCTCAGACTTGTTCCTAAATGCTATGCCCTGAGGAGATGCTTTACACGTGATGTTCTTGGATTATACAAAAATTCCATATTCATGTAATATTGCAGATAATACTCTTTTCAATAGCTCCATCTTTGTTTTTTGTTTTTTTAAATGTGAACTTTCCAATCACTGGGCCAAGCAACATATTCTCATCTTTATTTTACTGAGCACCTGTGGCCATAATGGGGCTGCGTTATTGTTTCTGCAATTAATTGATAACGTGTTAATTTGACAACCTCAGTATTTATATTAGGTCTATACCATATATCTTCTAATTGTTATTGCGTTATTGGTTTCTTCAATTTTGATACCCCAAGAGGTTGCAAGGAGCTTCAAATCATCTTCACGTAATCCAACAAAAGTCCAAATTATTTTGGCCAATCTTTAAACGCTAAAGGTGTTGGCGAATCTGTGTATAAACTGCTGTAGTCAGAATAAGGAAATATTAAATGTGTTAGTGTTCTGACATAAAAAACTATGTAAAATAAAGCTACAAAAACAGCACACTCTAAAATCAGATTAATTAGAGAAAAGTGATATGGGCCCTGTAATCTTTCTGGTCAAAGGCCTTAATGTGGTCAGAGTCATAGACCCACTTCAGTTTAAACAGTGAAATAGTTCAGATTTCATTTTACTTTGTTTGTTTATGCTCTTTACTTACATAAAATTGTATATACAATATCTTTAACAAACAGGTACTTGCAGCTACTTACAGGAGAGGGGGGTCTGTTCTGAAAGTTGCTAGTAGAACGAAGACCCCGACTCTTCGGAGTTGCAGGCCGAGGGAAGCAACTTGCTAATTTCTTAGCCTGTAGAGAAAAAAGAAAAAAAAAACCTCAATCAAAAAGATTTCGGCAAATAAACTTCTAAAATTATGTTTTTGAAAACCCTGTGATATAATCCCTGTTGTATAAGCTGTGTGTTAACAGTTTAGGAAGTAGTTCAAAGCATGTTAATTTGATTCATATTGTAATAAACAGCTGTGGAGTGTGTGCGTGGTATGTGTGCATGCGAGAGAGTCTGTCTGTTTTACTTAGGGCTGATGTATTTTTACCTCGGGAGTCTCCTGGTCCTGTAGCTGGCCAGCAGGTCGTTTGGTTGCCAGCGGGCTGCAGACAGTTCGGAATTCGTGTCTTTTGTACGTTCCACTGGTGAGCTGCTTAGATGAGCGGAGAGCTGCAGTTCCTGCACTTATCTGACCAGGCAGCATGCTGTGGCGCTGGGACTGAGAAGCATGGTGAGAATCAATCAGCTGACTTGGGACCATGGAGGCACGCCGGATCGTCTCTGTCGGATCCCCAAATCGCACATCCTCATCAGTCACACAAAGGCTGGAGAAGCCCAGGCTGGGCTGAAGAAGCAAGACAGCAAGCAGTTAAACACGAACAGCACTGCTAATGATAATTTCGGTCATTAAACAAATCATCCTGTCTCTCCAGTTCTTCACTGGCACCAACCTTCTGCATAACTAAAAAGGCCTATTAACCCCTACATTACAGTCTTTCAGAATAGCCATGTAAATCATATAAACATTATAGAACATTACATTATTATAGAGCATTACAAGGGCTCTACAGCACTTCTATTTAAATAAAAGCATCTGACAAAAATCTTATATCCAATATTAACAGTGGAGGCTAATCAACTGGGGCTGCACATTTTAGCCAAAAAAACAAAACTATCCAAAGGCAAAGATATAAATCGACTCAAAAGTAAGGCTATTTACAGGCTATTTAAACAAACAATAAATTCTCACAAGACTGTTTCGGCAGTTTATTTTCCTATAGAGACAGCTTGGAATATGACATGAACGGAATTTGACAAGCCAAATTAAACACATTTTTTTAAAAAATCCATTATATAAAACCCTAAACAATTGTTCTATACATTAACCAATCAAGAAAAATATTTTAGCGCCAAACAGCTAATCTGTGTGCACAAACACAAATACACACCCTGGACTCCAGAGGGTAGCTGCTCTTCAGATGTGGTAAGCAGGCCTTATTACGTGACTGGAGCTCCGCAATGCGCATCCAATCGTCCGCAACATGTTCCGGTTCATATTCCGCTCCCACGCAGAATGTGCTAGTAGCTAGTACACATCAAAAATGTTAGTTAGCATTGTTCATAACACCTAAACAGAACATCCATTCCTCTGCAGGAATAAAATGCCTCCAGCCAGATCTTGCTGTTTTCCATGCAAGAGACTCTTGTCCTAGAAAACAAATGAAAGGTACTCACACCGTGGTGGGGCGTTTCCATGCACATTGCTCCGGCGGTACCCGGGCAAGCCAAGGAGCTGGTCACTGGAGTCTGCTGCACTGGGCTCCTTGAACATCTCCTGGGTTTTGTGGGATGACAGGTTGGGCTGGCTGGCATGCAAGCTGGAGAACGACTCTTCTGCTCCATGACTACCACCACTGGGGGTTTTCTGCAAAAACACAAGTCACATCCTGCAGACCAAAGGCTAAAATAACATACAATAAAACCTACTGTGGCACAACTAACTGCACGCTATTCGTTTTTTTCTTTAATCTGCTAATCAACTAGGCTAACAAACCAATTAGTCTAGCGACCATTTAAGGATTACATTTGGAAATATGACATCACAACTTGATTTCTAATCTAAAATATTAACTGAAGTATTAATATAACTTTTTTTAGATTTAGTAGTATTTGTAAATGTGTCCTGGGATAAGCAGCCAAATGTACTGGTTTGATTTACAGGGAAATCTGCAAGACTGCCTTTACCTTAGTCATAGTGATGTTGATGACCTGCGTGGTGCGACGTCTCTTAACTGAAGAGGTAGGCTTCTTTGAAGAGTCTAGCGTGAGTTCGCCTAGGCATGTTATACTGCCTTCCAGGTTTTTTTGGTGGATAGAACCATTCTGGTTCTTACTTCGGGGGTTCATGGGAGTAAAGTAAAGTGTCTCCAAAGAGCCCCCACCCTGGAGATGACGTTTCGCTGCCAATCGTTCAGAACTGCGAATCAGGGGAGTACTGGACTCACCTGGCGCCGACGGCTTACTGCAAAATGTTACCATGAGTGAATAAATGACTTAAAACAGAAAAAGTCCCTGATATGACTGCTAAACAAGTTTTACAGAAAGTACTGAGTTACCCAGCAGCATTCAGAGAATCATCCAGATCAAGTTCCAGGCTGTCTGTGCTGGTGTTTTGCAGCTCTGCTGGGACTCCGAGGTAAACATTGTCTCTGTGTTTCACCTCACCTGCCTGCTTTTTCTCTCTCAACAGACGATTTGCAAAATCCAGCTGAAACAAATTGCAGGCAAATTACATCTCAATAAGCTTGCGATTTGGGCAATTTTGAACAAAATGTTTGCTTTGAAAATTGATTTGAACCTAGATTGCTCACTAACCTGAGTCTCAAGGCTCCGAACCTTGACCAGTAACCTTTTCTCAGATTCGGTGGTCTTCTCCACTTCCATAGAAGCCAGTTTTAGCTCGGCCTTCAGTGCCTTTCTCTCGCTCTCACTGGTCTCTAGAGTGACCTGAAGGGCCTGCCGTGCCTTCTGCTCCTCCACCAGCAGCTGCTTTTTTCCATTGTAGTGCGTTTTAGCAGTCTCCAACTGCAGTGACACAGCACATCAGACAGGCTTCAGATTTTTATATTACTGCACAAAGTAAACACAAACCAACCCACTGGAAAAATGAATCCTAACCTGCCCTTTGTAGTGCCCCACTGCCTCAATCTTCAACTTCAGCTGCTCCTGTAGTTCTTGATTCTGTCTCTCCTTTTGTTGGACAGCCTCTTTCATGGCATCTATTGATTCATTCTGCTCTCGCAGCCTCAATTCCAACTCCGTGCCAAGTCTTTGAGAAGCATCACATTCCCTCTGAAGAGACTGGCTTACAGAAGAGAAATGCTCCTTCTCCTTCTGCATGGTTTCCAAATCTCTTTGATACTCATCTTGGGTATTCCGTAGCCCCCCATTTTCTGCCCTGACACCCTGGCACTCACTCCGGAGAGACTGGTTAACTGATAAAAGATGTTCATTCTCATCCTTCAAACTCTTCAACTCTCGTTGGGATCCATCTTGGGCGTTTTGCAGGTCACACCTCAGGGTTTTTATAGCCTCTTGTTGTTCACTGTTTACCAACAACCAGTTCTGGCACTTGCTCTGGAGGATCTGGTTGACTGAAGAAAGAGATTCCTTCTCCTTCTTCAAGACTTCCAAGTCTTTCTTGTATCCATCATGGATGTTCTGCACATCACTCTTGAGCACACAGAGCGCCTCCTGATGCTCTTTGATCACTGTCTGCAAGCTCTGGCTCTCACCCAGGAGAGACTGGTTGACTGAAATAAGATCATCTTTTTCCTTGTTCAAGGTTCCCAATTCTTTTTGATATTCATTTTGGGTGCCCTGAAAGTCAGCCTTTAGAGTGTTCAGGGACTCCTCCAGCCCTTTGATCTCTGCCTGCAAGCTCTGGCACTCAATCTGGAGGGACGCCTTCTCTTTTTTCAAGGTTTCCAAATCTTTTTGGTACCCATCCTGCTTGTTATGTAGTCCTTTCTTCTCATCACTCAGGTTCTGGCACTCACTCTGCAAAGACTGGTTGACTAAAGAAAGGTGCTCTTTCTCTTTCTTTAGTGCCTCCAACTCTTGTTGGTTCCCAGCTTGGGTATTCTGCAGGACAGTCTTCAGGGTATTCAGGGCCTCCTGTTCCTCCTTGAGGTCTGTATGCAAGATCTGACACTCACTCTGTAGAGACTGGTTGACTGAGACAAGATCTTCCTTGTCCTTCATCAAGGTTTCCAATTCTTTTTGATATCCCTCTTGGGTACTCTGAAAGTCAGACTTTAGGGTACTAAGGGTCTCCTGCTGTCCTTTGACCTCCGCCTGCAAGCTCTGGCACTCATTCTGGAGGGACTGGATCACTGTAGAGTGATGTTCCTTCTCTTTAATAAAGGTATCCAACTGATGCTGGTGTGCAACTTGGGAGCTCTGTTGGTCAGCTCTGAGTAAAGAGAGTGCCTCCTGTTGCTCCTTAATTTTCATTTGTAAGTTATTACATTCATTCTGCAAAGACTGGTTAACTGAGGAAATATGCTCCTTCTCTTTCTGCAAGGCATCTACCTCTTGCTGGAAGCCATCTTGGTTTTTTTGCAGATCAGCCTTTAGCGTATTTAATGTCTTCTCCTGTTCTTTGTTCTCCACCTGTAAGCTCTGACACTCACTCTGGAGGCTATGGTTGACTGAAGAGAGATGCTCCCGCTCATTCTTTAACGTTTCTAAACCTTTCTGCAGTTCAGCCTTGAGCACATCAAGATCCTCTTGCTTATTCTTGTT
Source organism: Brachypetersius altus (assembly GCA_037974465.1). Lineage (NCBI taxonomy): Eukaryota > Metazoa > Chordata > Actinopteri > Characiformes > Alestidae > Brachypetersius > Brachypetersius altus. The sequence continues at coordinate 24,050,509 of JBBPDB010000001.1, forward strand.
TTCTGTCTGCAATCTCTGGCAGTCTTTCTGCAGGGAACTGTTCTCTGAGGTTAGTTGTTCCTTGTCCTTCTGCAAAGTGCCCTGCTCATACTGATACCTGTCCAACTCTTGTCTCAGCTTGGTGCTAAGCTCAGTGACTGTTTCCTCCAAAGTCTCTTTGGCATGACAAGCTTCACTTGCCAGGGTTTCTTTCTGTTGGCAAAGCAGTTCCATTTGCTTCAGTTTCTTTTCAGTTGACTGCAGGAGCTCATTTTTAGCTGCAACCTGACACGTGACAGAATCGAGGTGCCCCTGCAGCTCTTCAGCCTTATCAAGTTGTCTCTGAAGAGCTTCTTCAGATTCTTGGAGATGTTTTTGTTTCAAGTCTTCTTGTTCCTTCAAATGTTCATGGAGAGAAGCAAGCATAGATTCTCTCTCAGATGCAAGACTAGTGAGCTCATTGACTTGAGCTTGAAGTTCAGTCACCTCTCCCGCAAGTTCTTTTAGTTGAGCTTCCTTAATTTCCTGAGCTTTAGCTCTAAGGTTTTCTTGATGCTTGGCCTCCTTTTGAAGTACAAGTAACTCAGACTGCCTTTCTGTGGCAAGAGCGGTGGCTTCCACAAGTTCATTCTGAAGCTGAGCAAAGTTTTCTTCCAAAACTGTGTGTTTAGTGTTTAAAACAGAATTCTGTTGTTCCACCTGTAGGGCCCTGTCCTGCTGCTGACACATTTCCTCTTTGAGAGATTTCATCTCAGTCAGCAGTTCCTCCAGACTTTTCAGATGTCCATCAATCTCATGCCGCAGTTGTGCCACTTCTAATTTAAGAGTTTGCTCTTTGATCTCATGCTCTTCTTTTGAAGCCTTGAGAATATTTTCTGAGGTATCAGTTCTCTCCTTCTCGGTGGAAAGTTCTTGTTTTAAATCTTTCAATTGCTGCACAAGATCCTCAAGAGCTTTATCTTTCTCAGAGATTAGTCCCTCAGCTTCAACAAGTTGTAACTTCAGGTCAGAAACAGCTAATCTCTGTTCTTCCACTTCTCTCTGTAGATGGTCATGCATTTTAGTTGATTCCGTTACAATGGACTGAATGTTGTCTTTAAGGGTCTGGATCTCTCCTTCCTTCAAATCAAGCTCCCTGCTCAGGCTCTGTACTTCCAAATCTTTGGCAGCCATTTCCTTACTCAGCTGTTGCGAATTCAGTGCCTTCTCCAACAGCTGCTGTTGTAGCATGTTTGACTCGTTTTGAACAGAAGAAAGTTTCTGCTGTTGTTCAAGGAGTTCTTCATCCTTGGAAGATATTTTTTCTTTCAAGACAAACAGTTCAGACTCTCTTTGCCTTAGGGAAACCACAGCTCCCTCAATCTCACACTGTAACCGAGATATCTTCTCCTGATGCTCCGTGATGATACGCTGAAGTTCCACTTCAGTCTCATCTTTAGCTTTCTTTACTAGCTCCAGTTGTGACTGGGCCTTTTCTCGTTCCTCTGTGAGACTGGCTGCAAGTGCATTTCCCTCTTGAGTAACCTTTTCAATACATGATTCTGCATAGAATTTCTGTTGCCTCATCTTGCAAAGTTCTTGGCTCAGCGTCTCTAGCTCGGCAAACATTTCATGAGCCTTTTCCTCCTGTTGTTGGAACTTTTCTTCTAGCAGAGATTTTTGCTGCTCTTTTTCTGCAAGAACATCCTCACCTTTCTTTTTCTCCGTATCAATCTCATTCTGCAGACGAGAAACAGTGTCATCCAAAGCAGAGATTCTGGCATGGAGAGAGGCATTTTCCTCTACCACTCTCTGATGGTCCAGAAGTTTTTCCTCATATTCCATAAGAGAGGCTTGAGCAGTCTGCAGGTCAGCCCTTAGAAAATTAAGCGCTTCCTGCTGTGTTGCACTTTCTAACTCTAAACCTTGGCACTTGGCTTGCAATGTATTAAGAGTGCCCTCCAAAGAGGCTACCTTGGTCTCTAGATCCTCTCGCTGCTTGCGAAGTTCTGCACTGACAGTAAGCTCTGCTTTAAGATGGATCTCCAGCTGTTGAAGATGAGCCAGATCATTTTCTAAATTGGCTATATGTGCATTAAGATGTTCCTGTTTTTCCCTTGACAGTTGTTCCTGAGCTTCCCTCTCTGCTCGGACAGTATTTAGTGACTGCTCTAGATCGGAAATCAGTCCCTGCAGTCGCAGGGTTTCTCTTTCGAAAGAACTTCTTGCTTCCAACAGCAGAATCTCAACATCCTTCTTTTCCTTCTCAAGGCCAGAAATGGTTTCTTCAAGGTGTGACAGTTTAAGTGTCAGGTCTGCCAGATCTTGGTTTAGTTTCTCCTTCTGTGGTGGTAAGAGTAAGTATATAAAATAACTTTTAGAAATGAAAAATATCATACTAAAAGAGCAAAGTGCATTGTTTAGAGGATTTAGTTGAGGGTAAAGCCTAATGGTTGTTGTGCTGCACAAACAAAACAATAATTTTCTGTAAAATGTGACCTGATCTAGCAAAATGAGTCACCGTGAACCAAAATTCAAAATTGAGGTTTTGGTATCATTGAAAAGATTTTAAAAAATCTTTAAAATGATATCATGGTCAAAGCTGCATGTTAAACATTTGTCATGTTACAATTGTTTGAATGATGTTGTCGAAACACAATTTTCCAACTGAAAAATGGAGAAAATCACCTTTAAAAGTTTCAGTTTTTTGATGATATCTTTAACAAGCCAAAGCATCCAAAGAGATGCATGCAGTATTCAACAACAAAATTTCACTACAGGCATTTAGATACTTAGAAAAACATCTGTGTCAGAAGTGTCAATCATTTCAAAATGTTTCATAATACTTCAAATAATTATTTTATGACTTCAGCTGCAACTGAACTTAAAATAGTAATTCAAGTATATTTTGACAATTATTTCCTTGATGAAATGTTGGGAGATTCATTTAAGACCTTTTTTTTCACATGAGACCAAAAAAGAATAACTGACATATTTGATGTTCAACATAATCGGCCAGTGTCTAAACAACACCGACTTCATTATGGCAGACCAAGTCACAAATTATCCCCCAAAAAAACAGCATATTGCTTGTTCTACACCCAGATTTCCTCCCGAGGATCAATGATAAACATCCATTTATGCATCAACACCCACCTCCATGACAAGTCCCAGATTTTCCCCTTTTTCTTGGTTTTGTTTCAATAATCTGGAGACCTCATCCTCCAAAACAGAGATCTTGCCTTGTAAGATCAGAATCTGCTCATTAAGGCTTTGCTGGAAATGAATATAGAGAAAATGTCAGAAAGTAGTGAAGAAAAAGTTGATAAGTTACATATTTTTTTTATTCGGCATGTGTTTTAAGCACCGTATGAGGAATTATTGAATGTATGCAGGATATGGCATCCAGTATACCCGGTCAGTGATGGCCTGAGTCAGCTCTTTTTGCAGGAAGTCTCTTCTACTCCCCCACTCTGCCTGCGACGACTGATAGACCTCCATTAGTTTAGAGACCTCCTCTTCAGCTTTTGTAAGCTTGGCAAAAACATTTCGTACCTGTTGTGATCAGATGGTTCAATGGTCAAACCCAAGTAATGGATGTTAAATATCCATCCATCCATCCATTATCTACCCCTTATTCCTGCATTCAGGGTCGGGGGGGGCTGGAGCCTATCCCAGCTGCAATGGGCGAAGGCGGGGTACACCCTGGACAGTCGCCAGCACGTCGCAGG
>JBBPDB010000001.1:24089232-24100461 GCA_037974465.1 Brachypetersius altus
AAATATATCAGTCTGTGTGGAATGAATGTATACATTATACAAGTTTCACTTTTTGAATGGAATTAGTGAAATAAATCGACTTTTTGAAGATATTCTAATTATATGACCAGCACCTGTATGTTTTAATTATCCTATATCTCAGTGGCTAGGCAGCAGTCAGGACTGGGTGACACCCCTGTGATTCCCAGTGGTAGGGTTTTGTGTGATTGTAGTACATATATTAAATTGTGAATTTTGTAAATCCACCTCTAGGTTTTGGCTGGAATACCCTTTAAACTGCCTTAAAGACTTTACAGAAGAAAAAAATCTGAAAAACCTTAACCTTAGGAGCTCCTGATCTGCAAGGCATATACTCCTTCTAACTATGGACACACTGTCCTCTTGTGGCCATTTAGGTGAAGCACAATTTCTTCATTCATTTGTGGCCTTGACTGTATAAACAAGGACTGAATCCGGCCCATACATGCATAAAAGTTTATTCCCTGATAAAAAAGTAGTGCATTAAATCAAAAAGGTCGTTATGATGTCAAGGCACTACATTCACCTCGGCTCAGCCCAGTTCTTATCTCCCCTCGACTCCAAAGTACATCTGGAATATCTCGGCGCAGCCTCGCTCACTGAGGAACTGGAAGAGCTGACCAAGGTCCATGTGGTTTCCTCTGCTACCATGAGGGTCGAAAACAGCCTCCTCAAACCCAGAGAACTTGCGCAGAGAATTCACATAGTCAGGCGAGTCCAGAGGAACATCCTCCCTGTGCCGAATCATGATCCTCTTCCACGTCAACACCTTCACCCTGAAGGTCATCACAGACAACGGTCACATTTGAATCTAATGCACATTTTAATAATTCCTCCTTGCAAGAAAATGTTATTAAACAACATATTATTATAAATACAACATTTAAATACTATAATCTGCACATCAAACTAATTCAAACTATGATGATTTTTCACTATTTATTTTTTTGGGGATCATCTGTCAATCACAAATAATATGATAAGACACAGGGCATCCTGGATATGACATTTTGTTGGCTTCATATTAGAATACTTTTTGAGCATCAAACGGGATATTCATTTTATTAGGACTTTTCTCTGGATATAATTTTTTTACTTTGCTTTGGATAATAATCGTATTAGAACTACATTCTAGTTATTAATTGCATTAGAACTTCTTTTCGTATCTTTATTTTATTAGGACGTCACTCTGGATCATATTTTATAAGAACTTTATTGTGGATAATAATTTTCTAAGAACTTAATTCTGAACCTTAATTTTATTAGAACTTCATTCTGGTTATTAATTTTATTAGAACTTCATTCTGGTTATTAATTTTATTAGAACTTCATTCTGGATGTTAACGTCTTTATTCTGGATGCTAATTTCTTGCTGAATACTAATAAAGTTTTGTGAAGCTGTAGAAGTAGAAACAGCCCCTACCGGGCCCAGAACTCCTCAGTGGCGTGCTGCCGGCCCTCCACACACACCATCCCCGGCTTCCCCGGCATGCTGAAGCCGGACAGGTCCAGCTCCTTTGCCCACTCCAGAATGTTCTTCCTCTTGCTCTTGTTGTAGATGTGGTGGCTATAGATCCACAGCCTGCTGAACACTTCCCTGGACGGCGCTTCGGGCGGCTCTTTCTTGTCCCCCGGCACGGTCCCGCTGAGGTACCTGTGTGTGTGTTCCTTCAGCCAGTCCACAGCAGACAGCACACACACACATCCGTCACAGCTCTCCCGCAGGTAGGAGTTCAGGTCGGAGATGAGTTGTGTGTGTTGGGCCCGGTTCAGCTCGGCACACCTACAGGGAGACCAAAACACACACACTCTGTGTTTAAAGCATGATGAGGGTGTACAACGTGTAAAAAAACAAAATAATATATAAAAAATAATAGGCAATTTCTATCTAATATTGTGAAAATTAAAATCTATATAGTTAATACAACAATAATAACAATTTATAACACTTTATAGTTTAAACCAGGCAATATAATTCAACATCAAACCAGGGTACCAGGGTAGTTAACTACAAATAACTATAAATAATAATTATTAAATACCTGACTCCAATCTCAGGCAACACTTTTGGGTAGTCCAGTGGGTAGGAACAGGTCAGAGTAACCTCCACCTATGTAAAAACAAGAGTATCAGTGGGATAAGTCTAGTGCATCAGTAATTATATGTCAGTTTCCCAGAGCACCTGTGGAGTACCCTTTCCTTTTCAATGGACAATATCTATTCACAGCGCTACATAATCCTGTACTAACATTAATTCCTGTCTGGGAAACCAACCGGCTGGATTTAGTCTAGTCTATCAGTAACTATGGTATTAATCTAGTCTATCAGGAAATATGAGATTAGTCTATCAGTAATCACGGTATTAGTCTAGTATATTTGTAACTATGGTATACATCTAATCTATCAGTAACTATGAGATTAGTCTAATCTCTCAGTAATTACGGTATTAGTCTAGTCTATTAGTGAATATGAGATCAATCTAGTCTATCTAGTCTAACTATTGGGTAAGTTCATTCAATAACTATGGGATTAGTCTGTTTAAGAGTATCTACGAGATTTGTTTACTCCATCAGTAACTATGGGATTAACCTAGTCTGGCAGTATCTATAGATTTATTATGGCCTGTCAACAAGGGATTAATTCATTCAATCAGTAACTATGGGGTTCGTCTGGTCTAAGAGTATCTATGAAATCAGTTGGCTGTAAAAAAAAAATGTCACTGAGTGCAGTCACCCCATTGACTGTGGATGTGTCTGTGTTGATTCTGATGGAGAACTGAGGTCTGGTGCTGGGTGGTGCTGGAGCTGTTCCCTCCACATAAGCCCTGAGTTCATCAAAAGCCAGCTGGTCCACTACCAACTCCTCCTGGCTTGGAAACATGCTGGTCAGGAGATCTATTTCAGCAAGCTGAGCCTCTGCTTCTTCAGGACATGCCATGCTGCTCTTTCATTCAGTGAGAACCAGAGGTGCTCAGACTGGACACACAGACTGCAGATCAGAATATCAAGAATGTACAACCTGCTTCATAGAGTAAAACCACGTGTCAGTTTAGGAGAAACACAGATATAAGAAACCTGCACAGAACAAAAACGGAATGCTTTACATTATATGAAGTCTATACATGAAGTAAAAAACAGACCTGGTTGATCCACGGCGGATTCTTAAGCCAAAAAAATACGTTTCATTCAATTTGTTGTTAAAGAAAGGCAGCTAAGAGAAGGCAGCGACAGCTAACCTGACTTTTCATTTCCAAAACGAGAGAATTTTGTCAGTGAAACTAACACAAACTAAAAAAACTAATATTTGTTGAAAAACATACAAATAACGTTGTTAAAATAAATATCCATTTGCCAGAAGAGGAGCACATCACACCACTACACTTTTATTTTGTCTTTTGTTTTGGTGTCTGTGACTGCTAACTCATGTCAAAATAGAAGCTCCATATGATAAACAGAAGTGTACAAGTGGATGATGTACTTTAGAAATCTTGCAAATTATGTTCTTATACAACGTGCATAGGTGTTCAAATCTAAACAGTTCATTCTATGGGCACGACATAGGCCTCACCTTGATTAAATAATTAACTTTTCGACCAAACAGAAAATACAGGATTAAACCAAAGTCCACTATATTATATTATAATGGGACACACCTGTTTGTCGGGGTTTGGAATAGTAAAGGTCAGTCTTAATGCTTCAGTATGCCAAGACATTTTGGACAACGCCATGCTTCCAACTTCGGGAACACAGTTTGGGGAAGAGCCTTTTCAAAGTAGAAAATGTTTGGATGAGTTCGGTGTGAAAGAACTTGCCTGGCTAACACAGAGCCCTGACCTCAACCCCATTCAACACCTTTGGGATGAACTGGAAAGGAGATTGCGAGGCAGACCTTCTTCCACATCAGTTCCTGGCCTAATAAATGATCTACAGAAACGATGGGTACAAATTCCCACAGATCCCAAATCTTGTGGAATATCCTGCGAGTGGAAGCTGCAAAGGGGAGACCAACTCAATATTAAAGTCTTTGTATTTGAATGCAAAGCCCTGCAAGTCCCCGTTGGTGTAATGGGCAGGCGTCCCAATACTTTTGTTAATGTAGTGTGTGTCTGAACAAAACCTTTATTTTGACATACTGAGTTCCCCCACTGTCAGTACAGGGAGCCACCGTGTTCAGCATGTTAGCAGCAGCTGGATCTGGAGTCCCAATTGATCTCAGTGAAGATGGCTTCAGATAGTTTTGTGTTAAAGGATTTTATTTGTTTTCGTCTCTCCTCGAACAGGAGAGCCCTTGTTTTGGTACTTTAAGCACCAAAAATAGTGTTACTTTCACTTTCTGCAGCTAAAACTAGGTGAGTTACCATCACTGTAGCTGTTTAGCTAATGGCTACGCTTTTTAACGGTTCCTTTAGGGTTTGTGGTGATGTGCTGGCGTTTAGAGGATTGTAGACTACGGTGTTATGGTTTTAGCCTGTAGCACAGTGTGTCAATCCTGTTCATATGGTTCTTCTGTCCCTCACAGTTTTAGCTGTAGCTCAGCTGATTCAGCAGAAGCTCCTGAGGATAAATGTGGTGTGTTCCAGTAGGGAAAACACTGAGAACGGTGGTACAGAGGGGCAAAACAGGAGCACCTTTGAGTAACAAGTATTTGGAGCATGATCAGAGGTGTGAAGATTGTGTATGATAACCTATGGAATTCCATACTAAAGGAGATTTATTTATCTGCAGTCAAATAAAAAATCGTTCTTCAATAGATTAACATGACTAAAACGAAACGTGCTGCAGTTGTAATAGAAGATGAAGTAGTGAGTAGTAAAACTGTAGTTGTACTTTCTAGACAACTAAAAGTGTTTTTGTCAGGAATGTAACTAGATACTGTCACTCTGATTGTTCATAAAAGGTAATTAATTGTTATCTATTCTCTGGACCCAGGTTAGGCACCCATCATCCTGCGGAGCAATGGGCAAAAGGCGAGGAAAAGACAGAAGTCCAGGTGGAGAAAACTCAGGTATGTAACCTGAAGTCCTCTCAGACATGAACATTTGGTTTCCTTACATGGGATGTGGGCTTTATTGTCCATCTTGTGGTGTTTCAGGTGCTACCTGCATTCATATCCGTAAAGGAATAGACCGCACTTTGTTAAAGAAGTTTGACCTGGACAAGCACTGGAATGCTTGCCAAATGTGTGAAGAGGAGGAGCGCAGTAATAGAGACACTCAGCCGGAAAACGAGGCAGATCAGGAGCTGCCGGCAGTGTGGATGTGTCTGAAATGTGGACACAGAGTAAGCCTTCATTTTTGTCCAGTGTGTGCTATAGAATACACGAGGAAAAGCTTAACGGTAAAGATCCTCCTGTGGTTGCCTCAGATCATTAGAGTCAAAGAAGGTGCAAATGTGTCCAAAAGGGCCAGTTTGTTCCACCACAAAAGTAGTCCCAGCAGTTTGGAGTAAAGTGACCAATTTTTGTTGCATCAACATTTAGCAACGGCACAATCACAGGTGGAGAATGCTGATATATAACATGGCATTTATTCAATTCCACTCGTTTCTATTTGTGATTTGTTCAGGGCTGTGGGAGATTCTCAGAAAAGCAGCACGCCATCAAACACTATGAAACGCCGCGGTCGGATACGCACTGCTTAGTGCTCAGTCTGGACTCATGGAGTGTGTGGTAAGGGCAGCAGTGACTGGAAGATAGATGTTAATTAACATTTGTGTCTGCAAACGCATCTGTATTTGTGAGGTTCTGTAGTTTATGACTTTTGTGCTAACAGCAACCTCTAATGGAGAATCTTCAGCTTACGAATCCTGAAAGAGCAAAAATAAATAAAAAAATAAGGTACATGGTACATGTGCTTGGCATTTACAAAAAATAGACTTTTCTGTTATTGTGACGAATGTGGTCTGTGATTCTGCTATGCTAAGCTGTGAAATGTTCCTTTTTTTTTTTTCTTCAAACATATATTTGTAAAAAAAAAAAGTAGCTCTTCCATGGCCAAATGGCTCACCAGTCTTTGATTAGTAACAAGTATTACTAATAATACTAGTATTATGTTCTAAGGGCCCATTTCTTTTCTTGTATTTTACTTTTCCTCTTGTTTAATTGGATATTTGTGTGGTCCCAGAAATAGACATAACTAATGTTCTGACAGGCTGCACTGAACTGCTCCTCATTCAAAAAGCAGCCCGAGCTGTAATCCTCCTTCAGTGTAAGGGGGCAGGGCTACACTGCTGTAGACTGAATTATATGTTTGGACACGCTGGTTTTCTTGGCATCACAAAAACAGCTAATTCTAAATAAACTCTTTTATTGAGTGTAGCTCCCATATGTGGTCTAGGGGTGTGTGTAGTATGTTTTGGCAATTGAAGGGCCCTTTAAAATGGGACCAGTCATGTTGTATCTGCGTAGAGTGCCATCACTTTAGTGGTGATGTCTAACTGCATGTTTGATTGATGGATTTTCCTCTGGTCAGTGCAGATACAAAGTGTTTGCCAATGTGCTGAAAGAGGATATTTTGTGTTTTCTCTGAAGGTGTTATATCTGTGATGATGATGTCCACTACTCCAGCACAGGGCAGCTGGCTCAGCTGGTCTCCAGCATCAAGAAACAAGCAGGCTCCAGTCACAAGACCTCCACTAGAAGTATGTGTTGTAGTGCTCTGGGTTTTAGCCATTGATTCTGCTGGCATGTCTGTCTAGGATACATTCAGCATACCACCATTGGGTCCCTGAGCAAGACTCTCCAAGGAGACTGTCCCCTGTATGGAATGAAAGTCACTTTGGATAAAAGCATCTGCTAAATGCCATAAATGTAAATGGTGTTGTCACAAGCATTTCTAGATTTGCCACCATCAGCCCGATTGGCTGGATCTTGTTCTGGCTGTCATACAGCTGCTGTAACTGGTTGAGGCCCCCCCAGACAATGCTTGTGACTCCATCAGATATACTGCAGAAACATAACTGAAGAGGCTCATGACTCTGCCCTTGGTTTGACCTGTGCAGACCCATGAATATATATCACATTGTTATCATGAACATCACTATCACAGTCTTTGATCCATGTTTATTACTGGACTGAGGAAATTACAATCAATAACAAAACAATTAAAGTATGTAGCCAACTCTCTCTTGGTATAAGCACAAAAATCAAGAAAAAACGCTAAATCAAGTCTACAAAAACGCTCCCAATGAGGAATGGAGGACATAATGGATGTCCTAGCTCTGCACCCTGTGGAATTTCAGGGACTGCCTTCAGCTCATGAAGGACCACTTCCCTGCACAGTTCTGTGTGTTTTACACATTTGTATCATTTTGAAGAAGCCCTCCAGCATTTCTCAAGCAAACTGACCATAATTACCACTGAGCGTAATTGCATCACATTACTATGAACTTGGGAACACTGCCACAGTCTTGCCACAGCCATATAATGGAAGCCAATGGGCAGTTGCTGCATTCCATCTGGGCACTATGAGCACTTTAGAATGCTCTTCATTCTAATTTTTATTAATGAAGCTGTAAATCTGCATAATCAGTCTGTGTGGTCATTATGGTATTGTTTTTCATGCCTGATTACCAAAAGATGAAACTGAAAGTGAAAGTTTACCTCCAGTGCTGTAAAACAGGCATTTGTGAAACTTTCTCTTGTTCATGTTATAGTGAACGTCTGTTTGCACTGTTTAGTCACATTTATTCACGGGTTGCAGCGATGGAGGTTATGCCAAAGACTAAAGTGTTCGATTGTGAGTCTTTGCTTTTGTAATGCTGTCAGTTTCTTTAAACACCCTTTTCCCTGATGTCTAAATTTAGAGGTGAAGGAGGAGAGCAGCATGGTGGAGGAGGCCACAGTAGAGGAGGCCACAGTAGAGGAGGCCACAGTAGAGGAGGCCACAGTAGAGGAGGTCACGGTGGAGGACGTGGATGAGAAAGAGCAGGAAAATACTCCCAAACAGAAAGAGCGCAAGAGAGTTGTGAAACAAAGCACACCCCCAGAAGAGTCCAAGGGCAGAACAGGGTGTGGAGCCGTGTCGGTGAAGGGCTTCAGCAATCTGGGCAACACCTGCTTCTTCAATGCTGTCCTGCAGGTCAGCAGCATTTTACATGGCTGTGGGCTGGAACAAGATCTCCAAAGCCATCTGTAGACCCTTTCTGTGAAAGATGTCCTATTGTGTCTACAGAGCATTGGAGTTTCTGCAGGTTTTTCTTCCAAAAAAAAAAAAACAGAAGCTCCCATTAATCTGGAATAATAGGGTCCATGTCATAGGCTTTAACTTACTTCCCCCTTTCCCCTGAAGTCCACTTTGTGTGGATGTTTGTGTGATTTAATCTACCATAAACAATCCTAATTCACTGGGATTAAATTGCACATTTTCCTGTCTGTTTCAGAACTTGTCCCAAACAGTCCTGCTTCGTCAGCTGCTGAGTAAACTGAAGGACGAGCAGAGCAGCCTCTTACTCACGCCACCATCATCGTCACAGCTGGTACACCAACACACTGCCATTTAAACCACACGCGTAGTCTTTGAGTGGACACCAACACACTGCCATTTAAACCACACGCGTAGTCTTTGAGTGGATGGATAGAAAAATATAGATTGTTGGATGGACGGTTAAAAGTATGTTTGAGGGATGGATGGATGGATATATACAGTAGGTGGTTAATTGGGTGGTTGGAATAATGGATGTATGGTTAGATGAACAAACAGAAGGTTGGATGAATGACTGGTTAGATGGAGTGATAAATGGTTGCATCAGTGATTGGTATTGATGAAAGATTGTTGTATGAATGGTTGGATGCACTAATGGCTAGATGGGTAGATTTAATTCATAATACAAGGATGTGTAATTTAGTGAAAGTGAATAAATTAAATCTCAAGAAAGAGTTAATGACATAAACTAATGTCACTTAGTAAAATAGGAAATATATCTTTCTACCACAGGATCCTTTGCAGGTCCTGCTGCCCAGACCTGGCTCCCTCACCCTGGCAATGTGCCAGCTGCTGAATGAAGTCCAGCAGACGCAGAAGGCCGTGGTGACACCCAGAGAGCTCTTCACACAAGTGTGTAAAAAGTAAGACCCACCCACTGTTTTCTAAAGTCCGGCCCTGCCTTTCTCTCTCTCTGTCCTCTGCCCTTAAAGAGAGTGACTTTGCTACATCACACACTTCAGTTACATTGATATTTGTGACATCACCACAGATATCTGGGGAAAGCTACAAAGGGCTGGAAGCCAATGATGTGTGTGTGTTGTGCTCTCTGCAGGGCGGCCAGATTTAAAGGCTTCCAGCAGCAGGACAGTCAGGAGCTTTTGCGATACCTGCTGGACGGCATGAGGGCAGAGGAGAGCACTGTATGTATGCTGATGGTAGCCATATGCTAATGGTTTCACCCATGAACAGACCAGTTTTTCTGCTTTAATGTAGCGAAACACACTGAATCTGTTTTAATTGATCCTGCTCAGGTGATTATTTATCTCTATGTAAAGGTCACATGAAGGTCATGGTTTGTCTTGTTTCACAGAGACTGACCGCTGGCATTTTGGAGGCCATGAAAAGTTCTGGAAAAAGTCTGGACGACAATCAGAAAAAACTGGCAAAAGGTGAGGTTCCGCTACTTGCACATGATGTAAATAGGGGGCATTTCACGCATGCATATATGCATAGCTGTGGTCCTGGAGGGCCGGGTTCCTTTATTTGGTAGTATCGGTCCTCACACCTTCTCTAAGTGTGGTGATGAACGGGTGGGTTGAACCAGGTGTGTTTGAGCAGGGAGATCACTGCTTTAGTGTGTGGTGAATGAGTGTATTCACTTGTCAAGTTTGTATTTTCATTGAAATAATGAAAATTTGATTTGAAAATATGAATATTTCGATATCTCCTGAAGAGTACGAGAGGAATGGTGGGACCAAGAACTTTGTGGACCATGTGTTTGGAGGAGAGATAACCAGCACCGTGATGTGTAAAGAGTGCAAGACTGTTTCCTTGGTGACAGAGGTGTTTCTTGACCTGTCACTGCCTGTGGCTGATGAGGTACTGTAGAGAGTCGTATATATGACTTTTTATTTATAGCCATTTATACTTAGCCATTTGATTTTTCTATCGAGCTCCAGTGAAAGTCCACGGGTCTTCAGAGTGTTTATATGGGATATTGGTGGTGGGAAAATAGTGGCAAATCTGACTTAAATCAGTATTCTTTGGGGACTGAGTGTTGAAACATTTCAAACGATTCCTATTTATTCTGAAGTTCTCATCTTTATATAAAAAAGCAGAAAGGACTATTCTTCAAACTTATCCTGTAATGATTGTGTTGACATTTTGTAGGCTTACAGGAAGAAGAACCAGAAGAAGGGATCGCAGACGAAGAGCAGCATGACTGAGACGGAACCGCGGAACAGTCCCACTCCGCTGACCAATGGTGATGAAGATATGCCGACAGGAGCAGGCAGCAAGTACCAGCAGAAGAAGGCCAAAAAACAAGCAAAGAAACAAGCCAAGGTACATAAATATCTGAACCTTAACTCAACCTTACTGACGTTGAGGGGGCTGCCTATAGGCTCTAAAAACATATTGCTCCACTGCTTTAAATGACTAATCATGCACAGACTTTAATATGATACTGATAATTAACAAAATCACATTTTTCAACATCAGTAATGTTCATGCTTTTGGGATAAAATAACTGGCATGTTTTCGAGCCCAGAATTAGCAGTAGTTGCTACTTCAGTATACTATATAGAACTGTGTGTCTTTTACTGGCTAGACAGTGAGTCTAGCTAGTCACTCATGACAGCAGAGCTAAATTAACTTTTTTGATTTATATTCTTTTATATCCTGGATCCAGTTAGCTATATTGTGTCTACCTGGGATGCAGAAATGTATTCTTGTTAACACTGGAAAGTTGTTGAGTGAGCAATGATGAATGAAAATATATCAAATAAAACCAGTTTCCCTTGTAACGTAGAAGAATCTAACAGTGCATGTCTGACATCCAATAACTGTTTGTGTGGTCATGCAGAGTTAAATTCTGTTCTTTACATTTAAAAACGCTAGTTAACTGTTTTATTCCATTGATTGTAATTTAATAGCTAAATGGCTAGCAGTTGTCTGGTGATCCACATTATGATTATATTATATATCTGGTTAATACTACACTCAACAAAAATATAAACGCAACACCTTTGTTTCTGCTCCGATTTTTCATGAGATGGACTTAAAGATCT
>JBBPDB010000001.1:24126085-24136085 GCA_037974465.1 Brachypetersius altus
TCTGAGTGTTTATATGGATGTTGATGGTGTAAAATAGTGAATCTGAACTAAAGCTCTTTTCTTTGGGGACTATTTTATCTCACGACGCCCTGCATGTATCCCTCCACCATGAACGGGTTTAGTTTTAGGACCAAAATCTTTTCCGAACTCTGGTAGAATAACGTCTCAGGCGTCAGGTGACGCCACCAGAACCATCTGATGAAGAACTTTCTGTGAGGAGCTTTTAGAGACAGACGTCTGGTTCCATTCACCAACGCTATGAATAATTTGGGGATTTTTTAAATTTATGTTTTAATAATTTCTCTCTCTGTCTCTCTTTATCTGTCTCTCTGTCTGTCTGTCTGTCTGTCTGTCTGTCTCTCTCTCTAGTTCTGATACTCAGTCATCATGCCTGTGGCCGCCACCAGCACAGAGCCTGGTAAGTCCTCCAGCCAGTAATATAATTTGTGAAATGTGTGTATATTTGTATGTGTATCTTTTCTAAGCAGCCTGTTTCAAAGTCACTGTGGCTGTGACCTCACAACCACAATCCCATTCCATGTTCAGAGGGGTGTCGTTCCTGCTGGAGTGATTGGCGGAGATTACTTTGTATCATTTTGAATACAGCACAAAAACAACCAGCCAGTTAAATTTATAAACTTTCTCTGTCTCTCTCTCCGTCTCTCTGTCTGTCTCTCTCTCTCTGTCTCTGTCTCTCTCTCTGTCTCTGTCTCTCTCTCTCTCTCTCTGTGTGTGTGTGTCTCTCTCTCTCTCTCTCTCTGTGTGTGTCTCTCTCTGTCTGTCTCTCTCTGTCTCTCGCTCTCTAGCTTTTTCTCTCTCTTTCTCCTCTGGCACACTCCTAATCTGTAGTAAGTTAAATTGAACTCAGTCTCATTTTTATTCAACAGTCTGTGAAAGCTAAGATCCCAGACCTTGTGAAACAAAATCCGAAATGCCTTAAACACCTCATTCTCTTCCGCGACTATCTCTGGAGATGCTAAAGATTTCCCCTCGAATGCCAGACGAATGTCGCGTAAACTGAAATGAACTTGAGTCGCCGTTTCTGCCACCAGAGGAAGGAATAAAGTAGTTGCACTTTCAAAGCCTTTATGTAAATGTCTTATATATAAAATATCCATATATATATGTGTCCTATAGATAAAATGTACATATATATGTTATATAATGTAATTTAAATTAAACCTAAACTTTAATCCAAGCTTCAAGCCAAATCTGAAACATGACTTAACACAATTTTTTGATTTTTAATGTTAACTTTAAAGCTACTCCTGACCAGTATATCATCTATAGGAACTCTTATGTCTTATTTATACATTTTATATACACTTTACATATATATATATATATATGTATTCAACGTTTAAAGTTACCTGTGATATAAGGCAAATGCAATAGATTTTAATAAAGATTTAATAAATTTAAAATCTATTCAAAACTTAAAGCAAATCCTAAAGCTAACCTCAACCTCAGTGTTAAGCCAAAGTAAAGACACCAATAGATCATTTTTAGGGGACTCTTAAAGTATAACGTGACCCTAGAACTTAAACCTCACAATCAAATTCATTCTTTAAAGAGCCAACAGTTTGAAGTGATCCGTCTTGGAATAATCCAGAGAACCCACTCTAGAACCTTTATGCTTTTGCATTTTTAAGAGTGTGCTGTGGTGAAACTGCATCACCAAGATGCCAAACCCACTGAGAAAACGCTTCTGGCGCTCGGTGGGGAAGGTTGTGTTGCTCTCTCTTGCCCTCTGATGCACAGACACTCAGTCTAGCGTTCCCTCCCTGACCCCCCCACGCCACTTCTCCACCCACCCAGTCTAAAAGTGTGCACTTTGGGGAAGAGCATGTGATGCGAGCGCTCCGCTCTGCCAGAGAGACAGGGGCGAGAAACAAAATGGCACGGCTAACAAAAGGGCCTGTATCCAGGCCGGGGCCGGCCATTGTCCCGCACGGGGCCCGCCGTCGAACGTGAGACGACGGGCTCCCCCCGCCTCCTCCCGGGCCACAGGAACCTAATAGGAAATCAAAGTTCTCGGGGAGAATGGGCCGAGCTCACGGTTACTCTCCCCTGGGTCCCGCTGAAAGAGGAGTGCAGAAAGAGCTCCGCCGGCCTGCCGAAGGTTAATGCAGCGGATAGTCTTTCCGCGAGCCCCCGCTCAAGCCTCCCTCTGTCTGCGCGTCTGTCGGGATGGGCACCCTCCCTGCGTCTTTCCAGCGAGCACTTCCCCACTTTTCCACAGCCCACGATCCGCATTCTCCACCAGTACAATGGTGGTCCAACCCGTAGCTACTTCTCAATCCGAAATAATTAAGCCGTAAAACCAAGGATTATTATTCCTTAGTTAAACCTACAGGTGCACACACAACGAAAAAGCACAACATACTTGTGTTACTTTTCTATAGTGTTTACATTCAGCATTTCTGTTTATTGTATCATGGTTTTTTTTACCTACAGATTTTTAAGTTTATATTTTATATTGTTATCGTCTCTGTGTCTTTGCCTGTCATTACTTAAGCAATTTCCTCTGACTCTGATTCTGGTCAAACTGTTCACTTTAAGTGAGATTTAAAGGGCTCTGTGTCACAGAAAACTAAAATTTCCTCACTTTAATTGAAATATATCAGCATGAGGAGGTTTCAGGGAAGCATCCCAGCAGCCTATCTTTAATTCGGTTTTGTGATGTCAGAAAGTTTACATATATGTTAAATACTTTCAGTCTGTTCAGTTTATTTGCTCACTGTTCATTTATTAAATGTACACTGTCAGGAATAAAGAGTATTTATAAGTGCATTTTGGTACATATGCAATGCAAATGTACCTTCAACATTAAAACAATGTTCTTAAGGTCGAATTGTGCACCTTAAATGACCTTTAAAGGCCCCTTTGTCATGTAGAACTGAATTCTCCTCACTTTAATTGAATAAAACAGTATAGTGATGTACATAAATACTGTAAGAGATTCAGGGAGTATCCCTTTAATACTGTCCATATATGGAAAGCAGCCCACTGTTTTGTGATGTCACAAATCGTACATATATTAAAGATTTTTATAACATATTTCCATTCATCTATCTTTTCGGCCTATAGCATTCGAGTCTCACCCGTTCCGGTTTAAGTTATAAGGAGTGAGCTGCACACAATTCTAACTAGAGCAGAGGTCACTTACAAATATCAGTCTTAAAGGTACAGGCACAAAAACAGATTGTTTAATTCTAAGCGAGGCTGGAATATGACTGTATTTGTGTACATAAATCCCTAAAGTGTCAAATTTTAAATAAATAAATAAATAGGGTATGGGCCCTTTAAAGGTGTGCATTACTCTCCCAGGGGAAAAGGGGCGTATTTGTACCTTTTCAGTACCATTCATGAAAAGTCAATGAATGTCAATGAAGTCAAAAGTCAATAGACAGGGTGCAGGAGTGAAAAACGGAACAAAAATGTTCTCGAAATAAAGGCACTGAAGACGAACCGCCCCAATAACAATTAGTACCTTTTTCAAGATTCTAAATTAAAGATTCTTCGTCATGTGCATAGTTACACAGTACAACACGAAGTGAAATGTTTCCTGAACCGCTCCTTTCTTTTTCCTTTTTATGACTATATTTTTATAAAATATGCACAAATTTTATGTTTAAAAAATCCTAATCT
Source organism: Brachypetersius altus (assembly GCA_037974465.1). Taxonomy (NCBI): domain Eukaryota; kingdom Metazoa; phylum Chordata; class Actinopteri; order Characiformes; family Alestidae; genus Brachypetersius; species Brachypetersius altus. The sequence goes on from JBBPDB010000001.1 coordinate 24,129,737, forward strand.
AAATAAGAGTGAGCTGAATTTGGAACACAAGTTAAAGGCACAATGTGCTCAGTAAGAGTGTTTGAAGTTATAAGTGAAGCAACAGTCTGACAGATTTATATATGTACAGTGTGCAAGTGGGAGTTTAAGTGCATGTATTGGGACACTGCGGCGAGGTGAACTTTGAGTGAAAACATCCAGAAAAAACTATATTTTTTATTGTTATCGTCTCTGTGTCTTTGCCTGTCATTACTTAAGCAATTTCCTCAGGGATCAATAACGTTTTCTGACTCTGATTCTGGTCAAACTGTTCACTTTAAGTGAGATTTAAAGGGCTCTGTGTCACAGAAAACTAAAATGTCCTCACTTTAATTGAAATATACCAGCATGAGGAGGAATGCAAGCACTGTTAAGGTTTCAGGGAAGCATCCCAGCAGCCTATCTTTAATTCGGTTTTGTGATGTCAGACAGTTTTCATATATGTTACATACTTTCAGTCTGCTCAGATTAGTTGCTCACCATGTATAGCAGATCTTATTCATCTTCAGCCAGACCCTAGATCCTTGAGATCTAATGGTAACGCCCTCGATCTCGGCTTAAACAGAAGGGCGATAGGGCCTTTGCAATTGCTGCACCTCGTTTATGGAATCAGTTACCACATGATATTAAATTTGCTCCATCTACCTCTGCTTTTAAATCCAGGCTTAAAACATATTTGTTCTCGATAGCCTTTCCAGACTTTTAACTATTAAGATTTAACTTTTAACCATTTAAGTTTTAAGTTATTTCCATCTATGTCTCTTGTTGCTGTTTTTGTGCTTGTTTTTATTATTGTTTCTGTTTTATATTGTATTTTAACATGTGTATATTATTCTGTACAGCACTCTGGTGCAGTTATACAACTGCTGTAAAGTGCTATATAAATAAACTTGACTTGTCTTGATGTTCTCATAACGTTCTCTGGCTACTTTCAAACCTCCCACCTCTAAGTACAGCCGTATTTTATGACCTCAAGATGCACTTTCTATATTTATACTATTATATTATACTATCATTTTTTTCTTGATAATTTAGCAATAGAGGGCAGAGGATATTTGCAGTTTTGCATTATTGTGGTGATTTCTGCATTCAATTATCAGTTAGGTTCTCAGAAAAAATCTGCGTTAGACTGAATCCGCAACTGCTGATCTGCGTAAAGGTGGGGTGTTACTGTACTGAATAATTAACAGTGGATGCTGACAATGCCTAGTAAACACTGAATATTTTATAATGGATACAAATCAAATATAGTAGATGCTGTAGAAAAATTATAGTGGATATGGAATTGTTCATTTTTCACTCACTGGGTCACAGACAGGGCTGTTGTCGTTGATGTCAGTTACCAGCACCTCCACAGTCGCTGTGGCCACGTGGAGTCCGTCGGTTGCCGTGACGTCGATGAGGTAGCGGTCCTGCTCCTCTCTGTCTAGCGGGCGTTTGACATACAGTTTCCACTCACTCTGAACCAAACCCAGCGCAAACACACCCCCATGATTTCCACCTATGCACACATTGGCACATACACAAATACAAATACAGACACGCACAAACACACACACACACACACACACAAACACACACACACACACACACACACACACACACAGAAATAATTAAAATCACTATTCTGTATAAAATTCCATTTATCTGAAACATAAAAACAAAACTGAGAAAAACTTTAGCTGTAAAATGACAGTAAAATACAAAAGTAATGGAGTTTTATATTTTACTGTCATTTTACAGCTAAAAACACCCCAAATACACTCTTAGTTAATAACCTCTGCAAGACTTTTGTTTTCAGTTCAATCATCAGAAATGTAAGGTCAAATTAAGGCCAAACTCTAACCATCTTCAGGAGTAAATTAACCCAGAAACACAAACATTACACAGACAGAGAGACAGATAGAGAGAGACAGACAGAGAGAGTTATATTTTAGAAGCTGTGTTATTAGTCCCCAGCTGTGTTAAATTTTGCAGTTTATTTAGATGAATATGTACTAGTGTGTGTGTGTGTGTGTGTCTTTTCCTTTAGAATATTAAGAGTAGAGTAATTGCACACTTATCAAAGATGAATATTTTTGATTACAGTGTTTCTAATTTAATTCATTCTTTTAACTAATTTTTCAGTCTCTCTCTCTCTCCTCCTGACAGTAATGTTCTCTTTAATTGTGATTATGTGCCATTCAGTCATTATTCCTTCCTACTTCTTACTATATAGCAGGTACGCACACACTCATGTGCGCGCGCAAACACACACACACACACACTGATACACTCCCTCTAATAACAGGAGGTGTTCTCTAACAATACAAGCACTCAACAACTGATCAAAAGTAAATGATCCTCCATAACTCTTGAGAGTGACTGCTTCTCAGGAACTGATTCGGATTCACATTCAGATTTACATTTAGATTCAGATTTAGATGGAGGATTTTAGATGGATTCACTGTTAGATTTACATTTATATATATTTACAATAATCTGTGTTTAAAAAAGGCTCATTTTCAGTCTAATCATTTCCATGAGGAACATATTCCAAACTGAGCTTTAAAACACTCTCTTAATCAGGGTTACAGTCATTTATTTAGTCTGCGCATCTGTCTGTGTGTGTGTGTGTGTGTGTGTGTGTGTGTGTGTGAGATGCTAACACTAACAAAATTGGCAACAGTGTGTGAAAATCACCCAGAGTGGGCGATTTTCACCCAGAATGCACTGGACCCTCTCTAAAGCATTCTCTGTCCTGTGAGGGATAAAGAGTCTTAAGATGACTGTGTGTGTGTGTGTGTGTGTGTGTGTGTGTGTGTGTGTGAGAGTTTGTCTGTTTGCCGGTAGTGTGTGAGGAGTCTATTACAAGCTGTTTGACCGTTAAGTTTGCAGAAACATAGAGAGACAAAGAAAGACAAAGAAAGAAAGAGGTATACTTTGCATTGTAAACTTCAGTATAAATGTGTTTAATTTATTTACTGTGCATTATAAGCTATATCTGTGTGTGTGTGTCAGCTTATTATAAAATGATGCTTGTGTGACTGTCAGTGCTGTTTTATTTTATGATTACAGAACTGAAGCTGAGCCTTAATATAAACTCATTCTCAGTCAAAGCGTATATGTATGTGTGTGTGTAGTATCTCATGAATTATAAAACGTGGCGGTTCCCTAATGCAACGTTATGAATTTCTAAACAGCTGATATACAAGCATGCACCTGAGGATACGTGCAGTGGTGTATGTGGAGTGTGTGTATGAGTGTTTTAGCTCTATACAACCAGGGAAGACTCTGCGACAGCCTCACTAAAGCTGAAAGTGTGTCTAGCACACAGCTGGCTTCTGCAACAAGACCAGTTTGCCTAATATCCATAAAATTAGACAAACCTTCTGTTGTTTACATTCTTTATGTGGTTTACGTTGTTTATGTTTCCAGTAGACAATAACCAATGTCTGTCTTTTTTTATACCAGGCTGTAATACAGCTCAATCCAGCAGTCATAGGCAGTGTTTTGCTCTGCTTACAAAGACATGCAAAAAGGTCTATCCTGCTACCAGCTTAATATAACTGGTATCATCCCATAATGAGAAAAAATTACATCTTTTTTATTACACACCCACAGAAAAGCCAAACTTTATTTTAAGCTCACCTGTGATGTGGTACGTGACCTGACGGTTGCCAGGAGAGCTGTCGTCATCCCGCGTATTCAGCACAGCCACCACTTCACCCGGCACGTCACTCTCTCGGACACTGCCATAGTAACGTGGCTGAAGGAACTCAGGCATGTTGTCGTTGGAGTCACCCACGGCTATGGTGACTGTCGTTGATGATGACAGGCTGTTGGGGTCACCGAGGTCATATGCCCAGACAACAAGACTGTGGGCAGGGCTGTGTTCATGGTCTAGTCCCTTCAGTGTCGATATCCAACCAGAACTGCTGTCAATTGTAAAGTAACTCCCCTCCTCCATGTCCTCACTGCCTGACCCAAGCAGTCCAGGTGGAGCAAGACTGTATGTCACCTGTCCATTGGCTGCCCAATCAGGGTCCATCGCTCGCACCTGGAGCACCCTAGTACCGGCAGGAAGTCCCTCGCTGACGGAGGCCTCATATCCATCAGATTCGAAAGCTGGTTTATTGTCGTTAACATCAAGGACTTTCACTTCCACATCCACCGCAGAGACTGCATCTACAAGTCCCTGCTGGAGTGTGGCAGCCACCTTAAAACGGAACACTGATGTTCGCTCTCGGTCCAGCGGCTTGTCAAGTTTTATCATTCCGCTTGTCCTGTCTACCACAAACACTCCATCACTGTTGGCAACGGGGATCTGACCAATCACAGCTGAGAAACTGACCGGTAGTGAGGTCTGGATAACTGAGGTCTGTAGGTGTACCGCTCCAAGCATGGAACCTATGGGAGTGTCCTCAAGCACAGTGAAAGAGAAGTGTGGTTGACTGAAGACAGGTAAATGTGCATCGACTGAGAGGACATGGACATACACGGATGCAAGTGTATGCCGAACAGGGACACCACTATCGGAGGCTTTTACAAAGAAGGAAAGCACTGACCCTCGCAGGGGGCTAAAGTTGCCTTTAGTGACTACCCAGCCACTGTCAGGGTCAATGTCCAGCAGTTCTGTTACCTGCAGACTGGCCTCGCTGTATAGGCTGTAGCTGATCTGTCCATTGATCCCCTGATCAGCATCCCATGCTTCCACCTGGGTCACTAGCGAACCAGGTTCTACATCTGATCGAACACTAGCACGGTACTCAGAGGCGTCAAACAGAGGTGCATTATCATTCTCGTCCAACAGGGTGACCCGGATGCTACAATAGCCCGCTCTGCCTCCTGTGTCCACTGCAGCCACAGACAACATGACTTCACTTTGCTCCTCACGGTCTAACCTCTCCAAAGTCATGATTTGACCATTGCTGTCAATGCTAAACAAGTCCCGAGCTGTATCTGAGAGCAGAACGTAGTTCACCTCCCCTAAAGGCCCAGGATCTGCATCCTGTGCCCTGATCAAGATAACTTTTGACCCTGCCGGCATATTTTCACGTACCTCTGCTTCATACATGGGCAGAGTGAACTGGGGAGCATGTAGATTAGCCCGCTCCACACGGACATGAACCTGCGCTGTGCTTGTGAAGACGCCATCTGAAACACTAACATTCAGGCTAAAAGTGGAAGGCATGCGCTGCGTTCGCCGCTGGCCACTTAGTGTAAGAACACCAGAAGTGACATCTAGCTCAAATAACATCCTCTCATTTCCCGACACTAGGCCATAGCGAAGCCGATCTGTGTCAGATCGATCTGCATCGGATGCCTGGACGCATGTAACGAAGTGACCTCTGGGTGCGAGCTCATTGACAGAGGCCTCATATAACAGCTGGTTGAAGACCGGAGCATTGTCGTTTGTGTCCATCACCTGGACTATCACGTGTACCTCACTGCTCAAGGATGGGAAACCACTGTCAGTTGCTTTGACTATAAAAATGTAACGTTGGACAGTCTCATGGTCAAGGGATCGAGCAGTCAGTATCAGGCCGCTGCTGCTGTCAATGTGAAAGTGGTCTGTACTGTTACTGCGGTCAGGGATGATCTGGTATCTCACTGCTGCGTTCTTCTCCGAGTCACCATCCAATGCTTGCACCTGTAAAGCAGGAGTGCCAATCATGGCTGCTTCCGAGATCTCTGCTTTATATACCGGTTGTTCAAAAACCGGTGCGTTGTCATTCACGTCTAAAATAATAACCTCAACATCCACTTCTGCACGTGCGCCTGTGAGGCAGTCTGTTGCTCTGACAATGAGTCTGTGAACTGGATTGGTCTCATAGTCCAGCGGAGCTGTAATGCTGATGACTCCAGTGTCAAAGCCAATGGAGAAGAGAGTACCAGGGTCTCCATGTGTGATGGTGTAGAGGACACTCTGTCCTTCTGGACTGCTGGCATTAATTCCCAGAATTGGCGTGAGTACAGGTATGTCCTCACTCACCTTTACAGAGTAGAATGGTCGGTTAAAAACAGGCATTGCACGATTCACTACAGTAACAGGGAGGGTAACAGATGATGAAAGAGGTGGTGTGCCACCATCCCGAGCAAACACTAGAACCTGGTATTCCACGCTGGATAGGTCTGCTTCAAAGGCTCGACGCAACCTCAGTTCCCCACTGATGCGGTCCATCTCAAAGTGTCCCAACTCATCCTGTAGAAAGTAGCTGACTTCTCCATTTGGTCCTTTGTCTCTGTCTACTGCTGTAACACGAAATATGGATGCTCCAGGTTCTGCCTCAACTTGCACAGCTGCATAATATGGAAGTCCGACAAATACAGGGGCATTGTCATTAACGTC
>JBBPDB010000001.1:24141085-24148265 GCA_037974465.1 Brachypetersius altus
CAACAGTCAGCATCCAATCAGAGTGAGCTTGAACAGTTCTGTAAGAAGACGAATGTTGCACAGCATAGATGTGAAGTGGTATGAGAACTATCCCAGCAGTCTAAAGGCAGCAATTAAAGCAAAAGGTGGTTCTGTAAAGTACTGACACAGGGTGATCCTTTAGTCTTCTAAGTTTGACTGTTTTTTTTATATTTGATTTTTTCCTGTTGCTATCATATATTTTACTTGGAAGTTGTATTGTGTAAATACAGCTGGACTATTTGTTCTCTATGCATGTCTTCTTTTCGTGCTTCAAAGCAACATGGATTTTGTTTAATACAATATAATACATCCATGTTATTATATATATATATAGTTGTTTAAAATACCATAAACATAAAAAAGGAGTCAGAGATCGCAGATTTCAGTAGATTTGTTTTTACATTTGCGTGAGTTTGCCATATGTAAGAACATGCTGCTTGCACACGTGTGCGTGTGTGTGTGTGTGTGTGTGTGTGAGAGTTTTAAGATGAAACCCTGCTGGCTGTTCTAATTATAAAGCAAACAGATTTCCGTCTCTCTCTTCTCCTGATGGCAACACGTCGAGCCCCATCTGCGTTTGCTGCTTTCCGCTCTTTTTAGGTGTAAAATGAGTTATTTCTGTGTGTGTGTGTGTGTGCTACCCGGGTTCTGAAATAGTACGAGGTCCTACTGTCAAATGTACAGCATGCTGCAAGAGTAAACAGAGTGGTCACTCTTTCTTCCATCCTCTTTCAGATGGACCGATTGCCCACTCTGCGCTCTGACCTTGACTACCAGGCTAGCATGTAAAGTGGTCAGTAACCATAGCGACACACTTATTAATCCTATAGGACCTTGAAAAGTGGCGCGGCCAATCAAAACATTGACGGATCTCATCAATCAAATGCCGAACCTCCACAACAATCCCTCACAAATAAAGAGCATATGTGTTCACACCCCTCCGACCACTATCAGGTGGATGTTTCTGATAAAGTGGCCAGTGAGTGGCAGCACAAGGTGGGTGTTTCCAGTGACGTAGCCAGTGAGCCTGAGATACATATGAGAGTGTGAGTGTAGGTGTGTGTGTGCATGTACCTGTGTATAAGCCACATTGGTGCCGTCGGTCACTTCCAGTGTGAGGTTGTAGAAGGATCTCTGCTCGGCGTCCAGTGGCTTAGCAATGATGATGGTGCCAACACCTTTCTCCACATCAAACACACTCTCATCATCACCACCTTACAGAGGGAGGAGACAGCATTACACACACACACACACTCTTCAGAAAGAGCTCTTCTACCAGAAAGAGCGATGCACCCCCCCACAATACACACACACACACACACACACAGATAGATACACAGACACATTTGTCACTGCCTGGACGAGAAAGAGAGACTGATGTTCTACACACACACATATGGACGTACACACACTAGGGCTAGAAATATTCAGCAGAACCAGACAGGCCTGACCCTTGAGGTCAGGTTCCAATGCAACGTCCTAAATGTGGCACTGGGATTGGGGTCAAATGGAGTACTCACATAACCCCCCTCCCCCCAACTGAAAATTCCTCTCCTTACTTTGTTCTTCCTTCCTTTCATAACCTGTTTAATCTGCAAACTGGAGTGTGTAAAAAGGCGACAGACTTGTGTTTCTCCTAATTTCCTCTCCAAACCCACCATTGAAGCTCTAAACGTCTTCCAAGTGTGTATATGGAATTTTGATGATAATAGTGGCACTAATCTGAACTAATCAGTTTTCTTTGGGGACTATTTTGCCTCAGGATGCCCTGCACGGATAGGTTTTGTTTTAGGAACAGCAGCTTCTCATAACTTCTCATAAAATAAGTTTTTCACATCAAACCCACTCTGTCTACATCTCAAACACTTTATAAAGGGAGGATTTTGGGCAATGTGTGGAGCTGCCCTTTACAGTTAGTTGGCTCATTGATGTGAGTGAGGCTAAACTGGTCTTAAACAAATCTGTGTGTGGTTTTAATGGTGTCATTTTTAACAGACACACACACCACACACACACCACACACACACGCATACATTAATCACACTGTAAGCCACCTGTAGATCTAACACCTGGTTAAGAGGCATACTTACACACCTCAGGCACTTACTCATCCATCACTGTTCACACACACACACACACACACACACATACACACGTTCATATGCACATACTCTCTCTCTCTCTCGCTAACCCTGTGTTGACCTTTGACCTCCTTCATCTCGCTTCATTAGCCATTTAATGATGCATGTAATTAGTCCACCAGTGTAGGGGTGGGGCCAGCGATAGCTTGAGGGGGCTGTATGCTTCATAAATGTACAAAGACAAACACACACATACACACACACACGCAAACGCACAAGCACACACAGTCTCTCTAAACAGTGAAACCAGTATCATCGCAGTTCTACTACCCACATATCCCTGGAGTACATTCACAGCCAATCACAGAGCAGCACTGCACAACACCTGGGCATGATGGGTAAGCATAGCTGATGACTAAACAGCAAATAGCAATAGCAGTTCTGCTGAACCAGGAGAGAGAAATGTTCCGATCAGAGACAGAAAAGAAAAGAGGTCGCCCAGTGGTCCGGCATTAAAGTCCCAATTCATTCTTTAGTTCAGTACTGGAGCTATGCAGCTAACGTCACTAATGCTAGAACACTTTTATCATAAACACAGCCCAAAAACTTCTCTGGACTCAAACTGCCCCTGGCTCTTTATTAAGGTCAAGCAGATTTGTGCTCCTGCTCCTGAGGCAGTTTGTGAAAACAGAACCTGTTGTAAAAAATGGCTTCTCATAGTGTAAGCCTGCATGCTGAAGTTTAGTTCGTTTTCAAAGTTCACAGTAAATCATTCTGTGTTCTAAATCACATCCACAAATCTGAGCCGGAGAAGTTCTGGATTTACCTTCTAGTGTAAGTGATGTTTGCTTAGCAGCTCCAGGGCTCCTATATCATCAAACTAGTATCCTGTATCAAACTAGGCCAGTCCTAAAGCTTTGGTCCAAAGATTCTGAATTATTATCTTGTCATGGAATTTGTCAGGGTAAGGCTATTCTGGCTTCACCCGGCAGATTCAGCTACACTGTATGTGAAATGTTGTGTTAGTGCTTAGTCTAGTAGAACTAATTAACTTCTCTAGCTGATCCCTACGCTAAGGAACATTCTACAAAATAAGAGGAAGTTACCTGGTCATGGAAAGTCCAATATTTGAGTTATATCGTTTAGATTGCTTTAAGTTCAATATCTGAACAGAATATTCATATTTTTAAAGGCATTTAAGAGAAAATGAACATACTAATGGACTTATGAGCTCATGGACCACTGGGACAGAGTACAGAGAGGGAGGAGAAAAAGAGACAGGAAGAGGGAGCAAAAGGGAGAGAGAGAGAACAGTTCGGCTGAACTGGGAGAGATACCTTCTGTAGAACAGTTCCTGCCACAAGCGGTCTGGAGAACATAGAACATCTCACGGAAAGGGCGCGGACCTTCCCACACGAAGCATTTAGAAAAAAGAAAGAGAGAAGAGAAAGGGAGAGAAGGAGAGAGAGAGAGAGAGAGAGTCGGCAAGAGAAGGAGATAGAGGAGAAAAAGGGAAAAGGGGAAAAGGGGAAAAGGGGAAAAAGGGAAAAAGGGAAACGGGGAGGGAGGGCGGGCAGGATAAAAAAAAAAAGATAAAGATAGGCCACAGGAGAGGAGGAACAGAAGAAGAGGAATGAAAGGGCGAAGGAAAGGAATGGGGGATGGATAGAGGGAGAATGGAAGGAGAGAGAAGGGGTAGAATAAGGGACAGGGGAGATCCAGTGTTGTGAGGAAAGAAAAGAATGAAATAAAAAGAACAGCAGCGGAGGAGTGCAGAGCGTGTGTGGCTGAAGCAAACAGAAGGTATCTGAACACAAAATGGCATGCATGGTGCATTTGGGGAAATGGAGTCTTTTATACAGACCGCCCCTTCCCCAGCGTCCTACCACTCCTACGGCAGGGCCCCAAGAGCCCCGGCGAGTCAGCATCCGCGTGGCTGGAGCTTCGTTAGTGTACTGCTCGTCTATTATATTACACATTAATTAACATTACATTATTACTGACATATGGCTAACATTCTAATGCCAACCTCTTCTGGAGTCTGAACTAGCTGCAGATCTTAACGGCCACTGCAAAGCCATATTTTCTCATTAAATAATAAATGTAACCAAACTTTTCACAAAAGAACATGAACAACTGATAATTATTTGCAAAGTATTCTGGAAAAAATGCACTTCATTTTCCTCCCGGAGTGTTATTTACATCTCGAAGGTTTGGTCACTTCCTCACTCCTCATGCTTCGGTAAAGCAATTTGCTTCTCATCAATTTTGTACGTGTATACAGACCTTAATTGCCATGGGAACAGAGAGCTGCGAGAGATCGCCATGGTGACCGTGGGATGGTAAAGGAGAGCGACACAGCCGCACAAATCATGCTGTAAATCTGTCTGACAGGACGACCGCCCCAGCCCTGCCCAAACCTCACACAGTGCTGATGCTAATCTGAACTACTGCGCTAATGCTAATTAAGAATAATAGCAACAGCAATATTTAATAATATTCATTTCTAGAGCAAAATCATTCTAATTTCCTACACAACCCCTTGGACTGGGTTTGCTATTTTTCAATCCAATTGACTAAAAAGTGTCTTATAATTGATAACTGGGCTAAAACTACACTACAAAGCTTTCGGTCTGTCTGTCTTCTCATCACCATTTCTCTTCTATGAAATTTAAAAAGGGCAATTCCAGTTATTTTCCAAAATACCCCCTTGATAAAGGGGTCAAGAGGTGGCCAGAGTAGGTTTGGTGTGGTGGCGAATGTAGACCTCTGTAAACTTCCTCTAAAAACTCAGCCACAGAAAATTATTCCATTAAATTGTGCGATGCCTGAGACATTACTTTGAAAGGTTTTGGGCCTAAAACTAAACCAAATGAAATCAAGCAAAGAATTGTGAGTCCAAATATTTCCCAAAGAAATTTGTTTAGATTTAACCATATGAACATGTTTGTTTTAACAGCTATATTTGTGTAGGAGACACCTGGTTCCATTTGCCACCAATTGTAAAGAAATTTCTATAAGGTCTATAAAATGAACAGTTTCACACCAAACCCACTCTGAACCACTGGAGGAATTTTAGAAAATGTGTGGAATTACCCTAATTTAGCTAAAACAGTGCAATGTTTTACACTTTAGCCTCCCTAAAAGCTAAAATATATCTTATTTTATTAAAATGTCACACTGCAAACTTTTACACTGAAAATGAAGAACATATGTTTATTTTTTGACTCAGTAGCAACATAATTCTATTTTCCCACACCACCCGTTGGACTGGGTTTGCTATTTTTCATCCCATGGACTATAATAGTCTTTTGTTTAACATATAATTACTAACTGGTCTAAAACTACACTATATAACCATAACCTATAGTTCAATTATGTCTTTATTTTTTGACTCAAATGAATAAAAGTCCTCTCAACAGCGTTCTAAACCCAAACCCATGTTATCAGTAGTCCTGATCCACTCGCCGCCCCTTTGGTGACTCACCTGTGATGTCAAACCACAGGGGCGTGGCTCCTTGTGGCTGGGCTGAAACCACGCCGACTATATCTGCCACTTTGTCAGTTTCCATGACGGTGAAGTTGTACAGCTGTTCATCAAAGACCAGCGGTATGGGGCTGGCTGGCGGCCGCCGAATCCATTCGATGTGTAACCGTGCTGTTGCCCAGCGCTGAGGGCGGCCATTGTCCACTGCCTTCACCTGAGGTCAGAAGACATTGCATTTAGCGTACAATGTACAACATTAACATCATCATGAAACTAAACATACAAAAATATCCCCAAAATTAAACGGTTCTAAAGTGAACAGAGTGATCCAGAGTGAGTTTGGGTTTGAAATGGTCTGATAAGGAGAAGCTCATTGAGTCAGAATAATTCACAGTGGTGGGAATCAAACCACCAAAAACTCCCTCAGAGAAAGTAATTATAAAATGGTTATGAATGCTGTCCGATGCCTGAAACGTTGTTTTACCAGAGTTTTGAGAAGCTGCTGGTCTTAAAACTAAACCCATTCATGGTGGAGGAATACATGCAGGGTGTCATGAGACCAAACAGTCCCCAAAGGATGCAACCAACTGTAAATATTAGTGATGCACCGAAAGGATTTTTTTGGACTGAAACCGAAAACCGAAAATGGGGAAACACTTGGCCGAAAACCGAAACCGAAAACCGGGAAAAAAACCTTATTATTAAATTATTAAAAGAATCTGTTACAAAACTATGAACATATTTATTTAGCATTCAAACAATGCATAATTGTCATGGTCGCACCGCCCTCTCCCCGTAGATCCCGCTCCCTGTCCCCAGAGTATTAGTTTCCCTGTTTGTTTTATCCTAATGTCTTTCCTCCCTTCTCCCCTTGTACCCTTTCGAGTCTCCCAGCACTGTTTGCATCACGCCCCATCTTGATTCGCTACACCTTTTTCCCGCCTTGATGTGTCTCACCTGTTTCCCATCCCGCGCACTATTTATAGCCCAGCCTGACCCTGAATCAGCATGCCGGTATTGGCTCTATTTTGCATGTGTGTGTTGTTCCCCCCCTCTGGTTTTTTGATCGTGTTGTTCTTGCCTTTAATGTCCGTGTGTCCTCTTTTGTGTTGCAGGCTCGTGCTGGTGATTCCTGAGTTTGGTATGTGTCCTGATGTGATCAGCCTCTGTTTTCATTCTTGTTCTGATCGCTGTTAGCAGCCTGGTTTATGTTTTATGTTCTGTGTTTTGATGCCAGCACGAGCCTTGCTGTTTATTTTTGGATTTCGTTTTCTGTTTTTCCCCTGAGTCGGGGTTCCCCTAATCTTTGTGTTTCTCTTATTAAATTTGGTTTTTCTTTCACGTAGTTTGGCGTCCTCCCCTTTCCTCCTACACACTCACCTGACAATAATGTAATATATAATTTGAAATAAAATATTTTACTTGGCCCCACTCATTTATAGCCTAAAGGTAAGATACCTGAAATATTATACAATTAAATATCTTCTCTCATAAAACAAGTATCCAAGTGCATCTTAATATTCTGAACATAGTGCCTGAACAAAGTGCATTCAGAGCAAGTGCTTTAAAAACTGGTGAAAGAACAACATTC
>JBBPDB010000001.1:24167419-24204377 GCA_037974465.1 Brachypetersius altus
AAAAAGACACACATTTAGAGTTCGTATGGTTGAAAAGAGAGAGAGAGAGAGCGAGAGAGAGAGAGTGTGTGTGTGTGTGCAAGTGTGCATGCACCTAAATGGACGCATGTAGGTGTGGATTACTGTGTATGTGGGTGTTTGTGAGTGTGTGTGTGTGGTAGTTTGCAGTAGCAAGCTGTGATATGGCTTTATGTGGGTCACCTAAATGTAAGTAGTGCTGAAGTTCCATTGACAGCACCGGAGAGTGTGTGTGGTTTCTCCATTTGCAGGCTATGCAGAAGACTCTGCACATAGCTACTGAGCAACATGTGCACACTTGGTTCGCGCTGAGTAAGCCAGTATGCTCTTTCAGAAAAAGCTTAAAAGTGTGTGTGTGATGGGGCTGAATGATTCATTGACAAATTTTTTCAACGGTTGACATACCGTTTTTAAAACAAAACACATTCTTTAATGCTTTATAATGTCACATGATGCACAATACTGTAATAAAACTGTAATACACAACAGGACTTGTAGGGGGTCATATGAATTCTATTTTGTTATTTAGTAAATGCTTTATTTGATCTACACAGTCATTCTGACAGACGGTTGTGCACTTTGGGAAGTATAGGGGGCAATATGGTTTCTGTTCTTGTTCAAAAAGCACCCTATAATGTTTTAAAATGTTCATATAATCCACACTATCATTCTGGCCAATTACAATCCACTGCAGGACACCTAGGGGGTGATAATTATTAGTTGGCTAATTAAACATTTGACAGATTAATTAGTTACATAAAGTTACCTGGGCAATAATCTGTGTGTTGGCAGGGCAACCATACGATGCTCCTTCCGAGCCTGCTCATGTAGCTCCTTCAGAGAATGTGAGTGTAGTTGGGAAGACTTTCCTGAGACACAGACGCATACACACGTAGAGAGAGAGAGAGGAGGGGTTTATATGAGGACATCTAGCCTCTACAGTCAGTCATTTTCTGTGCCTATTGTATGGTATGACGATGTTTGATGTTTGAATGAATCTGTCGTGTGTTGAAATTTAGCAGTTTATTGCATCAGATAGTACTGGTTAGCATTAGCATATGTGAGAAATTATAAATTCTTCTGACATACCTGATATGGACATTAAGACATTATTGATGGTGTATACCCATGTGCTTTTCCCTGGAAACAGCTTAAGTAAAGAAAAAGAAACAGAAGAGTGAGTCATTCGATTCAAATTCAATTCACAAATATGTGAGACCCACATGTGAGACAAACACCTTTCCCATCAGCTCTGATCAGTAACTACTAATAGCTTTAAAGAGCCCATTTCGTGTTAATGTTTAAAATCATTACTTTCTCATCCATACAGACCACCACTGGACACTGAACTCTAAAAACAATCCATTTTGAATTTACTGCCTTTGTGATGTCACAGACACCATTACATTTACATACATCCACGTATTTATTTCACAGTCATTCAGCCGCCCCACCCATTCGAAGCATGTCTAAATCTTAACGAATAAAAAGAATAGTGGTGGGAAAATGGTTGTGTAAAAATGAGCAATTATATCACAAGTGGCCTTTTTCACATCTGTATAAGTGTTACATAGAACTGTCCTTTCCGGAGCTCTGTGTGTTTATATGTGTGTGTGTTTGAGTCTTTTACCAGCTCAATTGTGGCCTCAGAGCTGTTCAGATTGAATGTGAATATTCCTTCATCAGCCCCCAGGATCAGATGGTGGTCTAAAGAGAGAGAGAGAGAGAGAGAGAGAGAGGTGCAAAGAAAGAGTAAGCGAGTTACAGAGAAAAGTGAGAGAAAAGGGAGGATGAGAGAGTGGGAGCGAAAGAAAGAGAAAAAGTAAGAAAAAGATGAAAAGAGAGGGTGAGAAACATGGACAGAGAGAAGCAAAGGGGGGAGAATTAGAAAAAGAGAATGAGAGATAAAGAGAGGGTGCTTTACTGTGTGTTTGTTGATTTATTTGTTTACAATGTTAAAGAGTAAATAGCACTATTAGCACTATTAGCACTATTACCTTTGGTGGTGGGGTGGTCCCACACCGTGGTGCAGTTGATTTTAATAGGACAGCCATGGAAAACTTTTTTAAAGTAAATCTGATAAAGCAAAGGGAATAGAGGTCTGTCAGAATGAACGATGTTGAAGGTTTCTGACTACTGTGAAACTAGAACACTGATTTATTTATAGTGAGCTCCCAAACCCAAAGCATTATACAACTATTTATGAGGAAAAGCAATAAACAGGACACAGTAGAACAGAACAATGATCTAGTACCATCGCTGATCAACAAGACCACATGCAGTAACTTTCAGAGCAGTTTTACTGTTACACTTTGGTTGACAGCAAAAACATAAACAGACTTGCATAAGTAAAAATGCAAGAAAAATGCAAATAAATGAGCATTATTTATTAAAGTTTAAGTCCTTACTAGTGGCCTCTTCAATAGTGGACTTGCACATTCAGGTGGATCCTGTCGCAGAGGAAAATAATTCAGACTAAACAAAAGGACTGATGTATTTACACACACCACTACCGTCACTTAGTGGTGGCTAATGAATTGTGTAGCAAAGGACAAAGTGGGTGCTTACAATAAAGTGGTCAGTGAGTGGAAGCAGAAGGGGTTTCTAATAAAGTAGCCGGTGAGTAAAAGTAAAATGTGTTTCTAATAAATTGGCGGTGCGTGAGTCTTCTACCTTTACAGGCTGTCTGCGCCTCTTGTCTTTCTTGGGCGGTAATTCAGGGGGAAGCTGTGGATCCACTGAGTTGTCGGACCTAAAACCTGAAAACGTGGAGGGGTCTGCTAGAACACACCCACACACACACACACACACAGAAATATAAATATTTGTATACTATTTGTCTAGTAGATGCACAAACAAAAAAAACAGGAAAAAAGTCTTAGTACTTAGTACTTAGGTACATCTTGCTCTGGAAGGCTTAGAAGTGTGGAGATAGCAACTGCTTGCTACAAGCACTTGGTAAACACTCCACCACCAACAGACTCTACAACTATAACCTGCTGCTACACTGTTGTGAAATTTCCTACCGTGTTTAAATCACTATCATTCTGTGTATCACTATACTGTGTATCATTATCTTACTATTATGTGCAATAGTCTACCATGTGAGTATCGCTACTTAGGTCAACCTTACTTATCTACTACTGATCTCTATAACATACGCATATAAACTGTTTATAAACTGTTTATGAATCATCTAGAGTAGGAAAACTCTTAAATTTCTGTGTGAGATTGAGATTTAGGAAGCTTTGGCAAATCTGCCTGTGCAGATTACATCTGAACCATCCTGAAATACAACAAAAACCTCTTCTGTACATCTCATACCCCAGACCCTGCTAGCAAGCTGCTATATGTTTCTTTGTGGTCTGGACACATGGTTTAACAAGTTGGATACTTAATTGAATGGCTAGAAAAATGAATGGTGTGCAATCATTAATTTAATGTTACCCACCTGAGTTGACGCTGCGGACGGATCGTGGGCGTGGTACAGGCCGAGGACGCGTCTGAGTCCCGCTGGACGTTCTGAGCAGTGGTTGGGGAGCAAACAGACACGGAGCTCTAACCCGCTCATCATCTCCAGCCATACTCTCCTCTGAACTGCTGCGGATCTTAGGCTTGAAACACACAAACCCCACATAAACTTATCTCTGATGATTTTGACCTGTTTACATGTGTTATCAGAGTGAAAGATATATGAAATATATGATTTAAATATTTGTGTTCCTGCTATAAAGGCTGATCTCATAAGACATACCTTTGGAGGAAGAGGAGGAGGAACATCATCAGCAGGCAGTGTGTTACTGCAGAGAGAGACAGAGACAGATATAGTGAAACAGAGAGAGAGAGAGAGAGAGAGAGAGAGAGGGTAAAAACATTGCCCTGGCCTCCTGTATTCATCTCTTCATAAATACTGAACATCCTTGAAATAGGACAACATGACCATTTGTAGAAATGGCAACATTTTGCTGTTTGTCACCACAAATGTTTTTGGGTAAAAGTAATAGAGCAGAAAGATTGACTGTTGATTCCTGTTTGAAAGACATAGTTCAGTTAGTTTTGCTAATGTTGCTAAAAAACAAAGAATAAAAGCCAGAGGCCAGCAACTAGCTATATACATACAGCACACAGTGACATGAAACAAAGTTCCTCCAGGACCACGGTGCAACACAAGAACAAAAACACCACAAGACTGCATAAGTGCCAACAGGACAAAATACACAGTGCAAAGAAAGCAGAGAGAAAGTGTGGAAGAAAAAAACACAAAAGCAACAATAAATATTGCACAGCAATACAACATACAGTGCAGTCGACAAAAGCAGTCACAGTACTAGTTTTGAATGCATATATAGATGACAGGTACTGTATTCTAGCAGCAATCATAAACGTGTTCAGTAATTCAAATATTGAGACCGATAACAAAAAAACTGTACAAACATCTATTGGTATTGGCATGCATTGTTGTACTATTCCTTTAAGGTTAGGTTCGTTTCTGATGTAGAATGGAAGTCCATGAAAGTCCTCCTCAGGTCCTAACAAATACAGTAATACTGAATTTGATGTGTGTGTGTGTGTGTGTGTGTGTGTGTGTGGTTTGGATCAGACTAAGGTCATACCTTGTGAAATGACTGATGGGTCTGTGGGAGGAAACAAGAAGAGGAGACTTTTGTCACTTATCTATGAGCACAAATACTCTACACTCATCTAACGTTAAATGTTTACGCTTACATTTAGGAGAAAAAAATGTATTTCTCTAGTAATTAAGATGATTGGCCCTGTCATCAGGAGATTATGAGTCGTCCATGTCCAAGAGAGCACAATTGGCCTGTCTCTCTTTCTCTTACCATCTCTGAGCGTAACTGTCCTCTCTCTAGCTGGGTGTGTAGGGTGGCCCTGCCGTTATAGTTTATGGTACAGGTTGCAGATATCATTAGACTTTTTACTTTAGTCCTGTAAAGCTTTCTCAACCTGCCTATGAAAGAAGGTATTTGTGGGTGGAGCATGGCTAATGATGCTTCTCACACCACCTTAAATAGGTAGGATTTATTGATCTATGCTTGTTGTTATTGTATTATGTTTATGATATATAATACTATTGGACCTCAGAACCAGTCTTTCTGTGCATCATAAGCTTTATAATAAATATTCTTTAAATTTAAAAAAGCAGTTTTTCTTACATTTCCACATCATCATAGTCATCATCTGAGTCAGTGCTGTCATCCCTGCTAAAAAAGAAAACTTATCATTATTGGCCCAACAGTGTCATGAAATATTGGCTAGTCAAACACTAGATTTTCTTGTGTAAGTGGACATGCCTACTAGGGAAACTATCCTCTTTTTTCACATTAGGTACGGGGGGATGAATGTACACCAAGGTTCATGTGGAGCCCATTTCCATCTTTGCACTTTACACACATTGTTAAGTACATTTGTTAAGTAAATTTCACTTTAATGTTTATGTTTTACCTAAAACATCAAATTCAGAAGCATTTACCTGGTTGAGCCTTCAGGCGGGCTACCTGGAGATCTCACCCACTGACATTCACCTGAGGGCCGTAACTGTGGAGAAAGAAAATCGGTAATACTTTACTGGACAGAAGTGTTCATAACAGATCAATGTAGGTCATTTAGAAAGGTTTACTCCGACAAATGCCACTTGTCATAAAGGCCACTTTGTTAAGTTTCAGCCCAGATAGTGTAACCACTGTGGAGTACATTTATACTGTATATTGATATTATTATTGCTATTATTCGGAGATATATATATATATATACATACAACCGTATCTTTTCAATACCAGACACACACAAACACACACTCACTGTTGCATCTAGCGACTCTGCCTTTTTGCTCACTGGTCTCTGTGTGTATATCTGATTCACTGAAAGAGAAGAAACATGTTTTAGAATGAGAGAGAGAGGGAGAAAGAGGGAAAGAGAGAGAGACAGAGAGAATAAATACAGAGAGGGGGGATGAAAGAGAAGACAGTGAGAAAGAGAGAACTCTTACAGCTTATGTCAGAGTTGGTTCTCTCGGCCTGGTTGTGTCGATTTATCGAGTGAATCCTTCGGAGGGAGCTTGGCACCGTCATCTGTGGGATTTGTAGGAGTCGATTTACTTTATTTGTTTACTGAAAGGACCAGCAGTGCTAATGTTGCCGACAGTGACTGAAAGCCTGTAGTCACCAATTAGTATTGTTGAAATGTATATGACGTCAACTGGTGACCACTAGCTTTCGGTTATTGTTAGTGATATTAGCACACACACACACACACCACCACACACAAACACACTATCCAACATTGTCGTTTTTGTTGTGAAACCACAAAAGAACAAAACCTCTCCATAGTGGAAAAAATTAGAAATGACACCATCCTTTGTTGACTTAATGAAAGGGTCCCAGGATCATCAGGCCTGACTCTATATAACAGTGTATCACACAGTATCAGAAACCACACAAGCAAGTCTGTTTGAAATTACATATCTGTTTTTCTGTTTGAGGTTGCGATATAAACCAACATTAGTTCCTAGTAAGTCAACCTTCTGGATCCTCAGTGCAGACCTCCAGTCATTCCAGACACCGAAGATCTGGTCTGTATAAAATACAAAGTGTATGTGAATGGAGGGTACCTCTATGTCCTCATCATCAGGTTGTAAACATTCTTTCAGTTTCTCAGGATGTCGGAGTTTGTCCAGGAGCTCGAGGGTTAACTCCTGCTTCAAGCACTGCTGGGTCACAAACAGGTGCTGAGGAAGAGAAAGGAAAGAGTGGTAAGACCTGTGTGCCTCAATCTCTCCAAGTTATAACCTGCATAATTGGGCTGATTGTCCAAGTGTTTGATTTAATCACTTTGTGAGGACCACATGTCCGCAAAATGATAGAAAAACTAAAAAATGTGAAGAAGCGAGGACATTTCCCCTCTAACAGAGCACAGGCAGACTGCGATTAAAGGTAAGGGTCAGGCTTAGGTGTAGGTGTAGCATTACTGACAGTATTATACAAGCATTATGCAGTATACTATAAGTCGGTACAATATTCTTACAAATACAGTAATACCAGTGTTTGTGTGTGTGCATACTCACAGTCAACATCTTCTTGGCGCTTGGTCTCTTTTTGGGGTTTCTTATTAGCATTGACTTAACAAAGTTATAAAACACAGAAGACCTGAAAAAACACACACACACACACTACATATAACTTACTGCTTATTTTACTGATTCTAATAATACTGTAGAAACAATTACAATATTATAAACACTGTTATAATTTTTTTCTCGCATTATTTTTTTCTCATTACTGAACTTGAAATAACATCTGTGCACTTGTCTGCAAAACCTGTCACTGAAGGATGTCACCTCTTAATATTCCACCCAGCGTTATGGCCATTTTTGCCCACCCCTAACTATGCTCCACCTGAGCAATCTCTCTTAGACTAAAAACATTGATTTTTGTGATATATTACACATTTTCCAATACTTGATCAGTATTGGTGTGTGTATGAGGTAGTGTTTGTAGATGTAGGTTCACAAATACAAGAATTCTCTCACCACTTGGACTTCTCTTTGAGTTTTGGAGGTTGGTAGCCACTTTTAGACATGAGGAACAACACCCTGAAAGCCACAACAACAACAATTATAATAATAATAAACTGTATTAAAAATGAATCATTTTGTACCAAATTCCATGCGCACCAGTGTGTGTGTGTGTGTGTGTATGTGTGTGTATGTATGTGTGTTTGTGTATGTACGTGTGTGTGTGTGTGTGTGTGTGTGTGCGTGTGTATGTGTGAGTGAGTGTTTCTGGATGTAATTACCTCAGTGGATGAACGTCAAACAGTGGTGGCTGCAGCTCGGCCAGCTCTATGGCTGTGATCCCTACTGACCAGATATCACAAAGTTCGTTGTAGCCCCCTTTAAACTCCACTGCTGCCACCTCGGGTGCCATCCTGTGGGAATACTTAATGTTCTTAGAATGTATGGAATTACTCCATTCAGAAATAATGCACACCCCAGTTATACTGAGGAAGGACCACCCTACCAACCCAGAGAGAGAGTAAAGTTATGTTGAGTGACTTTATGCATCATATTTTGTGAGTTCACAAGGCCTTACCAATACGGGGTCCCTATAAAGGACATCCGACGTGCAAAAGTGGCAGTTATCTGCGCTGAGATTCCAAAGTCCGCTAAAACCAGCAACAGAGAGAAGGGGCAAACATTTCCAGATCAGTCATATGCAGGATTTGGTCAGCCCAAAGCTACTGGGCAGGTAGGTTACCTCACGGGCTAAAATGTTTCTTCAACACTGAAGAGTCATTCAGAGATGGCATCCTACGCCATGTGTGTGTGTATATATATATGTATTCATTAGTGCTCACGAGAGATTCTTATCGCTAACGCCGCCCCCTGGACAGAGGGAGCTGGGTCTATACTACGCAAGCTATGATGAATTTCATTAGAATTGCATTAGTTTAAAAAAAACTGTTGACAATATTTCTCCTAATTTAAAAAAAAAAACATTTTGGTCTTTAAAGCATGATTTTAAAGAAAATGACAACACATAAAAATAAGAGAATTTATGCAGTATTTACAGAACGTACATAATTCAAAGAAAACTTGTTCTCTTGTTCACTACTAAACAAAATGGCAGCAAATACTGATGTATTTCTAGTGTTTTGCCATCCAACTTTTCCTCATTAAATATGACGTGATTCAGATGATCACTAATCAGTACCTCATAAAGCAAAATGATTTAAAAATAAATTGCAGTGGTATCTTATATTTTTCCGAAGCTGTATATGCATAGAGGAGGTGGAGAGACACATATACTGTATACATGCACACACACTAGGAAGCCAAACACATACCCAGAACACAAATCTGTCTGTTGAAACAAGTACTACCAGACACCACTCACCTAGTTTAACTTCGCCATGGTCATTCAGGAGAATATTGGCACCCTGGAAATAAAGAGATTATTATCATTTTCTTGTCAGAGATATTGTCGAATATCGTTGGGTCCAAATAAAAAGATTTGTAAATATAAACCTGCATAAATAAACAGCAAAAAGGGAAATCTTATAATTCTTATAACGTTTGATGAATATCTGTCTGCTGCAATGGGCTGACACTAAAGAGGGTGAAATGGTCTCCCAGTGGAGATCAGATCCAGCCTGAGTGTTTTAAAAGCGATTTAAAACCAGCCTTGTTTTCTTCTGCTTCCTGTGAAAAACAAAACTTGGGCACTTTGATCTGTTTAATTTCATATTGCTATAATCACTTCAGCAGGACTTCAGTTTAATTCCATTTTTCTACATTGATTTCATTGCTTTAATGTTTACTTGTGCATTTTATGCTTCCTTTGTCTCTGTAAAGAACATTAAATGAGTAATGACCTATGGAAACACGCTTGCCCTGCCTAATTACAGTGATGTAAAATTCCAGTTTAAGTGACGCTTACCTTAATGTCCCTGTGAATCTTCTTCTGACCATGCAGGTAATCTAACCCCTGTTAAAAAAAGAGACAGAACGTGTGTTGGTCTGCAGTTGTTGGGTCTGTTTTAACATAGTAGACAATGTCATTCACACCAGAACCTAAGAACATTAACCTTTGACTTTTGAAGTATGTGGATGAATGTGATCTTACCTGAAGCATCTCTCGACACACATAGGCTATCTGTAGCTCTGACAGAGGGCCCGTTACTGAGACAAAAAGAAGATATTGAAAGGGTCACGAGGGCCAATACTGGCAGGGCTTGTCCGCACAGTTTATCATAAACATTACTGATAGTGGTTCATCAGTTCCACTCACCATGGTAGATATCCTGTAGAGAGCCTCCGCCACAGTACTCCATACAGATCCAAAGTTTATTTGCCCTAAACAGAAATTCGTAGTTTACCTTCATGATTTGTCTTTATTCGTATAACATCCTGCAAAGCATCCTCCTGAACTGAACACGCCAAGTGGGCTTAAAAGCCTTGCTTAATCAAGCAGGATGTGCCCTGAGAGGCATCATGGCTAAAGCTTCATTCGTTAAAGTAGTTAGCTGTTAGTTAACCTTCATCAAGGTATGCCAGTTATTTTTGCCTCTTGACCCTTAAAATAAAACAGGCTGTTTTTGTTCCAGTTCCTTTAAGACTGACATTTGCCCATATTTGCTCTCTTCTGCCTGTATTCTGCCTAAACGACTGTGCAGATATATGTAAATATGTTGCTTTGTGACATCAGAAGGGCCAGCTTAGTTTCCTTATACAGGGAGTGAATGGTACCGTTTTACTTAAAAGGACCTTTCTTGCTGTTAAATGGGCTGTTTTAATGAATGATTATAAGTGTAGGATTCTTGTAGAAACTTTAGTCATGTCTGACAACACCTGGCAAGCACTGGACCTCTCAGACCACCAATTTGGTGCACCTGCTATAAAAATGTTGTTCTAAAGGCACCACCACTGATAAAATAAAGGGTTGTCCATCCCGCTTCAGTCTGACCTGATATAGCTGCCATAGTAGGCCACGATATTGCTGTGCTTGCAGCTTTTCACCATCACAATTTCTTGCTGGATCACTGAGAAATCGTCCTCTGAAAGGAGAGAAAAATAACAAAAACAGTGGTAAGAGGACAGCAGATCTTGTCTGGTTCTCAGAGATGAATGATTCAATACTGTACCAGGGTTGGTACCAGGGTTGGTTGCTGTACCAGGGTTGGTAAGTAATCCTCTTGTAGGCTCGCCAACCCCTTGGAGGTTGACAAGAGGATTATCAACCTCCAGGAGGTTCCTGGGTATGATGGGGACCAATCTGAATATATCAGCCCACACTTAGCATTAAAACACGCCTCCACATTCATTCCAAATGATAGGATCTCACTTCCCCACTCGTGCTGTAAATAAATACTGATATCATTTCTGCTTAAAAAGACAGAATGCGTTGCTATTTTTAACCAGCAGAAGGCAGCAATCCAGTTACTGTACCGAGTTTCCTGGACATTAGAGAAGAAGAAGAAGCAACCAAACCAATACAAAATGAGTAAATACTTCCACATTGAGGAGATGGTCCTTAAGTATGGCCCAGGACTTTAACTACACACTGCTAAGAACATGTAACCCAGATGATCAGTGAATCTGTTCAGCTCAGACTTGTGCATAAGGGTTCGTTTGGTTTATTTGATCACTTTCTGAACTGATTAAAACCCTCCTTAGATATGTTTACTTTTACACTGGCCAGGGCTCTCAAGTTTCATGCATTGAGCGTGAGACTCACGCATTACAGCAAGTTCACACGCCACACATGGCATTTCTCACGCTGAGCAGTTATCAACTTTGCTGCACAGGTCTAAAATAGGTTTCAGCTGCATGCACACGTTTGCTCGCCCACCACACCTCCGTCTCACACCAAGCAAACTGGAAAAGTTGAGAGTCCTGCACTGGCTCTGTGAAGCTAATGTTGCTAGCAAGTGACAGGAAAGCCCTCTCCTTGTTCAACATTTCTCACAACTAAAAACAGCAGTAGAAACAATCTCAAACTCTGAATTTGTTTGGTACTTTAGTTCACGCTTAAAGAAGATGACATGTTGTACAGCATCAGTAAATGCATAAGCAGTTCTGTTAGAGGTCAAGGTCAATGTGGTCTGAGATAAGTGTGAGTTCACATAACCTCTTAGCTATGTATATTAGCCTCGTATATATATATATATTAGCCTCGTAGCTCATGACCAACCGTATTTGGGTTTTGGGGGCAGTTCATTTTATCTGAACCACCAAGTTGCTCTAGATAATGGAACACTGCTTTGATATAGTTCGTCCAATCTCTGAGTTGCTTCACGTTGACTATGCAAGATCTGTGAAACAGTCTAGTTCTAGATTTGGATCAACACTTGAAATCTAAGGTCTATAAACAAGGGAAGAGGTTTACTGAAAGTAGCACGAAGATTGCAAATCGAAAAACTAGCAAGCGAGTGTCAGTTTTAACTCAACCTCAAACCACTATGAGGACTTCTGCACTTTTGGTGAAACAAAGGCCAAGAACAGGGTCAAAGACGGTAGTTCACCTGTTTCAAATTAGTTTAGGTAAATTCTGCGTAATTCAGTCTACTAGAAAAGCTTTTTGTTATGTAGTATTAAACCATCAAAAATGAACATTCTGTGACATGCTCTTTGTATGTGTACTGAGTCAGTGCAGGCAAGGCACAAGTCAAGTCCCAAGTCAATACAGGGAGGTCAGAAGATAATAGAGGCAAGTTGCAAATCAGCTCCCAGGTCAACATGGAGAATATATGCCCCGTTAATTACTGCTTGTTAGTTGTAAATTGTAGTAAGTTAAATTAATACCAAAGTCTCAACATGTCAAATTAGTGATATATTATACAAAGTCAAATATGTTGTATTGAGGGCTGTGTGTGATTAGATTTTTTTGGTACCGAAACCATGAATTTATGATATGAGTGTAAAGATCTGATTAAAAGAACACCTTACCAGGTTCCATCTTGATGATCTTTATAGCTGCCATTTCCCCCGACTGTTTATTCCGGGCCTGAAAACATACAGACATTTATTTTACCTTAACTTGCGTATACAGAGTTACATATATAATACAATTATATTTTTTTAATTCTTATTTTATTCTTATTAAGGAGCAACACTGTCCTCATATCCGAGAAGCACATTCCTGATCAGTTCTTCCAGTAGGGTCACCATCAACACTCAAAATGCTTAATGATTAAAGAAGATGCAGAACCTCCTCTTCATTACTAACTATGCTTGTTTTTGTAATGATGGACACTAAAAGAATGTTGGCCTTTGGTCAGAGCTCTACCCATATCTTCTGAAGATTAGCAGAAGGTAGAGGACAACTGCAGAAAGCTTCTTAAATTACTGGATTTCCACAAACATCTGAGAATTCAATGTAGCTCTCGAATTAACACCTGGAAACATGGAGTGAACCAACTGGTTTTCTTGCCCCTACAATCCTATGCCAGACTCAGCTGCTAGAGCATATGATCAGAACATGCATGGTTTGATGATATACTGACTATTTAGTCAGGTTTCATCGTCAAAAATACCCCTACATTCTAATTTAAACATTAGATTAACAGGGCATCAACAGGTATTTTATTCTCATTGGTAACCTGGAATAAAGCAGTTTTACTGCTGGCTTGGCATTAGACTGTGTCCAAAATTTCAACTTCCAAAAACTTTGGATTCCACACAGTGTCACTAAGTCTGTGACTGTCTAGAAAGTGTGAAACACACAGCCTTACAGTTAGGCAGTATACGCATAACTGAGGAGCCATCCCAAATGGCAGCCTACACCTTGCAGTCCGCTTCCAGGTTCACATTTTGGTCACTGATGTGCAGATGTAGAGGCCAAGAGACCTCAGGAGTGCAAGGTTTACAGTACTGCATTTGTATACATACTTTTGTATGCATCCAAATAAAAATTTGATTTTTCAGTAGTTTTAAAACTTTGTAATGCAACCCTGTGCTGGCTAAAGGCACAAGGTTTGATGTTAATGTTAACTGATTCCAATAAAGTAATACAAGTTGTCAGCTTCAGAGGTCTAGACAACCACTGATGACCAGACCAGGGAACCGAATGGACTACAGTCTGTAATTTTATACCAGTATAGTGGCCCTGTAAGGTGAAGCTCATAAAGTGTCCTGTGACTAGAACTACAGTGTAAATGTTTTCAATAAAGTGTCCAGGGAGTGGAAGCACAAGGTAGATTTTTCCAATAAGAGGGTCAAATACATCCTGTTTCAACGTAATTCAACCGGACATAATAATCATAATCATAATCATAATCATAATCATAATAACAATCATAATCATAATCATAATCATAATCATAATCATAATCATAATAACAATCATAATCATAATCATAATCATAACCATAACGATAACCATAACCATAATCACAATCACATTATTATTATTATTATTATTATTATTATTATTATTATTATATGTTATTATTTCTGCCTCTACACATTATATATTGCTATTCATCTAAAATAAAAGTTTACACCATGTGCTGAGTGTCCTGACAGCACTGCCGTCACCTTTCAGTGAGGGGGTTGCCGAAAGAAAAATGGGGGCCTGGACCTTTTACACAATGGGTTTTAATATAGTTCTTGCGTTTGGCACTTCTGCATTTTCTTCTACACACACAAACACACACCCACCCAAGTGGGTTAAAAATAGGCTTAAGGGTGGAAAAAGTCAGTAGAGTGACTGGTGCTGAACTGGGGGAAGGCGAGGAGGGACGGAGAAACTTGGGGGTTTAAGAACAGATGCAGAGATGAGTGTTGCCGACAAATAAACAAACAATACATACTCATATAAATAGACACACACAGAAACACACACACACTCACATCTAAACACAAAGATTTGCGACGAACACAAAGGTCAGACGTCAATGACCGCAGGTATGTAAACACGTGTATGCGTCTGTGGAAAGACACACTGCGACCATCGATAACAAAGTGTCTTAGAAAAACAGTTCACATTAGAAAACTTTCCGCTTTTGCTGAACAGAATTCCGATGAATAATTTCCAGTTCTAGGCAAGGCTGCTTCATTACAGGCGTAATTGCATTTTGTATTTGTGTATATACAGCTTTGGAAAAAAATAAGAGACCACTACAATTTATTTTAAATGAGATTATCTATGAGTATGACAACCATTCAGGGTCTGTTCAATTTCTACACAAATATTTCTCTTTGGAAATATTGTCAGCAGTTCTAAAAAACTAAGGCAAAGCTGTTCAGTTCAATACAGTACTGTGCAGAAGTTTTGAGCCTCCCATCATTTCTTAATATTTTGCTTCCAGAGATCCAGACTTTCTTATATTTTAACGTGGTTTTGAGGAACAGTTCTCCAGGCTTCCTGAAGGACTTTCTCTCATTACCAGCCCAGTCCCTGAACCTGACCAGTTTCAGAGGAATGTTTTTGTTTGTTAAGACACACAGTGACCTATGAATGAATAATTCAAGCAGAATAAAGACTAACTGAAGTCCTGAACCAGTGAAAAAACAGGAGCAGATAATTCCAGATGACCACGCAGTGATCAGTATACTGGTGGTGCTGAATGCTGAGTGGTTGGGACTCTTTTATCTAGGCTCCTTGTATCTTTAGACATATACATTTATCTCTTTGTGATTAAAAAAAACTTAATACGTGCTTTAGTTGTTTTGTCTTTGTTTCGTTTTGTCAAATTTGTACTTGACTTGTATATTATTAAAGCTAAAATCTCTTTTCAGCCACTGTGCCACCCCTACCATGATGTTAATAATGCATATTATTTTTCCACCCACTAATCAACCAAAAT
Source organism: Brachypetersius altus (assembly GCA_037974465.1). NCBI lineage: Eukaryota > Metazoa > Chordata > Actinopteri > Characiformes > Alestidae > Brachypetersius > Brachypetersius altus. The sequence goes on from JBBPDB010000001.1 coordinate 24,182,762, forward strand.
CAACCGAAACTCATTTTAAATCATTTAAACTCATTTTAAACAGTGTGTCATGATATGATGTATCAACCAATCAGAAAAGCAAACTAATTTATGATATTAACACTGTTGGTTAACTGTGGTTTTCAACCATAAAATGTGAAAAATCAATAGGAGTTTCTTCCCTGGAATCAAGATGAAAAACAAAAGGAACAAATTTCTAGAAATAAAAATGCCTTTTCTGACAGGCTATATTTGGTATTGCTTAGGAGCTGTGACCTTTCAAAGAGGCAGACTTTTGTTTGGGTTGCTGCTGAGTTCTAGTGTTTGTGAGCAACATTAGCCTCGCAACTACAGTCCAACATTTAAGAGGCAACGTTTTGGCACTAAACAGTTTTTTTTTCTGATAGCCTACACCCATGATGGCTAAAAAAGGTTTAGCGTGAGTAGCAGGGCTCGCTTTGTTATTTTCAGCATAAGAGGTGAGAACCAGGCAGACAAATAGACAAACTGAGAGAGAGAGAGAGAGAGAGAGAGAGAGAGAGAGAGAGACAGAGAAATAGGTACCTTTTATCTCAAATCTTTGCCAGATCCTTCATCAGTGATTTCTTGGTATTCTACTGGAGCAACGATCTGCTCAACAAGACACATGGCCACATGCCTTGTTGTACCAAGGGCTTACAGGTAGTCCTCAGAACACACACACACACACACACACACACACACACACACACACACACACTCACACACTCACAGAAATGTGGTATAGATAATGATCCAGAAGTCTCACTTCTGTATTTCCCCTCTACAAAGAGCACCTGCTGACAAGCTAGCATGCTTCTGCACTCTACATGCACACACACACACAAGCATGCACAAACTGGCTTTTTTTCTACAACCGACCTAAAACCAATCTCACCCTGCTATTGAAAACTGAAACATACATCCATCGCAACAAATCAAATTATCAGTCGTCATGAGCTCAAGCGTCACACACACTCTCACTCTCATTCATGCACCTATTTAAGCAAACTTTTTTCATTCCGTTACTGAATGAAAAATGTTTCCGATTATTTTTGCCACACCTGAGACATGTTTCTATAATTCCAGCCTCCAAAACAAATCAGCTATTGATTTTATGAACAATGTATTGTGTCCATTAAAGGAATAATTTGGCAAAAAAAATATTATATTATCTTATCACAGATGCAGTTGTTCTGTCAAAACTCATGAACACGAGAACTCAATACTATTCGGTGTAAAACTCTCCTAGAGAAAGTCAGTGGTTGTGAACTGAACGGATGTCTTTAGGTACCTGCACAAAACACAATCTACCACAGGAGGGTAACTCCAGAAGTTGGACTTGGGCAACAGATCTGTCAACTGGGGAGGGGAAGGTCTGTCAAACTGGAGTTTTTTGTTTCGGATTTTGGTGTCTTGAGCAAATGGGGGGTAGAGCACTATATTGGATTGTCAAACAAACGAGGGATGCTGAGAAAAGAGACTACCCTCTGGACCCCTGCCTCTCTATTATTTAGAGCCACAACTCTATTATTTTATTCATTCTGTACACAACAAAGTGTAGAGAGCATCCTGAGCAGCTGCATCTCTGTCTGGTACAACAGTGCCAGGGACACGGACCAAAAGAGCATGCAATGGGTTGTTAACGCTGATAGTAATATCATTGGGGCATCTCTCCTGTCACTACAGGACATCTTCCACAAGTGCTGCATCAGAAAGGCCTCCTACATTGTGAACCACTTCTCACACCACTCATATGGACTCTTCACATTGCTCTCATCTGGCAGATGTTATTTCAGTATCAAAGCCTGCCCCCCCACTCCCCCCGACCCACACACCTGAACTTCACACATCACTCTTTTACATGCTTAAAAACCCATCCATGTTACACTTGTTTTTGGATGCTGTCTCAGAGTTTCTGTATTTTTCAGAAATGTATGGTTTGTTTATTTATTTTAAACCACTGCTGATCTGCACATATAAAGCACACAATTATATTCCAGTGTTGTTGCCACCTGATGCAACATTTGATTTTTTTGGCTGTAAAAATGTACCATACTGCACGTCCTTGTACTAAACAGTGCATTTTACTTCTACTTTAGAGTTTGTACTTATCATTTATTTATATATGCTTACTCTGTGTCTAAGTACTGTGGAGCCACATAGTCTCATCTCACTGTATTCATGTATACAGCTGAGATGACAATAAAGTTCACTTTGACTTTGACTAAGGTATCCATGTGTCAGACAGTGGTTTTGGTCCAAGCTGTAAATATGTGGACATACTTAAGGCCTTTCCAAAGTTTTACATGTACAACCAAGCCAGAAATTATACATTATACAGAAACTAGTAAATTATACAGAAACTAAGGATATAATTCTAATAATAGAAGCAAATTACTATAGAAAACTACATAACGTTCTCCCAGACATTTTAATGTGTGATTTACCTCGTTGAGGTTGGGTATCAGCATGTTAGAGGATGTTAGAGGAGGTTTCCCCCAGCGGTTACAGACGTTGTTTACTCAGAACTGAAGTAGGACTAGGTGGTAGAGAGTCTATGGTTTGTCGTGTGGGAGGATGACAGATGCGCTCCTCAGACTGCAGTCCTACCAAAGGGGTCTCCTTCTGCACTCAGTAGAGATTATCAAACTGAAAAATGACATCAGCACTCAATCTACTTTCCATGCACGCCTAATGTACCAGCTGCTTCCGAAAGAGGAGTGTAATGGTGGACTGATTGTTATTAAAAGGCTGATAAAAAAAAAGATTACGCTCACAATGAGCAGTATGTTGGCAGTAAATATCATGAGTACATTATTATTACATCAAAAAAGATGGCTTCAATTTAGAACCCTGGTTTATACTTGGCCCCATGCCTTCAACTGACTGTGACACTATATAAATAAAATGACCCTTCTTTACTTTTTTTGACTGTAATCTACAGCGTGTGCTCTCTTCTTTACACCCCCATATTCTATCCTTAATCATTGCAGTTATTATCCTGTGATTCACCGCGTTACCCCTCTTTATTCTACCCTTACCCCTCTAGCTTTTCCTTTTTGATCTACCTCTACTCTTACCTATTTTAACCCTTGTCTCTGTTGTCTACCACCTCTGTTATCCTACTTTAATCTTCCTTCTGTGATCTACTCCCACTCTTACCCCTCTTTTTCTTTCCCTCTTTGATCTACCACTACCTGTGTGAACACATTTGAGCTCACAGCGTGAACTTATCTGAATTTAACCCATTCACCAAGTGAAACTGTGGGCAACCAGTGACGCGCCCCCCGGGGAGCAGTGTGTGGGGAGTGGACCTTGCTCAAAGGTACCTCAGTGGTACCATTAGCAGTTCTGAGATTTGAACCCATGATTTTCCTATCACAGGGGCACCACTTATCCGGAGCAACAATCATTAGTTATAGGGACAGTCCCCCTGTAGCAACTGAGGGTTAAGTGTACCCTTCTGTAACCCTCTTTCCCTCTGTGAGCTAGCCCTACTCTTTTCTTTTCCCTCATTAATCTACCTCTAAGTGTCCCCCCTTTCCCTCTATGATGTACCTGAGGTCTTACCCCTCTTCTTTTTCTTCTCCTCTGATCTCCAGCCCTCCCCAGACAATCTTACTTCCTACTGAAAAGTCAGGTCAGGCATACTACAGCACATTGTTACATCACTGTACACTATCAAATTGTCTCAGAGACTGTAAAACCAGTAGAACTGTGTAAACAGTCGGTCGGCTTGATTCGAACAGTCAGAGAGGCATTACAGTGACACACAGAGTTAGCTATTTTTGTTCCCAATAGAACTTGAAGAATCTAACATACTGTTGCTGTCGGAAACAAAACTTTGTATCTCTAAACTTAATATTATGTGAACATTTTATGATGGATGGTTCAACAGTTTAAAACTTCTTGGAAAAAAGTAGGCAATATGAAGGTTCAGCCTCCACTGATACAGATGCAAACACATATACAGACACACACACACACACACACACACACACACACACACACACACACACACACACACACACACACACACACACACACACATATATACTTAAGCTACTTCAGGCATTCATTGGATAAATATCAAAAGAAAGCTCCAACTAGCTTTTCTCTCTCTCTCTCTCTCTCTCTCTCTCCCTCTCCCTTTCTCAGCCTTGCTCTCTCTCTGTTTCTCTCAGGAGGAAATGATCCACTATCCCCTCATTTGCATAGTGCACACTGCTTTAAAACAAAGAAGCACAAGAAATGAGAGAAAAAAACAGTGCTAGAGCATAGCACCCATCATAGCTTATTTTAGAGATAAACACACATATGTCTGTTCTTGTCTGAGGTATTTCCCTGTCTGAATTCCCCCTTGTTGTAAATGGGCACAGAAAGCACAACTGCTCTTCAAGGGAAGGAGGAAATGTACTGTAGCGGTTCAACAGGGGCTGGACCAGTAAAACAGTAAAATGCAGTAAAATTATTGCACATTATGAGTATAATTTTGAGTATTATTATTATTATTGGCCAAAAACAGATGGTCAGAGCCTTCACCTAGGTTTGTAAAAACAGAAGAAATAATTTTAGTTCCTGTCCTTGGTGACGTCTGCTTCTCAAGGCTCATTATGATTTCAACAGATCAAGACAGCTGGTTGGGTTTCTTTCTTTGTTTAATAATGAGGATCTTAATGTAGGGGAAAGTTATAAAGCTTCTGGTCAACATTTCGTACCCAGTCTCAGGTACCCTGCCCTCTGACTCATCCGCCTTTCATCAAGCAGTGCAACGCGGGTGCCTCGTACAGGTGTGATGTTTGGTGGGTTTGGTTTTCCTTTTCCTGCTTGCCAACCATCAACTTTCACTGTTTTTAAGGGTTGGTGTCTTTTACACATCAACACACGCGGAACTTGTTACACGCGTAGACACACAAAAGAAAGTAACGAGAGCAGCGACGATGCCTCTGAGTGTGTTCTTCTCATCATGGCTGCTCACACAAGCCTGAATAATTGAAGCGTCAGGTGTTCACCACTAACCCCCTCAACTTCACAAAAGATAAAATCAGTAGCAGAACCTCAAACACAGAATTTAATCTGCATTTTAAGAATAAAGCGAGTTGTATGGTCTCAGAAACCGCATAAGTATGTATTTTAGAAATGACTTAAAGAGTATGTGATGATTTAGTTGAGAAGTTAGTAACTGTTGTACATGCACTACTCGCTGGCTACAATTGATTTGTGTCTCCAGTGCTAAAATGAAAGAAGCAAATTTGACTGCATTTAGGGCAAGAGATTAAACTGTAAATTTACCTTAAATGAATTACTCAGCACCTACCATAAATGATCTAATGTTACCACTGTAATCACAGTTACTAAACGTTTCGTGTTGATACTGAATAAATGACAGCTGAAGCTGAATAACTCATAGTAAATAATGATAGATACTGAATCATTCATAGTAGTTTGAATTATTTATAGCTGAGTATTTTATAATAGATACTCTTATTACTCTTATTAGATACTGGGTATTTCACAGTGGATACTAAATAATTCAGTGTAGATATTGAATAATTCGTGTTAGATACTGAATAATTAATAGCAGATACTGAATCAATTTCAGTAGATACTCAATAACGTATAGTAGATATACGAAATAATGTACAGTAGAATAATTTATAGTGGATACTAAATAATTTGTAGTGGCTACTGAATAATTTATAGTAACTACTCAAAAGTTCTAATGAGAGAACTAAATATAACCTTCAATAAAACCTGCTGAGAGAAACAAAGCCACTGAAATGGAGCCACCGAACTGAGTTCTTGCTTGCATTGCTGACAGGAGGCTAAACAAATATTTTAGCACGAACGTCATTCCTTCTGATCAGAAATGACAGGAAGGAAGACAAGAAGATTAACCTATAGCAACTTCATTTCCAACTCATTCAGCTACAAAACTTATAGATTACCATTACAAAAAATACTGAATCATTTACAGCAGATACTAAATCGTTATTAGTAGTTTCAGAATATTTTATGGCAGATACTGAATAATTCATTAAAGTTACTAAATGATTCATAGAGGTTACTGAATAATTTATATTTATTAACAATAAAACAACTTAAGCAAACTACAAAACATATATTTCAGTTTCATATAAGTTACTGAATAATTCATGGGGAGTTATAGAGTCACTTAAGAAAACTTGAAGTTTAAATGACTTTAGCTGAAGTGCATGTATTTAAATAATAATAAGATTACTTACACATAGCATGCATAATTTGCATTTTAGATTAACAGTAGTAAACCAGTAATTTAAAGGTGTTACTTAATAATAATGAGTGATTTAACTGATATTTATACATTACTTACAAGTAGATTTCTACTTCATAGTAGTTACCAGATGATTTATAGTAGTTTTTTTAACTACTGAAATTAGGGACTGAATAAAAAATATCAAAGCAAAGCCTGTTTTTCAGTGGCCTAACTGTGACCTCTGACCTTGTAGACTTCTCCATATGTTCCTCCTCCGACGCGCAGCAGGATTTCGAAGTCGTCTTGAGGGTTTCTAGTGGAGATGTCCAGAGAGTCCATCGAGCCAGGGACACGTCCTCTCCCGCATGGGTGTGCGCGCGTTTGTCTGTGTACGCGCGCGAGTGAGAGAGAGAGAGAGAGTGTGTATGTGTGTGTGTGTGTGTGTGTGTGTAAATGTTCTCTCGTTCAGCTGCGTAACAGAAAGTTTTGCAGATCCACTCTCAAAGGACTGAGCATACACCTTTTTCCTCGTCACACACAGGCCCCCCCTCTATCTCTTTTTCGCTCTCGCTCTCAGGGTCTGTGTGGTTCATTTAAATTAAACTTGGTTTTATTTCCTGTTTGGCGAGAGTGTGTGTGAGTATGTGCATGTGTGTGTGTGTGTGTGTGTGTGTGTGTGTGTGAGAGAGAGAGAGAGAGAGAGAGAGAGAGAGTGTGTGTGTGTGTGAGAGAGAGTGAGCAATAGTTTTAAAATGATGTGTGTGTGTGGTGTGATGAGTGTCATAAAAGTGTGAATGTGTTTTTGTTAGCTGTTTGACATAGGTAATAGAACATGTGCGTGCGTGTGTGTGTGTGTGTGTGTGAAATGTTTGTTGATTAAACCAGAGGAAAAAACATATAAAACTCCTGACCATATACATATAAAATAATACACTAGGGCCATATTATAATTACCTAGAGAAGAGAAGTGACACATATATGGTTCCACATCCTGACATGTATAAAACTGTGTGCGTATATGTGTGTGTGTGCGTATATGTGTGTGTGCGCGCGCGTACTGTGCTCTGCAAAGCTGCACTGCTTGTGTGGCTCTGAATGGTTCAGCTTCCTGTAGAGCGAGAGAACCAAAGTGAAACCAGAAAAACTGCTTCCACTCAGGCCTTATCTCAGCTCACACACCGTAGCTGGTAAAAAAAACATATTTTACATGCCTTTTCACACACCGTAGCACACACTCCCGTCCAGCTATGTTCATTTATTTTCATCACTGTATATTCATGCAATTTTGTGACTGACTTAAAAAACCCTAATGACCCGTGGTTTAATACAGTCAATGTAACCAGACCACCATCTGCCATCTGGTGGTCAGAGATTGGACAGGCCTTGGCTGACTTTTTACCTGGACAAAATCGCATTTATATAAAAATATTTTCAAAATATTATTAATTGGTCAAACAATATGCATATTCTGTGACATTGACAGGAAGGCAGTCCTGAGTGATGCTTTCACTTAACAGTAAACTATTAAGCAGGAAATGTAGAAAAAAATATCAATGGTATTTTATGGTGCTAAACTATGCATTGCTTTAAAATTAATTGTACAATTCTACAGTAAATAAAACGATTTAAAAGCAATTCAAAAACTTTAAAATCAGTTACAGTTACAGAACATTAAACTTTAAACAATCAATTCTCAATCATTTCTTGACCCTTTAAAATCATTTGTGAACATTTTCAATTCATACAAGCATAATCAATTGCTTGCAGAACTTTAAGTAAATTCTAGAACATTATCATAATTTCTAGAAATTAGAAATCAATTCTAGAACATTTCAATTTTGTTATTAGTGTGTATCCTTTCCCCCACATTGTTCTTCCTTCATACGTTAATTTGCACCCTTTCTTTTGAAGCCCAGCCAGTAGGGGGCAGTGAAGCACTGTCTCAGTGTAGACCACCACCCCAGGTGTTTAGACAGGAAATGTGCTGAACAGATTTCAGACTATAAAAAAAAACAGAAGTGTGGGGTAACTAGTTCCATTTCCTCAATTCCCTTTACTTAAGAACATTTTTGGTTAAATTTTTATTTTTCAGAGCAGTTTCCATGGACCAGAATACTGTCACACCCACACCGCACCCACAAACAAACAAACACAACAAATAAATGAATTCAGTCAAACTTCAGTGATATTAAACAACGTTTTAATATGAAAAAAAGAACAACAACACTCCTTAAAATCAGTAAAGCACAGTTGGATTTATCCTTTTCAGAATTGAACATTTACTGTGGTGGTGAATAGAACCAGACATCTACACAATTTTTTTAGGGCGTATTTGGCCACTTGATGCCCTAAACGTATTCCTCCAACCATGACTGGATTTAGTTAAAGGATGAAAAACAATGTCTCAGGCATCCGGCAGCGCATTCATAATCGTTATACTGACTTTTTGTGAGGGAGCTTTTACAGGGAGACGTCTGGTTCCATTCACCACTACTGTGAAGCCACATATTTACCTCAAATTTAAAATCAACTTTCAGCTTTTGATGCCGCAAAACCTAAAAGTGTGGAGAAAAAAATCCCTGAAAATCCCATGGAGCTAATCCTGAAGGTAGTACATGATGAAGTTCGAGTTTTCTATTGTAGAATATCAGCGGATCAGACCTGAAAAAAAAACCAACAAAAAAAACAACATTTTATTGTGAATTCAATGCGGTATATTTCATATACTTTTTAACATTAACAATTTTCTGCTTCATTCCATCAGTAAAAAAAAGTAACACACTGCATTATAGAAAGTGCATTTTAAAGTCTAACATTTAGAGTTTAACAAGAGTCAACAAGAGGAGTTAAAAATGACATTCCATAGTTACATACAGTATATGTGCTGTATAACTACAGACACCAGCTAAATGTTTCTGATTATTGCATAGATAGGTAGAGTTTTCAAAGCCTCACTTGTTCATTACCCTGTAAAAAGACTGGTCATTAAAAAGTACTTTGGCTTTTGTAAAGGAAAAATCTCTCATATCCGACCAATTCATTATCTGAGGTTCAATATAATTTCAAGTTTAAAGCAGACAAATGAGCAAATTAGCTTACTAACTACATGTGAAATCATTAAAAATCTGTAAGGTAAATGCTTAAGAAAACCTCTGTTAGTGTATTGTTCGTTCAATGAACTTAAAAATTTAAGTAAACTATAATTTCCTTCTTTTTTTTTTACATTTCTGCCAGCTTTCTGCAGTGCAGTTAATTCTCATTCTCTTTTCTCTTTTTCGTTATTCTCTCCGGTTCTTTTGTTCCATTAGTTCCTGTTCCATTACTTCCATTAGAAAGTCTTTCCATAAAAAAGTTTTAACTTCAGACTTGAAAACTTGGGTGAACCTCCATTAATAACTTATTAGAATGTAATACATACACTAGCATTCAGTTCTGTCACCTTAAGTAAATCAATCCTTAAATGAACCAAGTTTCTTTCTTTATAGAAAGAATGCAGTTTTTTATCAACCAGGCTGGCTGCCTTACAGTTCTGATTTCTTTTTTAGTTTTGTATCTTAAACGATGATTGAAACAGATTCTGTTCTGTTGAATTACAGTTGGAAGATGAACATTTTAAGGCAGAGGTTCTGAAGCCATTTTTAAGCCAGATTACAAAATGTAAGTAAAACACTGAACTGCATGTTTAAACCATTCTTTTCATTAACCTTTTTGATTATCTGTTATTATTTTAAATTTTAGAATGGTAGGCATTTTACTGTGTGTCACTTAGGAATTTAAATGTTACCAAAATGAGCCCTTTTTCTTTTATGCTCTTTCATTCATCTTCTGTCTGTTATTTTCTCAGCCCCCTTTATTTCTGTTCATTCGCTCTTTTTTCTCTCTCTGTGTCAGGCACTACTGGGACAGTGTTTGGGCCCCTACAGCTTTGAAGCATTGGGCTACCTACTAGTGTGTGTGTGTGTGTGTGTGTGTGTGTGTGTGTGTGTGTGTGTTTGTGTGTGTGTGTGTGTTTGCGTCTGTAAGGAGGTCCAGGCAGCATCACTGCTGACACACTGTTGCCGCTAAAGCCAGATTAGTGTGTCTAAAACAGGCCGGAGAAATCTGCCACCCGGCCCCTAATACACAACCCTCTGTCACCCCCAATAACTCACACACACATAATCCCTTATGCCGTGACCCAACACACACACTCAGACACAGACACACACAAACACTCACAGACACACACAATACACACATTCTGCTCACGAAAGCATTTCTACATGGATATACACACAACATTATTCACATTCAACAAAAACAGTTTTAAACTATACACACACATGCAAAGTGCACACCTATAGACCTGTGCACACACTATGCACTCAACCTGTGTGGCCAGGCCATGAGAAACATTAATTATATTATTTTAAATCTATAAAACTCAAATGCGTTCTTTGATAGCAGTTGTTGTTAGTTCAGACATTTTCTGTTGATTAATTGAGGACCAGAGGTGCGTAGACACTCATTGTGTTTCGAACTTTCTTTATCCTCTTCTGTCTGGGGTGTCTGAAGCAAGTCTTGGAACCATTTGGTAAAACGGTATGAAACTGGTGTGGCTGCCATATTCAATGGCAGGTCACAAAGATGGTTCACAAAGTTTGTTCAAGCTTTATCAAATTTGGCACAGTTGATATTTAGACCAAGCTTCACAAAAGGTATTAGACAGTGTTTTGATTTTCACAATTGATTGTCAATCACATCCACATCTTTACTTTACCTTTGTTAACTGACACTACAGGCAGACAATGACCTGTTCCTCGATTTGATAAGCCATACATTTTCACTTACTCAATGTGGTTCTATGCTGCTAACTGTTTCCTGTGCAACATTATAAGTACAATATTAAATATTATTAATTCTGGATGGTTTATATCGCTTTCCCAGTTCACTGTACATTGCTGTATTGTCTACTTACTGAATTGTCAGAGTTTGATTTCCCAGTTACACTTCTGTTACCCTGCTGTGTTAAATTACATTGTTATGGTGTGTATTTATTGTGTTTTGTTGATCGTCTCTGTCGTAACTCGCACTCTGTTAAATGTTGCTATATGTTGCGCCATGGTCCATGGAGAAACATTGTCTCATTACACCCTATAAGTGCACTGTATTGTCTCAGATTTACACCCCATTCATAATATACTGTTATGTTGCTTCATTGTCAATGTATTGCATTGTTTTGTCATCCCTTACACTTTGTTAAATCATACTTATAGGGCAACAAAAGTCACTCTGGAAGGTTTACATTTCATTTACAGTTTACTGTTTTATTACATTTATTACTGTTAAATTGTTATGGTGTGTATGTATTGTGTTGTCTCTGTCGTAACTTGCACTCTGTTGAATGTAGCTATATGTTGCACAGCGGTTAATGGAGAAATGTTGTCTCATTACATTGTATATGTGTACGCTGATGACAATAAAGTAACCTTGAATTTTGAACCATGAGCCTGGCATAGTGAAAATAATTTGGATTCATGAAAAGGGGAGTATTTCAGTTTCTTATGTTATCAGTGCATGCCAACCAATTCCACACAATTTTCTCAGCCCTCCCATAGCTATTGTGCACTACAATTTGCAGGAAGATGCCTGTTGAATATCTTCTCTGTGTAGGATGCAATTCATCCTGGCAATGGCAATACAGTTTCATTAGTATAGCACACATACACATATATTAGACTGGTACGCAAACACACAGCAACATAGCACTTTCAAACGGCATGTTCTCATCTATTTATGAGACACCTTAGTGAATGTTCAGAGAATTTTACAAAAAAAATTAAATTAAGTCTTGTGTCAAGGTTTAAAGTGATTATTCATGAACAGGAAGACAAGGCTGAAAGATAAAGGTGAAAGAAAGGTGTCACCAAACTTTTGACCTGCCACATAATTTCCTTTTCACCTTGAGACATGTACAGATATTGTAAATTCGTTATACGATCAGTATATAACACTCACTCATTTAAATGTAGTTACACAATTATATAATTTGTTGCCTAATGAAACGTTTTAAATGCCATGCTATAACCACAGAAGTCAATCTGGATTACAATTCATCTATATTAAAACCACCTTCCTAATATTGTGTACTTCCCCTTTTACCCCCAAAACAGCCCTGAACTATCAAGGTGTGGACTCCACAAAACCTCTGAAGGTGTGTGGTGGTTTTTGCAACAATATGTTCGCAGTAGATCCTATAAGTCTTTGAAGTTGTGAAGTGGGGCCCTCATAGTGACCATTTGTCATATGTGAACACACCACAGCACACTGCGTGAACAGTATGAAATTTTACTCTGCATTTAGCCCATTCACCAAGTGAAACAGTGGACAGCCAGGAATACAGCACCCTGGGAGCAGTATGTGGAGATGGTACCTTGCTCAAGGGTACCTCAGAGGTGCCATTTTGGAGACGGAGTCAACACCTTGAACTCATGTACCTCTAACAGTGTTTGCAGTGTGGCAGGGCGCTCTGTCGTTTAGAAAGAGGTCATTGCCATTGGGCAATACAGCTGCCATGAAGGGGTATAGTTGGACTATAGCAATGTTCAGGTTGATGTTTCATGTCAAAGTAACATCCTTGTGAATGCAGGACCCAAGCAGGATCCACTACCTGATGCTATCTCTTGCCGTAAGATGATGCACCAAAAAGGAAGCAAGTGTTTCTATCCCATCCTACCACAGTTTTACTGTCGCTGTGACCATTCTAGAGAGTTTGTCCTGGCAGGATATCATAGTCCAATCACCATTCTGAGGAGCCCCTCCACTTTCAGGTATTTTTGGTTTGGTTGGATATCACCAACTTTGCTCTGACAGATTCACATGTCAAGGCAATTTGTATCGAAGTGCAGACATTGCCTTACATTCTGTATGAAGTCTGAGTGGGCACACAACTCAAATTTGTCATATGTAACCTGGTGTAGCTTAAGAAGTAAAAAGGTTTGTTTTATATTGCCATCCAGAGTTTAATTGTGATATTGCTATGTAAGCTGACTAAAAAGAACAAATTGTTCAATACAGTGTGTCTATTAGAGGGTACAATGGCTGATTGGGTAGTTAATCGATGAGTAAATTAACAGTTAGCAAACTGCAAACTTTAACCTTCAAACTGTCGTTTTACTCAATGATTATGTAACCAATCAGCCACTGCCCCCTCTGAGAGATTGGAAATGAGGCATTTCCGATATAGAAATGTATACCGGATTTAAAATGTGCTTGCCCATAGAAGAGGCTTGTAATGTGTTTTGGGCAGTGGTCCAAATATTTATAGTCACAATTACACAGGTAAAAGCACAGGTGCTCATTAAACACATGAGCATTCTAAACATGTCTACTTATATTTATAATTACCAGATTTCAAATAACTAGATTTATTGTAAATGTGATTGGCTTCTAGTGTGACTCATGATTTCCACCACTGTTCAGTATATCCTCTCAGCATATTTTCATTTAGACTTCATTTAGGGTTTCTGATCAAATGGACAGAAGGAGCACAGTGTTCTCCACATCAGTGTGTATGTGTGTGTGTTCATTCATTGGCTTGAACTAGACCTGCAAGGTGATCAATGCCTTTGTGTTTTTGTAGCACATGATGCTTTTGTGGTGTGTGTGTAGTGTTCGAGTGTGTGTGTGTGTGTGTGTGTGTGTGTGTGTGTGTGTGTGTGTAAAACAGCACTCTATTGTGCGGTGGCAGATTGGGTAAGAGTTTGTTCAGCAGTGTGTGCTAATTAGACACATTCCACAGGATTACACCACCAATTAAGCATCAGAGGCCTATTGTATGTGCCTCTGCATCACAAGCAACAGGACTGTTTGTGTGTGTGTGGTCAACAGCGCAAGCAAGTTCAGCAAATTGTGTGACTGTAACACATACACGTTTTGGGATGTGTATTGACCTTAGCCTATATGATGGCACTTCTCATATTAATGTCATTTAATACATAATTCAGGCATAAAGCAGATTTTTTAGAATGAGCTGGAGTCAGGTCACTAGTCACTTCCAAGTCAAGGAACAAGTCAGTTTAGAATAGGTCCAGGTCATGAATCTGTCAGGAGCGAGTCCGAATTGTGTCACTAGTCAGTGACAAGTCAAAGCCAGTTATGGGTGAATCTAAGCCATATAACCATGAATCTGAGTTGGGAGTCAGTTGAAGATGGGTCAGAGTCTTAAGTCAGTTTACAGCAAGTTCGAGTTTAGTCATGAGTCTTTAAAGGCAAGGTTGAGTTACAAGTCAGTTAAAGGTGAAATCATGAATCGGTTAAGGGCAAGTGTGAGAGTCATGAGTCTGATGAGGTATGAACCAGTCAACAAGTGACACAAATCTAAATCATGTACTGGACTTTCAGCCTCAGTTAAAGGCAAGTCATAGTTGAGTTATGAGCCAGCTGTGGATTTGTCTGAGTGGAGACATTTAAGAGAGAGTCCTATTCTAGTACATGTGAGTCTGTTAAGAGTTTGAGTCGCAAGTCAAGTTGCAAGCCAGCCTTCAGAATCAATTCAACAGACTCAAGTCACACTATAACAGTGTTGAGTACTTGTGCTTGCTTGAATGAGAATATATGTATGTGTGTGTGTGTGTGTGTGTGTGTGTGTGTGTGTGTGTGTGTGTGTGTGGCACGTGGCTGAGTGTGGAGAGGGATTATAAAGCTCAGGCTGCTGCTCCACTTCCTTGATTACTCCTGTGCCCTCTCTCCGCCTGACGCCATATGGACACACATACACACACACACACACCACATGCTGGGACCCCCCAACTGTACGACCCCCCACTCTGACCTCATAACCCCCAACCAGCATCCACCATGCAGTCTGTCCACACATACAAGCCATGTGTTCCAAACAGTAGAGCGAATGAGCGCACGCGTCAGTGCTCATATCAGCTTTGTTTTGCGCTTGGGTACATACGACTCTGTGTGTGTGTGTGTGTGTGTGTGTATGTGTGATTGGCACGTGCACAGTCATCAGCATTGACCATGAGCTTATTAATCAGACTTTATGAATGGGAAACAGCTGCGGCCGATCAAACAGGTTTACGCAGCCATATATTCGCAGGAACAGAACAGGGTTTGTCTGCAAATTCAGGACTTTATACATTCACACACATTCCACTTAATCTTCCCTCACATTTTTCTCCCTCATATAAAGGAGTAGTTGAGCAAGAAAAAAAACATTTTCATAATTTTCTGCAGTCAGTCAGTCAAAACAAGTTTTCTTTTTTAGTTTGGACTCTAATACTGTGTCTTAAACCACAAGTCTGCCTTAATGAAGAGTTGGATACAGTTCAGGATTGTTTGTTTGATTTGAGTGACTATTGAATTCTAGTGTTAGCAACTAGCTCTGAACAAAAGGAGCCAATTTTGGACTCCAAACACATCTCAGGTGATCAGCCAGTGCAGTGCTGCGTGCTCTTGTTTTCATTCACCAAACCATCCCTTTTAACTGTAAGGCTCTGCATCTTCTTTACCAAAGTAAAAAAAGTTATAATGTAATAATCATAAACAATATTTTAGATAAAAACAGAGGTGGTCAGAGAGATTTTGGTGTGAAATGCTCCATTCTTGAGAAACTGCTCACAGTAGAGGTGAATGGAACCAGACGTCTGCCTCTCAAAGCTCACAGAAAGTTATTCTATGAACTGGTTATGTATGTGTTGCCTGACGCCTGAGACATTGTTTTGCCAGAGTTTTGAGAAGTTTTTGTGGGGGAGGGTACATGCGGGGCAAAATAGACTGATATATTTTTCCATCATCAGCATTCCATATAAACACTCAGAAGACAAGTAGAGTGCAGGGAGAATGTATGTTTCAGCCACAGTGTCTAGAGACCATAACCAAACTCGTTATCTAGAGTGGCAGTTCCCAGACCATTGTTCTTCCTTTTCCACACTCAGTTCCATTAATAAACTAAAAACTGTGGTTCTCTCAGGCCTCCAGCCTGTACATTTGATGAAACATCAGTCAATGTTTCCTTTTTGTGAGCCCATGAAGATAAAGTTTTCTAACCAAAATCTGGAAAAGGTTAGGACAAAATAAAGCTTTCCTATCATGACGTGTCTTTAATTTATTGTATGATTGTTTATTTAACTCTATCATCTACCAGTGAAGGCCACTTTAATAAGCAAGTCAAAGGCATAGTTTTATGTGTTATGTGTTAAAATCTCAGAGTAAAAGTCCATAATTTGTCTTTGTTTCAAATATGAACATAATTAATTCTGGTAAGACTACTAAGCTAATTTGCTGGAGTTAGCTAGGATTATTTAGCTTTTTGTGCTAGCTAATGCTAAAGCTTCAAGACCCCAGGCCCTCAGCAATACTGTCTGTAAACAAGTGTATAAACTTCTTGTCATAGTCCAATTGAGTAAAACTATTTGCCAGCTACTTATCTAGTATTTATAACCAGCATTTGTGTGTATAGGCACCTTTCATAATGTGTTTTTTCTGCAGGGTTTTATTGGATTTATTTAGACTTACATTGTTCTTGTCTCTGTGTATGTGTCTGCGAAGCCAAAGAATTTTCTTCTAGGGATCAATAAAGGATTCTGATTCTGATTGCTAAAGCCTTAATCCCCAGACCCTTATTGTATTGTCTGTAAAAAGGTGTGTAAACTTGTGGTGTGGCAACTCCAATTAAGTGAATTAAGTTTTCCATGATTTCCATTTGAAATTTGAAATTTACAGATAAAAAAGCTTCTAGATTACTCAGTGATGGTTTTTACCTAATGCTAAAGCAGGGTGAGTAATGATGGGCTGTTTAATGGACGGAAGGGACACACATCCATCATTGTACTGTCACAGCGGGTGCTAACCTGCATAATCTGTGGGCAGACATACACACACACACACACACACTGCAGATGTGCTGACACACTCAGACACCCACCTGCTGCCGTCTGCCAGGGATTATCAATCTGTCTGCTCCAATCTGCCATGGAGAGGCTGTGTGTGTGTGTGTGCATTTGTGTGTTTGTGACTAATATATGTATTACATTCTCACACTGCTGTGTCTCCTGCACAAACATACAAACTGGAACCAAAGTTAATCACAAACTGCTAAATTGAAATTTAAGTGATATAACACATACACATACACACCAGTTACTTCTAGCTGAACTAAGCCTAAAGATTGTGGAACTTCTGCCTATCTATCTACTATCTTAACTGCAGCTACCTCTTTTAACATGTACGTATTGCACAATGTACAGATGCCATTCACTTTATCACACCATCTTTATTACTTTGTTACTTATCTATCTATCTATCTATCTATCTATCTATCTATCTGTCTATCTATCTATCTATCTATCTATCTATCTATCTATCTATCTATCTATCTATCTGTCTGTCTGTCTGTCTGTCTGTCTGTCTGTCTGTCTGTCTGTCTGTCTATCTATCTATCTATCTATCTATCTATCTGTCTGTCTATCTATCTATCTGTCTGTCTATCTATCTATCTATCTGATTAATTGAAAGTGTAATCCCATTGAACTAAAACTCCAGAACCCAAATAATTCACACTAAATGAACAAAAGTATTGGGGCGCCTGACCATTAAAGCAAAAGGGACTTTCATTACATTGCATTCAAATTCATACATATAACAGCTTCCACTCTTCTTGCAAGGCTTTCCACATTATCTTGGAATGTCTCTGTGGGAATTTGTGCCCATTCATTCTGTAGATAATTTATAAGGTCAGACACTGGTGTTAAATGAAAAGGCCTAGCTCGCAATTTCCATTTCAGATCATCCCAAAGATGTTGGATGGGTTTGAGGTTGGGGTTCTGTGCAGGTCAGTCGAGTTCTTCCACACCGAATTCATACAGTCATGTCTTTACGGAGCTTGCTTTGTGCACTGCGGCACAGGTATTCTGGAATAGAAAATGTTCTTCCCCAAATTGTGTCCACAAAATTGGAAGGATGGTGTTGTACAAAATCTCTTGGTCTGCTGAATCATTAAGATTGTTCCTCACTGGAAGTAAGGGGCCTCGCCCAAACCCTGAAAATCAAGGATGTCCCAATACTTTTATCCGTATTGTGTATAAACTAACAGGCGACTGTAAATGATTAAACAGTGAAAGAGAATGTAAATTCTAGAACACCGGGATTAAACATTTTATAACCGTGAGAAAATTACGTTCTAGAAAACGGAATTATTGAAAATCTAGACAAGGGTAAAAGATCTAGGATTGAAAATAAGAACACAACGCCAACAAGGAAAATTCTAGAACACTGACTGATCAAGAAATTCTAGAAAATTTTCTGAAAATATTTTTGAAAAAAAGACATCGTAGTGTTGATCGCAAACACGCACACACACACACACACACTCACATGCACGCAAAAGCGTGGAGACAGTATCGGTGTCTTCTAAGAATTATTCTTTATCTAATTTTTAATTATTCCGTATTTATGGTGAATTATTAAGTGTATACAATAAACCTGATCTAATGTGGAAGTGCTGTTGTTATGAGAGTGAGGGACAGAGATTAAGAGTTTATTTATTTTTTTATTAACTAAGAAATCATATGAACCTTGTTTATTTAAATTACTGTTAATATGACATTTGTAAAGTGTTGTAAAATAAATAAATAAATAAGGAAAGAAAGAAAGGAAGAAATGAGCTGAAAAGTTCTGCAGTGTTATGCAATGTTGTGGAACATACAGACACACGCACACGCACACACACACACACACACACGCACACACACACACACACACACACAATCAGGCCATAGTCACAAGCCCAACCCCTTCCACTGCCCCCCTCCTCCTCTACTTCTACACACACTCCAGCACTGTCTCCACGTACCTTTATTTGTCCGAATGGTCACCTCCACTGTCCCCCTCTTCTGTCCTCTCTACATCCATCTGTCCGTCTGTCCATCCGGACCAGGCCCGAGCTGAACAGAACCATGTCCGAATCATCAAAACCTGACAAACTGACATCTACACCCCCCGCCCACACACACACACACACACACACATACACACGCCTAGCCCCGGGCCTCCTAAAGTTCACCAACATCTACGAATTTGCTTCAGATTCAGCTCTTTTTCCTTCTCTTTCCTTCTCTTTCACTCTCCTCTCTGCCTCGTTCTGTCTATCCTGTCCTCCACTGTCAATCTGAACCCAAACCGCTTTTTCCTCTCTTTATCCCGAGGTAAGATACTTACTTTTCAGATAAAGCACATTATGATAAATCGGCTGAACTGTGCGTGTGTGTGTGTGTGTGTGTGTGTGTGTGTGTGTGTGTGTGTGTGACGGTGTCAGTGTCAGTGTGTAGCGAACAAATAGCATGAGTGTATAGAGAGCTGTGTGTGTGTGTGCGACTGCGTAACTTTAAGCCCATGGCCAGTTCACAATTAGTCACTGGAATCAGAATAGAATCAAATTGTCATTCTTTTGTGGTTTATTTTCCAAAACACACTCTTTCTCCCTCACTGTATAGTATACTTGTTGTCATATAAAGATCTTTGAAAGATCATTGAGTGTAATGTGGGATTTCAAAGTGAAGTCTACTTCATGATTAAAGTGTGTCTGCTTTTAATGTTCAGGTGTTCTACTAATGTGTTTAAATTGAATAGCAGTTGGAATGCCAATAGTAATATAAAAGTAATATTGTTAATAGAATACATTAAGTCGTTTTTAAATATAGTTTTTAAAAACTACTGTATAATATTTATCAATTTCTTTAAAATAGTACATTTGTATGACAATACTTGAATATTACTAGAATACATTAACAGTAGTATATTTTAAACTCGTAATAATTAAGAGTAGTGTGTTAATAATAACAACGAATTATATAAGAATAGGCTAATTATAGAACTTCATTTTAATGCTAGTACTAGTGATATTAAATACAATATAATACATCAATAGCACTATGTTTTGAAGCCAGAACTTATAATATCTACGAATAATACGTACTAATTTAAGAGTGTGTTGATAATAGTAGCATTTTTAATATTAGAACTACTAATATGGAAAACTGGTTTACAATAGTACTACAGAACTAGTAATATGTAATGATAGCACTAGTAATATGCAATGATATGTTATAAATTGTTGCCAATTTAAATACTGGTGCTACTTACATATGAATATATGGTTAAAAATGAATTTTATTGTAAAACCAGCACTTGTAATATAAAACATTTTAAGATTATTAAGGATACATTTAAGTACTATATTTTAAAACTACAAGTAGTAGTATTAAAAAATATTTTAATAACAGTAC
Organism: Brachypetersius altus; assembly: GCA_037974465.1. NCBI lineage: Eukaryota > Metazoa > Chordata > Actinopteri > Characiformes > Alestidae > Brachypetersius > Brachypetersius altus. Next base: position 24,203,270 of record JBBPDB010000001.1, read on the forward strand.
TACATTTGTGTGACTTATAAGAATAGTGTAATAATACTTACATTCACTCTTATATACTACTAAAATATAAGAAGAGATTAAAGTTAGTATATTTTAGTATCAGTGCTATTAATAATTAAGAACAAGTCAATACTGTAATACTGTTGATAGGTATATTTAGGAATGAACGAGTAATGACTGTAATAAACGAGTAACTTAGTAGTTTACTACTACAGTTTTACAAAACTATGCACGTTTAAAAATACTAAATAAGTAGTACTTCATACTATATTCAAGAATAAGTTTAGAATAATACTATAGTATTAGTACTTTAATACTACATTTAAGAATAAGATAAAACAATACTTTTATTTAATTTAATATTAGAGCTAAAATAAACTTGAAAGCATTATATTAGTAGCACTTTAGTACTATATTTAGGAATAGGATATATAGGAATAGGATACTATTTTAGAAGTAAAATAACAGAATATTAGTAGTTTTGTATTACTATATTGAACAATGAGTTAAAAATAATAGTATATTAGTAGTCTCGCAATTATAGATTTATAAATAGGTTGGTAGCAGTACTGTATTAGTACTTCAGCACAAATACTACACGTTAGTATTTTTTCATTAGGTTGGTAAAGTTACTGTCTTCAGTAAGGGCAGGTGGTGGCCCAATGGGTAAGATGAGCAAGAGGTCATAAGTTCGAATTCTATCTTTAACATACCACCACTGGGTCCCTGAGCAAAACCCTGAACTCCAAGTTACGCGGGGGAGACTGTCCCCTGTAGTTATGGGATGGAAGTCGCTTTGGATAAAAGTGTCTGCTCAGTGCCGTAATTGTAATACAAATAATAACTGTGGTACGAATTTTAATCTATATTATGGCCTGTGTTTTGCACTCCTACGCGTTATTTACTGCAGAATCTCAGTCTGATCTGTAGTTGTAGTTCAGCCTCCAAAAACTCATTTCTAAAACTCATATTCAAAACTTGGACCTCAGAGTAACTGCAACAAGTCCAAGTTTATTCAGAACATGTTTGTGCTTTCAGTGTGTGTGTGTGTGTGTGTGTGTGTGTGTGTGTGTGTGTGTGTGTGTGTGTGTGTGTGTGTGTGTGTGTG
>JBBPDB010000001.1:24218069-24230036 GCA_037974465.1 Brachypetersius altus
TGTCGCTAAAACTAGGTCAAATCACCCAAATCACTCAATCCGCATCAAGTCATTAAGATGAAGCGGTCGTGGTTTAGACCTTGGACTATTTTGTGAATAGCGGCTGGAGTTTAAAAGGTGCTGCTTGTAGCGACATCCAGTGTGATAGGTTTTGAGAGTCCTAAAATGATTCCGTTCTTATGTGTTCCAACAATGTAAGTCTCATAGCTCCAGTTCAGTACCAACATTTGGACAATAAACATGTCTTGGCTGATCAACATCTGGGGTCAGTGTGTGAGTTTTGCTCAACTGCTTCAAAACAATGATTCCACAAGTTAATGTTTCAATTATACTGAACAAAAATATAAACGAAACACTTTTGTTTTTGCTCCCATGGGCTGAACTTATTGTAGGCAGTCTAAGGCACACCTGTGCAACGTTCATGCTGTCTAAACAGCACTTTGATATGCCACACCTGTGAGGTGGGATGGATTATCTCAGCAAAGGAGAAGTGCTCACGAACACAGACTTAAGACAGATTATTGAACAATATTTGAGAGTAATGGGTCTTTTGTGTATGTAGAAAATGTTTCAAATCTTTTGAGTTCGGCTCATGAAAAAATGTGAGCAAAAGCAAAAGTGTTGCATTTATATGTATGTTCAGTGTATGAAACATCAACCTAACTTTTTAGGTCAGCAACATTTTAGTCCAGATTTAGGCCTAATCTGGAAAACTCTCAAAGTAAAAAATAATTCTCCCATCATGAAACTGGTCTTGCCCACTTTAAATCAGAGTGGCTCATTCTTCTTCATAACAATGTTGGTGGTTAACCCGACGCAGGACTTGCTCCTGAAGCCCTGACTACAGGTACATGCTAAAGTTTTTCCTCTGTAAATTTATTTTCTCCTCGGTTCATTTTAAGGTGCAAAAACAATCCATTTTCAGTGAGCTGTTTTTGTGACTAGTCAATTGCATCTGCCTCCCTGGTCAACATGAGCCTTCTCAAAACGGTGTCCATAAAGTTACAAGCACAGAGTTGGCCAAAATGTCTTGATTATGTTGAAGCATTAAGATTGCCCTTAACTGGAAGTAAGGGACTTGCCCTAACCCTGAAAAACATGGAATAGTCCAATACTTTTGTCCATATAGTGTATCATAAAGGTAACAAAAGTAGGTTGTGTAGAAACTACTTGGTTCAGATAGATAAACTGACAAAGTGGACTTTGACAAAGGGGGGAAAACAAAAAAAAAGACAAAACTTTAGGATATGGGCCTTTTAAGGCAGGCGTGTGAGCGATGAGGGGAAAAGCAGAAAAGAAGACAACAGAGACATTCAGTAAATAAGGTTTTACTAGATAAACAGACCAGGCTCTGCAGAGAATAAAAAGCAAACAGAGACCATCCCCGTTTCCTCCTTTCTCTCTGACACAGTGGCTTTTTAAGACTCAAGCTCAATGCACATTTTACGATTCATAACCATACTGGACTGACTGTACCATCAGAGGATAATAGGAGAAACCAACCCTCCCTCCCCCAAAAAAATCAAATCAAAACAAAACAAAAAAATATATATAAAGCACCTTTCATGTTGTGATTCATAAAATCTCTCAACTGGCCTCTCTCGCGGCAGGGAGGGAGGGTCTAAGAGGATGATCGTTCCAATTGGCCAGGTTTGCCTGCCAGTCTTTTTCTGAGGTGGAACATGACAGTTAGTGGCTGAAGTGGGCGGGCCTGGTGGCATCCCCTCCAGGAAAGGAGGAGAGAGGGGAAAAAAGGGGGGAGGGGGAGGGAACGGACGAGTCCAGCTCTCCCTTTCCAAAAATAATAAAAAAAATTAAAAAAAACTACAGCCCCCAGAATTCCACCGTGTAAAAATTTGAGGGTGTGAGGAATACACCAGCATTCCTCAACCTCACCTCTACCTAAGCATCTGTAGCGTCCTGGGATTCCTCAAACAGAGGAACACAAAAATGACAAACTTTACACACTTATAATGAGAGCTAATGGGCAGCCAATGAATTGAATGCATATCTTCATATTATTTTCATTACTTCATATATATATCCAATGACTCATCAGTACATGTTTGCTAGCTGGATAATTTGTTCTTTCAGACACAAGACTAATTTCACAGCGGGAAGAATGTGTTATTTTAAGTGTAGTGGTGTTAATGGAGTTTACAGAGACTCCATCTGATCACCATGGATACCAGAAAACAGTGTGGCAATCCTCATACAATAAAACAAAGAAAGGAAATGGGCCATTTGGGCACAGCTTGAGAAGCACTGCTTTAGGAAACCTGGATTAAATTGTACTCCAGTGTCAGAAAACCAGATAAAGCTTTTTGAGCACAGCTTTGGAAAGACATTCTCAGTCTGATGACTACCAGAACTTTGACTGGCTTCAAAAGTACAATGAAGAACATTAAGCAACGTATTTGCTTTGCTTGGCAACTGCCCATTAGGTTCTATTGTAAGCAATAAAGTGTTTATGTTTTTGATGCAGAGAAACCATCTGCATCACTCAGCTGCTGGCCACGGAGGCGGCAGATGGAGGAGAGGTTGAAAAAGGCCTGAGTGTCCCTTTAAGAGTCCCACAAGTGCATCTCTGCTTCATAGCAACCCTGAAAATGTATAAATGCTGAATAAAGACTCTTTTTGGTCTCCCCGAAGGTCCACCTATACCTGAATATTTACAGAGATTCACATCAGCCCGACTTCTGCGTGGGTCGTAAACTGCAACGAGTACAACCGCTGTAGTGACCGTTGGCTTGGAAATGCAAGTGCTAAGAAATTGTGGGTACCTTACACATAACACAGTATGTGCAACATAACAGTGATAACAACAATGAGTATAATGTTCATATATGAAGGTATAAGGGGCATCAATTCATACATACTTTTGAAGTTCAGTCATAAGACTGTGCACTCTGACAAAATAAACTGAAATGTCACAGGGTAGCTGCATGTGAACTGCTGGAGCAGTGGATGTGGTCACTTTTAGTTTGCTATCAACTGTCCACCAGGTTCATCAACTCTACCCCAACCACCCACTACTGAATGTTCAACCCCCCACCCAAAAAAAAAAAGGAATGTCAGAGTTTGTTCCTTGGGAGAAAAAAAGATGTCCAAAACCCCCCACCTCTTCCCCACCCACCCACAAAATAGTCCCACCTCCCCAGAGATTCTTCATCACAGAACAACACTTAATGAAGATGCTGGTAACAAAACTCATCATCAACTAACAGCCAGTGACGATGCGATCGTGGCATCAGAAGTGTATGTGTTGCCCTTAAGTTAAAAAACGGAAATCACAAAGTGCCCAAAAGCTTCTCATGCAGCGTGTCAGTAAGGAGGGGCAGGAAGTGTGTGGGAGCGTATGAACATTAATCAGGGACTGTCCTGTCTGTGTGAACTGTTGGATGAATTAAACGACAGCCTACAAGCCCTTAAAAACAGCGCCAACCTTTCGCTCTCCTTTCAGATTCACACAGAACACTGCACTTGCTTCCTTCCACTTATACGTGTCTACTTAAATAGCCAACTACTGCAGCTAACAGTTAACCACTGCAGCTAACGGAAGCGGGTTGTCACCAGCTGGCTTGTTATTTTTGTCCACTCTTAGAAACATTAGTATCTTTGCCAAGCTGTGCTTTTAGCCTCTCTAGTTAACGTTGCTTACAATAAAAGCAAGTCACCAACAAGCATATGATTTTGATTCATTTTCATTCATTATTTACATTAGCATGTTTTGTTATGCTGTTTTTATCCACCAGGACCAGCTAATGTTTCTAGAAATTAATGAAGGCTATTAACTAACAATTAGCATAGATAGCATTCGTTACTAATAGAAACAATAGCCTGTCTGGTTGAGTCACTACTTTATGAACCAGAGTCAATAGCATCATTTATAAAGCATGTAAGCTAGAGGACGCAAGTAGCAAGTCTTTTTAACAACATTAACTGGTGTCTATTACCATTTATCCATTTATTCAGTAAAATTAGCATGTTCTTCCTTTAACCCCCAGGGTCAAGTTTGTAATGCTAATGTAGACAATGAATACAAGATAGCAGCCCTTGTTTAATGAGATATTTACATGGTGCTTGCGGCCCAGCCATTTGTTGATTAACAACATTAGCATGTCTGAACATCGTATTCCTTTAATCTTTGAGCTAATGTTGCCAACAACTTTCAGAATCTAGTATCACTCGTTAAGTGTTTTCATAACACTAACTGTAGGCAATCTGCTTACACTTACTAGCAACAGGGATGTCTGGTTGGGCTATTTTTTAACCCTCCTGGTCAAGTTATTACAGCTAATGTTGCTAAAAATGAATGACTGCTAAATAGCATTACGCTATTTGAAGGAAGTGAACTGGTGTGAATTGGTACTTTTTTGGCTAAGCTATTTCTTTAACCACCAAGTCCAGTCAATAGCAATGTAAACAAAGAATGAAAGCTAATTAGCATAAAAAGGAACATTAATGGATATTCACTTTCTTTACATTAACAACATTAGCACACATTTCAAAAGGGGCCAAGACAGAAAGGAAGGAACAAGGAGAAAAGGCAAAAAGAAGTGGCGTAAAGAGTTTAGGAAGGTTGATTTCGTCCTCTGTGTGAATGTGAGCGAGAGTGCATCAGTCTGGCTGTTTGAGGCAGTTCTACAGGAGGGCACCGAGCAGTTTCAGCACACTAAGCCTCCTTTCTCCCCTCATATAATAGTCATCTGTACTCCATTTATAATAAACTTAGTTAAGTATAATAAAGTAGAAAAATATCAAGAGAACATATACACAGTTTGTCATGTCTTTTTGTTTTCTTGTAGTGACTTTTGTTGCTTTGCTTAATTTGTCTGTCTGTCTTTTTAGCATTATGTATGATCTGGGGACCGTGGGCACCGAACATATGACTCAAAGTGAAGTGTGAGATTGCAAAATTCCTTTCCATTGCTTTTTATTTTCATATTGTTGATGTTCTGTCCATTCCATCTGGAGAGAGAGAGAGAGAGAGAGAGAGAGAGAGAGAGAGTGTGTTAAGTGCGTGGTGGTCAGAAGAAATGCCTGCAAGCCCAAGTTATGCTCTGTCTCGTAAAAATATTAACCCATTTAATCCCAAAGGCAACAATTGTTGCCATTTTATTTTTGTTTTATTTTGGAAGCTACAAGTGTTGTTTTGGCTTTGGACAGCTAATGCAAGTTAAAAAAATTAAAAAGAGGTTTTCTTCCATAAATTGCATCAATGTCATGTGACTTGTGTGAATGGAGACATGACCACGCCCCTTTACATCCAGCCTCTGGAAAGAGAAGTCTGCCTCAAACTTGTACAAGAGGAAGTTCGTAAAAAAAAATTAAATAACAGATACTACTAAAATATATTTTGAACACATATTTTCTAAAGGGTCTACTACTAATATTTAATGAGAATTATATTCCTGCATGCATCTTTTCACCGTAAGAAGAGTAAATGTAAGCAACAGTTGTTGCTGCTAGCATAACACTCATAGTGCTAGTTATGCTAGCTGTCAAAGGTTTTGGCTGTTTATTCTATTTATTGTTTTTGTTTTTATTTTTTCTGCACAACTTAAAACTATCAGAAGTCAGGCCAGGGGGTGTTCCATGAGATCTTGGTGGGAAGGGCGGCCTCCCATCGGGGGGTGACCCGCTGGGTCGCTGCGGTGGGATCCACCCTGCTGGGGGCGGGCCTTGGGGTCTTGGATCTTTTCAGTGCATGGATGGCCCTGCACCGGGGGGGCCCTGCGCCGTGTGAGTGGTCGCAGGGGGTCTAGAGGTTCCCTACCCATTCCCTACACATGTAAGACATAGTGGGTGTAAATAGGTCAAACTGAAGAATTTGTTTAAATTTAGACTATGTGGTTTCCCATCGGCAACAATTGTTGCCGAGTATAAAACATACATTTTCACCAACATAACCACCAAGAAATGAAAAAATTCAAACATATTGTGTTGTTAGGGAAGTCTAAGGAGTAAAATGCATGCACTTATTTTGCAGGGAAAAATTTGGGATTAAACGGGTTAAACTGATCGCAGATCTGTCTGAGAGAAACAGGCTGGACAGAGAAGATCTTAATTTTCCTTTCCTCTGGGTACATAGTGACTGTATTAAGCTCATTTATTACAAAAGGATGTCAAGCAGGATTTAAAATTATGAAATTGTTAGTTATACTATACCTTTGAATCTCCTAAACACATAGCCTTTCATGGTCAAACAGCTTTAAAAGATCTCTTAGTCTATAAGCTACTGTTTAAGTGCCAGCACTCATTTAGATGCTGGAGGACATTGTCTTATTCTGCATTGCTTTAAAACATTTCACCAGTGAGTTCCTTCTGGGTTCAGGGACGTTACAGAGACGAGTGCAGTCATGCTGTTTTGGTGGATTTCTCCTGAAGCTGGGAAGAAAAAGACAAGGAGTCAGGCGCCATGTTTACAGGTCTGTCCTACATCTGCAGTTCTGGCATTGAGCCACAAGTGGGCGACTGCTGATCCATCAGTCCATCAAACACAAAGTAAAGTGTCAGTTTAGTCATACGGGAAGAAACCACCATGACTTCTTTCTCTACATTTAACCCATTCACCAAGTGAAGCAGTGGGCAGCACTTGTATCTTGCTTAAGGGTACCTCAGTGTTGCAGTAAGCAGTCCTGGGATACAAACCCACAACCATCTGATCACAGAGCCAACTCCCTAACCACTGGGCCTTCAGCTGCCCTAGCAGTCAAAAGTACAGTACCAGTCAAAATTCTGGACACTCAACCCGACTTTTTGTTTATTTGTAACACGTTTGAACATTTTAGAATAAAATGAGAATAATAATGAGAAATATAAAGGTGTTTATCTTAGAGGTCCAAGCTAATAGTGTTTAGAGTTAAACTACTGGACATCACAGCTCATTGGTTCAAATGCATGAACAAGGACAGACATTCCTCCAGTTATAGAGGGTGATATGATGATTAAATATTAATTTTGGTCAAATGTAGGGCAAGTTGTATTCAATCGCTAAACGAAACTATTTATTGGTGGCATATTTTAAAAAAAACCATATTGTAAATAATGACACATAAATGCAGCAAACACACTATACTCATCTTGAAAGGGCCATAGCATGGAAACCCCAATTTTAAATGTGGGACATAAAACATGTGTTTTATTGTACTTTTTAAAAGCATTAAATAGGTACCAACTCATTTACGTGCTCTGATCAGACACAGCGTTACAACCACTGACAGATGAAATGAATAACACTGAGCATCTTGTTAAAGTGGCACTTATCGAGAGGAAGGCTGTATTAGGTAGCAAGTAAACAGTCAGTTGTAGAGGTTCTTCCTTTTAATCAGGAAGAATGGGGGGGGGTATCCCCTGAGGCAGTGGACAGTACACATCAAAAGTGGTCTAAGGATGGACCACCAGTGAATCGCTCATAGTGTCATGGGCACCCAAGGCATGACGTGAGTGAAGTCTAGCCTCTCTGGTCTAATCCTGGACCCTAAGTTCAGGCTGGCTCTGACAGACAAGTGTGAGAACATATAGTGCATCATAACTTGCTGTGTTTGGGGCTGCAGAGCGGTCAGAGTGCCCATGCTGACTCTGGTCCACCGCTGAAAGATGAGCATCAGCACTGGACCATGGAGTGGTGGGAGGTGTTTTGATCTGATGAATCGCATTTTCTTTTAAACAGTGTGTGTATCTCTCACTTGGGGAAGAGGTAGCACCAGTGTGAGCAGCTCTGGGTAACATTCGGGTGGGAAACCTCGGGTCCTGCATTCATGTGGATGATACTTTGACTTGAACCAACTTCCTAAACGCAGTTACACCCCTTCAAGGTGACGGAGTTGCCTGTTACACTGCAAACACTGGTCAGGAAAGGGTTTGAGGAACATCACATCATCACAGGTGCAGCTGGTGGCCTAGTGGTTAAGGATTCTGGCCTGTGTTCAGAAGGTTGTGGGTTTGAATCTCAGGACTGCTAGTGGCACAATTGAGGTTCCCTTAAGTAAGGCACCGTACTGCTTCACTTGATGAAGGGGTTAAAAACAAAGAAAGATACGAGCTGAGCCCGAAAAGTGCCCTCGTTCACTATGTAGGGCACTATTTAGTGAGTCAGCCGTTTTGTAGCTGTGTCAATTTCACCCACTATCACCACATGCCAAAATCTAGTGTTCAGATACTGTGCACTAAATGAATACACATATGTTTACCGTACCCTACATAGTGAACGAGTGCACTTTTTGGACACACTGCACACAACGGTTATCGGTTATCCCGCGAAAGTCAAGAAGAGGAGCGAGGCGGAGGGAGAAGAGACGGGGGCGAGTGGGGCTTCTGGGCAAATGCCCTGTATACCCGATGGCCAGTCCAGCTCTGGTAGTACCTCCCGGACGGATCTATCTGTCCCTGTGTCCCCCAGACGCCGCCTCATGTGCGGGCTGTGTCTGAACTAGAGAGACGAGACGTGTGTTTAAGCAACAGTTAGTAAAACTGTAACATCCAGAGTGTCTGAAATTAACTAAATGTTGCCTCCCTTTGTTCACTAGTTAGCCCCCTATATAGCAAACACTATGTAGTGAACGAGTGAACGAGTGAACGAGTGACCGAGTGCACTTTCCGGACACCGCTACACTTTCACTTTTTTCTGGTGATGACTTGGAGTCCAGATTCCCGAGATGTGACTCCAGTCCAGCATCTGTGGGACCTGCTGGGCAAACTAGCTCCATCCATGGAGGCCCCACCACACAACTTACAGGACTGACAGGACATCACAGCACCTTCAGAGGTCTAGTGCAGTCCAGGCCTCAACATGTCAGAGCTGTATAAATAATAATAACCAGTCTTATTTTATTCTAATGGATACAGAAATTTTGGATTACGGTTGTTTTTTTACACTTAATAACGTAGACCTCGGGGAAATAATGAAGGCAAAAACATGTCGGAGATGGGGCCTTAAGCGAAGGTGAAGAGAAGGTGATTTACAAGCCGCAACTGTATATCAGAAACGACTATCAGTGACTGTCATTTTAAGATTACGGATTCAATAGAGCCACGAAGGCTAAAGCAGTTCTTGTTTCTGCTGGTCTTATCATAAAATAATGATACATGTTTTCATTTCACAGAAATGTGACTCAATTATTCCCTTTTCACAAAGACGCTCAGAACACAGAGGTGATCAGACACACCGGCACACAAAGACACGATTTACTGAGACTGTTCAGGCAGGGGGTGCATCATATATCATATCATATAGTGTAGTGTGGAAACAGATTAAATGATGTATTTTTGATCTTGTTGAATCCCATACATACCCTTTGCTAGTCCACACTTCTCCTTCCTCGATAGAGAACTGGAAAGACAAGAGTGAGTGATAAACAGGTCGAAATTACGCCACATATTTTCCTATTTATCATTAGAATCCCTCTCATTTGCAGAAAAGAAATCCTAGTATAAAACAATCAGCTTAAAAACTGCATCTGCTGTTTGTCTTCTGTTCATCTTGGTAAACAGGCCTGTAGACACTAACAGCTTAAAATGTTTTCTTTTATACCGTAAAGCTGTTCAGGTCTGTGTACTGTAATGGTTTGCAAATCAGGTCAGTGGCACTTACCCGTTCCAACATCACTGCCGGAGCAAAAAACTGAAAAATAAAGAGAAAACAGCGTAAAACCAACAACATCGTATCTCATACTGCGACTACAAACTAGGATGATCGTTATAATTATGGGAAAAAAGGGCAAAATTAAAGTAGAATTAGCTTTTAAGAAAAATGTGAGTAACAAAGCAAGGACACAGGAACACAAATATAAATAAAATATGAATAGAAACTGTAAACCGGATGTAAAAATGTGCCATTTTGGTCATTGCTGACATGTAACGAGGTCAGGTCAGCACTGTGACTGTGTGCTTTGTTTGTCAGAAGGATCAGCAGAGGTTCAGGATGAATAAATAAGCTGTAAATCTGTGAAAAATACAGAAGAATGGACTTTACCGGAGTACATCCTGCTGGAGCAGAACAGGACGATGGTCCCGTCCGGGTTGACCGGAGCCACGACCACTGAGTAGACGACGCCGCAGGTGATGTCGGAGACGTCGCAGGTGTTCTGGGCGGGCACTGCCGGGCTGCAGGCGTGGCTGCTACTGCTCCCCGTAACCTGGGCTGAGTAGTTACTGAGGGGACTCATGGACCTCCACTGCACTCGCAGGGTGTTATTAGAGCGCCTGAACAGACGAATCCCAGAGGGGCAGCACTCACCTGGACACAGGACGAGGCAGCACACGCTCTTAACACAGGAGTGACCAATCAGAGCTTCTTCAACTGATCACAAATACAGCATTTAAATTACTGCATCTCACTAAAGGATGAAGACTTTCTAAATATAATATATATTATCAACTCGTCTTAATTTACTTTATCTAGTCTTTATTTTTTAATAATATCTGTAAAGTGACCTTGAGTGTTGTGATAGGCGCTTATAAATAAAATGTATTATTATTGATGTTATTCCGTGTATATTTTTACTAATTAAGTTTACTTTTAATTTGAACCCTTTCTATTTTTTTCACTACAGGCCAGAAGTTTGGGCTCAACCTTGGTTTAATAAAAAACTAAACGATGCACTGCTTTTTACAAACTAGAAAACCTTTGAAATTCCTCAAACAAGTTACAAATGTAACTGATTGGTCTTCAGTATTGTACAGTCTGAAAAGGTGCTGGGAGGGTTTGGACACAAGTTATCTCCGAATTGCTGGAAAAGACGCAGTGAATCTGTGCTGCTGTGATTAAGGCGAGCAAGGGGGGTTATTTTTGATTAAACTCAGTTCTTTAAATTGCACTCACAGTGTATATTGTTACATTACACGTTTGTTTTGAGTGTTTGTAATGTGTTTTTCTAATAACATTTTACTAACATTCTACTTTACTACATGTTACTAAGTAACATTTTTTTTTATCTGAAGCTGGGACCAAACTCGTATTGCTGTTGCTGTTGTTGTTGTTGTTGTTGTTGTTGTTGTTGTTGCTGTTGTTATACTCACTGGTGGAGAACCCATGGTAGGTGCACTCTGCTTTGTGTCCAGTGGAGCTGATGGCCTGCAGTGAGACGGTGTAATTTGTTCCACAGGTGATGCAGCCCATCAGACACTGGCTCTGTGTGGTGTGGCACTGGGCATTACCCCGCAGAGACATCAGAGAAGCGATGAAGGACTGGGCTCCCCGAGCTGCTGACCAGCTGACGTTACTCATGGCCTGCGTCACCTGAAGCACAGTCAGGTTGCTGGGACAGCAGGGTGCTGCGGAGAGAGAAACACAGCGCAGCCAGATTCACAGGGTAAAGGAGGACTCTTCTAGAATCAGATACTCTTGATGCTTTATGAACAGCACAGCACGTCTCTTGGATATCGATTAAAGTCATCCAGAAATTGGGGGTCATACAAGAATTTGTGCTTCATAATAGTGACCAAGAGTCCCGACTACAGTCCCAGTGTATCATTCTCACTCTCAAAGCTACATAACCAACATATTTGATCCAATTCATTATGGAACAGTTACTGAATGACAAGCTTAACTGAATCATGGATAAACAATAAAGTTACATTTTTTAACACCCTGCCCTGCTGTGCATTCATGGAAATGTTATTCTGATAATCCTGACTTTCCCCCCTTCTTATTCCACTCTTTGGTTTGTCCCATAACTCCCATTAGATTCATTTGGCCCTTGTTAGTCCTCCTCTAAGATTCTTGCCCACCCTCATGCCTGCCCTCTGTCCCACTTTCTTTCCTTCTCACCGGGCCTTCCGTGGTGTTATTCTTGTGTTTAATTGCTTATGACACTCTGTTCCAGAGCGACTTACAGTCATTAGTTACAGAGACAGTCTTACAGTCATTAGTTACGGAGACAGTCTCACAGTCATTAGTTACGGAGACAGTCTTACAGTCATTAGTTACAGAGACAGTCTTACAGTCATTAGTTACAGAGACAG
>JBBPDB010000001.1:24230136-24240140 GCA_037974465.1 Brachypetersius altus
GATCTTTTCAGTGCATGGATGGCCCTCCACCGGGGGGGCCCTGCGCCGTGTGAGTGGTCGCAGAGGGTCTAGGGGTTTCCTACCCATTCCCTACACATGTACCACATAGTGGGTGTAAATAGGTCAAGTAGGTGAAATTTAGACTATGTGGTTAACCATCGGCAACAATTGTTGCCGATTATAAAACCTACATTTTCACTATCATAACCACCAAGAAATGAAAAAATTCAAACATATTGTGTACTAGGGAAGACTAAGGAGTAAAATGAACTTATTTTGCAGGGAAAAATTTGGGATTAAACGGGTTAACATAGGCTCATTAATAATAAGCAATCTGTAACTCAAATAAAAACTGAGATTGGAACAACGGAAAATCCATTTAAATAAAAGACACCATTTTCTTCTATAGAAAGTTTCCTTCTCTTCTGAACTCCTAGCTACCTATCTGAAGTGCTCTTAGTTCTGTTTAAATGAGAACTTGGGCGTTAATGCTCTGGTATGATGTGTAATTGTGGATTATAACTGAAGCTGACCATAACAGTTTAAGAATATAGCTAAAAATGCTGTTTTCTCATCTTGTCACTCAAACTCCTGTGTAATGCTGTGATATTTAGCTCGGTCCTCCCTGTTGCTGACACTAACATATACAATTGGCATGATTTCAATAATAATAAGGTGTGCAGTGAACTAGGTGTTTCTTGTATCTCTGTAAGAGTAAGGACATGGTAATGAAAACATCTTTCTGTAATGACTAAGGGTCATCACAGGGTGTTTCCTAACCAAAATTTGACTACAAAATGAATGAAAAGGTGCACAGTGATTGTTTTTACCCCCTAAGGCGTGCTCCGTCATACTGAGGCACAGTGACTCCAGCGTAGGGTTAATTTCCAGATCCGTCCCCGGAACCTGGCATTCTATGAAAGGGAGACAAAAGAAAACCAGTCGTAAAGAAAAAAGAAAGCGAGTGTGTTTGTACCTGGCTTTGGAAAAGCTGAGGCGGAGAGTGTTAGTATTTTGGTGTATGATTATATGAAATTACAAATAATACAAAGAGAAAATATCCATGAAAAAGCTATTTTGAATATATATACAGATCTGGAACAAAATAAGAGACAACTGCAATTCATTTTTAAATCAGCATCTCTAAGAGTATGACAACCATTCCATGCCAGTGTCTGTTAAATTCCTACACAAATCTCATTCTGCTTTATGAGGTACTGATAAGTGATCACCTGCATCACATCTTATTTAATGTGGAAAAGTATATTTAAAAAAAAAAAGCAAAAAAAAAAAAACAGCTACAGTCAACACTCTCCTCTTGCAATGTAACCAGTGGGATGGAAAAACACTACTAGAAGTACCTCAAAGTGAAGAGATTTGTACTCTGAATTATTTTCTGTAAACACTGCATCATTTCTCTCATTTTGATTTTATTTTCCTTAAAAATCTGCTTGAAATATTTTTGCAGTGGTCTCTTATTTTTAACAAAAAGAAGTTTTTAGAAGTATTAAATAAATAGTATGCTATAACTACAATTAATACTAAACACTATAACAAACGTTCTGTCATCAAGATTATTACGACTTAAAATGTGTGCATGAGTGCGTGCGTGTACCTGGTTGCTGAAACAGAAGCATGGTTTGCGGGGACGTATGTACTGGTAGAGAGTGTGTTCTCTGTACTGAGCTGCGGCTCTGGCTGGGCATGCTGTTGCTGCCTCCAGGGTTACCAAACCACAGGTTCTGAAACATGAAACACATTTGCACCAAATTATAGAGTTATACCTGTTTTGCTGATCTTACTCTGCAAGAAATCATACAATATCATATAATAAAATGATCTAACCTGTCTGCCCTGTCCCGTGAGTGCGGCAGGGTTGGCAAGTGTGTGACGCGGCGAGGCTCCGGTGATGGTCCCAGGGGTCATGAGACTGATGCGGCTGGGGGGCAGCGCTCCGCGCGGGGGGATAGAAAACTGCCTCTGCCCCCGACGGCTCAGACCTCCGCTCACAGAGCACGCTGTGGGCAGAGAGTTAGAGCCGTATGCCCACCTAGAGTCAGAGGATTTCATATTGTCAATATGATATGATTACAACTTTAAATAATATAATAGAGAACAACAAACACGAGACAAAAGCAAACAGATAAAGGAAAAGACAAAAGGAAAAAAGAAAAAGCACAAGAAAACAAGAAATTAAAGAAATAAAGAAAAAACAGCAAAGACAGAAGAAAACAGATGCAAAAGAAAAAGCTAACAGCTCTTATTGTAGTCCAACTGTACTTCTGCACATTAAATCGTGTCCTCGCAATCGTATTTTCCATCCAATACGTTTATTTAGGAGGCTGACATTTTTACAGTAAGTGTACCATGCATGACAACAAATACAATTAGAATGAGACTCTAAAGAGAAACTCTACAACTAGAGAGAAAGGAAGAAATAAGACTTAGACAGACCCTTTCTGTCGGTACATCGGCATGTCCAGCATGGCTTTTCGTGGGAACAGACGGAGCAACTTCAACATCTGCTGTTTCCACGAGGCCAAACGCTTCTTCTGCGTCTCTGTGAAAGCCTGCAAGACACCATCATACACACATTTATTTCAAATTGTAACTTTTCTTTAATTTTAACATTCAGCTCATTATTCCCCCTCACCTCATGTGTTAGACACTTCTCTATGAGCTGTAGGTAGCAGCTGATGTTCTCCTCATCTGGCCTGGACACCAGCAGCTGAGTACACACTGAGAAAAAAAACCCACAAACTTGTGAAAATACATATTACATATAATACACAAAGAGTGACACATGAAGTGCACTGTAATTTTTATTAACAAAAGTCATATTTGTCAAATAAGTTATTTTTACTAAACATATCATCATCATGATCATCATCATCATAGTTTAATGATCCAAGCTGATCGTTGAGATTGTCCCATACACAGCAACGCAAGGAATGTAAGTATAAGGAGTAAGATTAACTTCTAATGTGATATCTGAATGTGTGGTATACTAAGTGGCATGTTATATTCATTACTTCTGGCTGCTACTTTTTTCACATCATAGCAACCTGGTCTCATCATGAAGAAACAGCACCATCGTGTGGATTAAGAAAGAAAAGCACCTCTGTAATCTTTGATGCTAAAGGATCTAACACAACTAAATGATCCTTATTGGGGAATCTGTGTCTCACACTGTGTTGCTTTTTACTGCTATTAACTGAATGCTACCTTTCCCCATCACTCGAGTGAACTGTCCCGGGATATCTCCTTCTGAAATTGGTGCTGCCGACGACTCTCCGTCACATGGCGGAGGATTATGTGTTTGGAAAACCTCCACAGACGTGTCCTTCTCTTCAACAGGATTGGCTGCTTTATCAACAGTTGTGGCTCCAGGCTCTGCCTCCCTCTGGGCAGCAGTGGGGGGGGTGTAAGCTTTGATGGGCGTAATGATGATCTGCTGCAGCTCCTGCAGAGCGTTTCGAACATTCCCACCTTCCAGAATGTCCTAGGACATTTAAATTCAACTTGATTCAATTGAGATTGTACAGCATTTGAGATTGCACAAAAAAACAACGATCTGACAGGCACACAGCTGCATAGTATGGACAATAAACTGGAAACTGGTAGCCTAGTGGTTAGGGCATTCGCCCTGCGACCAGAAAGTCCAGGTTTGATTCCCAAGACCGCTAGGCACTGCTAAGGTACCGTCCCCACACACTGCTCCCCGGGCGCCGTGTTCATGGCTGCCCCCTGCTTCACTTGGTGAATGGGTTAAATGCAGAGGTTGAATTTAGTGCTGTTCACACTGTGTGCTGTGGTGTGTTCACGTATGACAAATGGTCACTTTCACTTTACTTCTAACCGTCACTGCAGCTATTTGCAATCCTTGAATATAATACAAATACACTGAGAAAGCAATAATGGCCTATCTGGCATTTTTGCGACAAAAAAAGTTCACATATTCACCATTTATCAAAATACCCACAGAAACTCAACTGGAGTTCTGATTGGTCAAGATGCTCCAAAATATACAAAAAGCTCCACTCTGACTGCTTAGTTGCTACATAGGCCAGGTCATGATAACTGATAGCAAAGGAGGCATCATGCAATCCTAGCAGGAAGTTGAGTATAAGAGGTGTCTCACCTTTTCAAGAGAT
The DNA here is from genome assembly GCA_037974465.1 of Brachypetersius altus. Lineage (NCBI taxonomy): Eukaryota > Metazoa > Chordata > Actinopteri > Characiformes > Alestidae > Brachypetersius > Brachypetersius altus. The sequence continues at coordinate 24,234,291 of JBBPDB010000001.1, forward strand.
TTGAGTACACACTGTCTTTCTCTCAGCTTCTGAATGCTCAACGCTATCTTATGCCGAGCGCCTTTAGTCACATTCTGCAAGGGAGAAAACATAACCCACTTTAAGTGTGAAAACAGAGAAATAACAGGAGATCTGTAAAAACACACTGAAAAACCTAGCAAAATATTTCAATAAAAACAAAGCCATAATGTCTTGTTAAAAAATGTATTTCATTCCAAGTGTACCCACATATAGTAAAAAACAGCGATGTGGTGCTGTGGTTAAAAAAAAATAGAATGCCTAAAAATGCCTATTTTTAAAGCATAAACCCTAACTATGTCCCCAAATATTTACATTTATGGCATTTAGCAGATGCTTTTATCCAAAGCGACTATCATTCCCTACCTACAGGGGACAGTCTCTCCCTGGAGCAACTTGGGGTTAAGGGTCTTGCTCAGGGACCCAGTGGTGGTGCTGAAGGTAGGATTCAAACTCACGACCTCTTGATCTGGAGGCAAGTATCCTACCCACTGAGCTACCTCCACCCTTAACAACTTAACAACGATGTGTATCAGGTTAATAATGACTTTAACTTCACTCCACAGAAAGGTCTAATGCTAGTTTCAGCCATTCATACAATAGCAATTTTTGTGTCGTGTACAGTCTTTTTTATATATTTTATCGTTATACTGTATAGCTCTTACTTTGATAGGTAATGCTGCTTCTAATTTCTTCTCATTACTGTCAACTTTGCTGTTGTAACAATGCAAATTTGCCACCTATAGGACTAATAATGGGTATATTACTTGTATGCCTGTTTGTTTTTGTGTCATACTAAACGTCAGGCCCAGTGTTAAACTCAACAAACCCAGGCCTGATGCTAAACCACAGGTTTAATACTAAACTTAAAAGAATACGACCTAATGTGTCAGGTAGACACCCTCTTTGCCATCCAGTGAATTTAAATGAACTCACTGCTCCATAGAGGGTTCCAAGGGTCCTCATTGCCATATTGTAAGTCCTATAGCAACTTCACCACACACCACTCCCTAGCAATTCCCCACCTTCAAAAGTGAGGGGCCCTAATTTGGGTTGGGGCAATAAAGGTCCAATTAATATAAAGGCTAAACCATAGGCTAAACTATAGCCCCAATGCTAAACTCAACAGTACATAGGGCAAACGATAAACTCAGCAATACATCATTGAATATTTGAAACAAGGTACCAGTCCGAATCTCGAAGGCTGGAAAAAGCGTACAATTATGTCAACATAACCTCATGCAACCTTTTTCTGCAGGTGGCAGGTAGCATCATATCAGCAACAGAGCATTGGTTGTCTTCCAGTTGCTGTCCCTGTAGCTGCCCAAGCTTAAAGTCTCTAGTTGTGGACAGGAAAAGCCTGATACCACATCAGTATTTTAACTGGTAGATCCTAGATCAGAGCCACTGTACCTGCAGCTGAATCCCTTTGAGCACACCAAGCAAATAGGATCTTAAGACTGGCTTTCCATCGCTGTAGTTAATCTGTGCTCAGTTTGAAACATCTATCCTAGCATTTTTTGGAGATACTTGGCAGCACTGACAGAGCCCCGAGCTGAAATCTGGGCGGACATTTGGCTTGGGAGGCTTGCAGCGATTATTTTTCAGAATCAGAATCAGAAAACGTTCATTTTAACGTGTGCCACTGCAGAAGCTTTTGTTCAAAGGCCTTCTGCTCGTGTTTAGTCTTCAACCAGCACGAGTCACCCAATGCCGAAGGTAATAGGAGGTTCATGTTGCTCTGAACGGCGGGAAGAGTTGCTTTATCTCTCCAATCCTAATTACCTGAGAATATTCTCTTGTTGCATTTGGCGGCACACCTGAGGCGATGATGTCTAACGAAGGTTGAGCTGAATAACGAAGTAGATTTCACTCTGGATTTCGAGGTGGATGAGAACGGTGGCATTTGAGGTGTTTTCATCCAACCTTTAACAGACGATCTGACTTTTCCACCGCATTTGCAACAAAAGGAAAAGAAATAAGCAGAACAAGAGTGCATCCAATAAAGAGCGGGGAAGTCGCTTGGTTGAAGTCCCTGTGAGCTGGAGATTAAAGTCCCACATCTCCAAGGACTTGCTTAAATCACTGCTCTTCGGTTCGAGGAGCAAGCGAAGTCAGGTATGCCGGAGTGTGAAGACGGTACGACAGAAGAGCGCAGATGGGGTTGGTGCTGGAGTGTGGTGGGGGTGGAGAGCAGGCAAGGCAAGGTCTAGTCCCATAACTACAGTTTGACAGAGCTTGACTTCAGGGGGAAAGTGGTGGCGGATCATCGCCCTGGCCATTCATCACAGGCGGTGGAGCGCTCAGACAAGGCTCTAACCCTGCGGTCACATGGACACCTCGCACACGCTTGCTGCAGTCCGCCACTGGCCTTCACCTTCCTGCAGCGGAGTAAGCGGTAGAGGGACAAACCCCATGGAGAGCATGTGACTTGACTTGACTTGCATGCCAATGGAGAGCAAGGGATTTGGGGTGTATTTCTTAAGGCCTTGACATTCTTCACTCCAACAGTTTCGATGCAAAATGTTCCATTTGTGTCCACATTCAAAAAACGGCTGCCAAGATACTATACACTCGTTCACCCATGCACAAACGAACATACACACACTCACTTGAACGTTGGCAGCATTCCTTAGGAGTGTTGAAATGCCTTTTGCTATTTAATTTCGATTAATGGATATTAAAACCAAAGCGGCAGAATTTTGAAGGCCATTTACTGAAGCTTTTCTTCATTTCAGATCACAAATATCTTCTGCCAGACAAGTACAACGTGGAAATATCACCACATCTATCAGCACATTATTAACACCCAAAGGTTTGTAGACGCCTACATATCCAGTGCTTCTGCTAAAATCTGTGATATAATTGAAGGGACTTTGATCTGCCTTTGCCGCAGTAATAGCAACTCTTGTGGGAAGGCTTAACACTAGATGTTGGAAAGCTGCTGTGAGGATTTGATTGCATCCAGCTATGAACGTATTATTGAGCTCAGGGATTGATGTTTTGATGGATTATTTCTGGATCACAAACACCACTCATCTCACAGGTCTAAGGAGCCCTTGACATTGGGACTCCCACTATATTGAACAATGCAATCAAACACCATCAGCAATAGCTTCACCTTGAAGTACCAGAATTTACATATTAAAGTCTGACTGGATTTTGGACTGTACAATAAAAGTTTACCGTAATTTACTATACGTTCAGTTTTGTGCATAATAGTAGAAACGGCTCTGCATGCTGGTAGGAGAACACTAACCACAGATTCAGCTACATCAGCTAACAGATGGCCAGATTTTCAGTATCATGGGGAAGAAGGAAGGTCTTGCTGTCCACACCCAGAGAAAGCTCAGCTGTGGTCTCTGTACAGAGATTCCTTTTCCCAGTAAAGACGTCCTGTGTTTTTCAGATGCAACATTAAACCACTGACAGGTGACGTGAAAAGACTGATCATATTGTTACACAGGAAGCTGTCAAGCATGACAAAGAATTCAAGGTGTTGATTCTGCCTTCAAATACCCCAGATCTCAGTCTGACCGAGTATCTGTGGGTCGTGATGGACAAACTAGTTCAATCCATGGAAGCTCTAGGACTTAAAGGAACTCCTCCTATTGTCTTAGTGCAGAAACCACAGCTCACCTTCAGAGGTCTTATCCAGGCCTTGGTGGGTCAGAGCTGCGGGGGGACCTACAGGCAGGTTGTTTTTTGTTAATATGAGTATTAATAATGTATGTTAATGTGTGGTTTTGTGGTAAATAATTTTCATTTACTAGACACATTTATCCAAAGCAACGTCCATTCCCTAACTACGGGGGACAAGTTGGAGCAACTTGGGGTTAAGGGTCTTGCTCAGGAACCCAGTGGTGGTCTGCTGAAGGTAGGATTCGAACCCATGACCTCTTGGTCTGGAGGCAAGTATCCCACTGAGCTCCCTCCACCCATATGTTGACAGGATGTACTTTGCCATCCATGTTTTCATACAAAATAGAGCTCATGGTTTCATATTTGAAACTTTTTTCACGGCCCATTTACAGTACTGTGCAAAAGCCCATAAGTTCTTCATATTCTGTTTTGACTCGCTTGTTGGTCCCTTAGCAAAAAGTAGTATACTTGAAGATCATTTTAGTACACATATAAGCATAGCAAGTATGGACCGTGTGCTTATAGTGCACTAGAGAGTATACTAATTTAATACTTATGTTGACTAAATTGGAACATTTTAAAGTTTATGAAAGTATACTTTATATACTTTCTTTACACTTATCACTATAAGTCAGGTATACTTCACTATACTATTCTCAAGTATATAAAATATAGTATATAAAAAGTAAACTTCAAATATGCTGCCTCAGTTTTAGTATAGAATAAGTATCACAGCCTGATCGTCTGGAAGCATCTTATTTCTTTACTGGTTCAGGACTTCAGTTAGATGTTCTTTGTTCTGCTTGATTGATTCCTCTAAAATGGTCGGGTTCAGGGACTGGACTGAAAATGAGAGTCTTTGAAAGTCCTTCAGGAAGTCTGGAGAACTGTTCCTCAAGACCACATTAAAATTACAAGGAAGTCTGGATCACTGGAAGCACAACATGAAGAAATGAGGGTGAAACTAGACTTTTTCTGGGTGACAACGCCTAGATTGCCTTGCGGTTGCTCACACCTCTCACTTTAGAGCTTTAGCGTGTCACTTTAGACCAGAAGAGAAGAATAGCACCTAAGTAGCTTCAGCTTGGGTGCTGATAGATGGCAGATGTGCTAATGAGCTGCAGTTCTATAAGGAATGAGGACTTTCTGCACCTGTTACGTTCTCCACTGTTTCTCTGTGACTACTTTTATTTCATCTTCAGTCATTATCTCACTGCCGTAATAAGACTCCTTCTCACTGTTACGGAGTGTGTCATGCACGATCTACCCGGGTTGTGCTGCTTGCATGGCTGAGGCGTGTAGAGGTGTGTGTGTGTGTGGTGCTGTGTGTGGGTGTGTGAAGGCTGTGTGATATGGAGCGTGATATGAAGAATATAGATTGAAGCTGCAAAAGAATCCACACAACTCTTTTATTTGTGTGTGAGTGTGTGTGTGTGTGTGTGTGGGTGTGCGCGCATGTATGTTTGAGGTGGGTGGCAGCCAGAAAAACTGAATTCCACACTGTCATACAGACATACACACATCTACTCGTGTGTGCATGCATCCATCAGTGACCCATTAAACAGCAATTTTGCAGACAGGAAACATACACACACACACACACACACACACACACACTCCCTAACTCAAGGTTGGCAAAGATGAAATGAACAACTCAAACACTTGGAACATTACAGACAGCTCGATTTCCATTTGTGCTTTTCGTTTTTCAGGCTGGAAACAAACTAACAAACAAACAATTGTTAAATGAGTAAACAAATACATAAATTAATCATTTAATTCATTAATGAATCAAGTAGTTGAAAATTTATAACGAAATAAATATATTATACATTATAATATATTATTATAAATTATAATAAACAAATGCATGAATAAAAAAAAAATAAACAAGCTAATTGAATTTGAATTGAATTTAAAAAAATTATTAAATTATTACACAAATTAATGTATGTGTGAGAAAATGTATACACTCAGCCCAACACTCTGCTTCACACTCGGTCCGGCGCTCTACTTCACACTCGGCCCGACGCTCTGCTTCACACTCGGCCCGACTCTCTGCTTCACACTCGGCTCGACTCTCTGCTTCACACTCGGCCCGACGCTCTGCTTCACACTCGGCCCGACGCTCTGCTTCACACTCGGCCCGACTCTCTGCTTCACACTCGGCCCGACTCTCTGCTTCACACT
>JBBPDB010000001.1:24240240-24273251 GCA_037974465.1 Brachypetersius altus
AGGTACCCTGAGCAAGGTACCGTCCCCACACACTGCTCCCCGGGCGCTGTGTTCATAGCTGCCCCCTGCTTCACTTGATGAATGGGTTAAATGCAGAGGTTGAATTTCGTGCTGTTCACACTGTGTGCGGTGGTGTGTTCACCGAATGATCACTTTCACTTCATAATTAATCTGCTAGTGAAACTCCTAGTTTAAATTCAAGGTGACAGTCATGCTACATTTGTGTTAGGACTGATTTGGGCAGTTAGACCCTGTATTTACTATTATACTATGATTTTACAAAACACACACTAATAGGGGATCCTTTCAATCAAAGCTGACTAAAAGGGTTGTACCTTATTGCCAGCACCCAGGTCAAATTCCTCAGTGTTCGCTATACTGTAATTTGAAATTTGCCACACTGCATACTAAAAAGTGAAAACTCTGTATACATGCATATGTATAAGGCATAATGATTGGTTTATTGTCTAGATCGTTTGTTTTCTCCAAACACATTATTATCCACATTACAAACCTGTACTGTTGTTGATGGTTATTGGTGATGGTATTCCACCCGTGCCAGGGAAGGCCATGTGACCGTTCTGTCCGGCGGGCGAGCTGCAGGTTGAAGGGGGTTTATCGTGCCAGCCATGAGCCTCCAGAGACTCAGTGGGGCCAGGCCACTCGTCCGAGCCCTGCCGAGCGTGATGGTATGGTCCATGTGGCACTGGGCGGGACGACAAATGCTCCTCCAGGTGGTTGAGCCAGAGAGCGAGGTTGGTGCGGTCATCCAGCGTGGTGGCCGGGTGAATTAGAGCGTATGAGAGCAACTGGCGGCTTTCTTCCACAAACAGGCTGCTCTCAATGGTGTGGCTCAGCACCTTCTGCAGCAGGTTCATGTACTCACACTTTGCCTCGCTGTTCCGTGGCTGCAGCAGGGGCAAGTGAGAGAGCAGCAGAGATACAGCTTTCTCCTTTGGCTCCTGCTGCCACTGACTGACTATGGCTAGAAGGAGTGGGGTTAAAGAACAGAGTGAGATTTCAGTTACGTAAAGAGACACAGCAACAGCACAGGTGTGTATGTATGGGAGTGTGTGTAATTTGTAATTTTTTATTTATATATATATATATACACACACACATATATATACACACACACATATATATACACACACACACACACAATAGTGGCCTATTTTGACAATCAGTAAATCGGTTTTAAAGGCCTAAATGAAACACACATGCATGCAAACTAAACATTTTCAAAAACAGTATTTATTAAAGAATAGACTGTGAAAAAAATTATATAAAAAATGATGCCAACTAAACATTCCTAATTCACTGGAAGGGTAAATAGATTTTTTAAATTAAGTTTAACTGGGCAACCCTAATATCTTGGCCCTGTTCAGGTTACAAAGACATACCTGCATTGTTGGCTTCGGCCTCCAGCAAGTGTATCTCTGTGCAATCTGCCAGCCAGTGCTCCAGACAAATGTGCAGGAAGCGTGCCTGCGTCCGCGACACCCTTTTCAGCAGCGACAACAGCGCCACCGTCTGTTCACACTCGTTCCAGCCTTTAAACCAGTCTGTTAGAATCCCCACCTGGTCCCGGAACATCATGGCTAGCCCTCAAAGCCGACAAAACCTCTCAGGGGGTGGGGAAAAGGGTCTTTAGTGTCGATTGAGGTTGGTACAGAGTCTATGCTCAGGCAGGCGTTAAATAGAGAGCCCCCTAGAGGCCGGGGGCGTTACTGCAACAGTCCACTCAAAGCTGCATAAGAAGGGCTTCACATGGTTCTGGCCCAATGCAAAGGGCCACCAGCGTGGGGAGGAGCAGCAGGACCAAGCTCAAAGGTCACAGGTAAAGTGTGAGACGTAACACAGAAAGTACTGATGGTGCTGACAGCTCTCCTTGCTACTGCATCTCAGACACTAATCCACATCCACAAGAAGACAGGTTGTCCTGAGGCTAAGAAGAAGAACATAAAAGTTATACATAAAGCATATCCATAATACATACACAGAATACATACACATAAATCATTGCACAGCCTATTTTTTATGCTCAGCAGGTGAGAACTGAATACAGTGTGCGGATGAAGAAAAAAATGGTGTCTGCTGATGCTACACTCTGAATGTTTATGGTTCGTTTAAGCCTCTAAAACAAATAATCCTTAATATATTCTTATGTGATGCGTATTGCTTGGTAAGCCTTAATCATACTTTCCCCCAGACAATTACTCTCAACACTCGAAAAATGACAAAAGGATGGAGAAGTCACAGTAACATCCAAGTAAGCCCCAAAATGGCTTTACTGCTCTCAAACTTGAGAAAGGTTGGTGCATTAATACATAATTAACAAATACAGCGGCATGTTTGTATATCAAGTTTTTAAAGAAGCCTAAGCTTCATTTAAAACCAAAATAGTCTATCATTCTATCATTACAAAAGTAGAAATCATAAGGTGATAACACCCTCAAATCAAGGCAGAATGTTAAACAGGCAGCTGTTTATTCCGTCTTTGGTCGGTTTAGACATCTTGGGATGGTTTTGTTTTAATATTTCAAACAAGCCGCACTTTCAGGGCTCACTTCGCCCTAACAAACCGCATTGAACCATCAATCCAACCCTGTAAACTGTGAAAACGCCCTACGAGTCAGTTGTTGAAATACCAAAGAAATAACATCACATCCTCCTCCTCCAGGTCAGATTACGATAACAGAGATAATCAGCTTCATCATCCAAATGAAATAGAGCACCTTACTGCAGACTACAGCAACTCTTAATTACAGATTAACCCAGTGCTTGCGCCAGACTGTTAGATACTCTCTAGCATCCGGCAATATAGACTAATGAAAGATAATACCTGCGCTGTCACCTGAGCTTCAGAAGCTCACAGTTAGCGTAATAATCCAAGATGTCAGCCAGTTTCAATTACAGTGTTTGTGGTTTGATGTAACAAAGGCCATTACAAAATATTTTCTTCATGTTCTTTTTTCATCCAGCCCATTTCTGATACCGTTCTTTCATGGCTGGTGTATGTAAAGGAGTTGTTCTAATGAGAAACCCTGCATTGTGATTCGTTCAAAAACCAAAGGAAACATATGATAGAAGCCAAGGGAAATTTGTTGAATTCCATGGAAAAAATGATTAATAAAAAAAAAATCAGGGTAAAGCGGACAGGGCTTATAATGTGGCCCCATCCACACTTAATATTTATTAGGCCTATTATATTATTGATTATTAAATAACTGTTCTTGCTTTTACTACGACGACTACTGCTGCTACCACCTTTTAATATATCATGTATATAAAGTACCAACATAAAAACTGTAGTTACTATTGCTTTTTATTATTATTACTGCTACTAAACATTATAAATACTGAATAGTGGTATTATACAGAATGAAAAATATTGCTACTAATAAGGATTATTACAAATATTGCAACATGTTATTGCTTAATGATACTACTAGTACAATTATTAGTCATTAAAGTGCTATAACAAAAAACATTAGCGTTGTAACAATATGTGATATGAAACCAAAATCGTGCCACTCAGATGCACGAACTTGTATCGTGGTGCGAGAAGGCAGAATCGCGACTCACAACTCACCCCTACAAACTCCCAGAGGTATCCTTCCCGTCCAGACCCAATGCTTCCACATCTGTTATTAGGAGTTACACCTTCTAATGAAACCTTTTTTACACCATGATTGGCGGATTTTCACCTCAACTGCAGGTAGTAACCAATAGTAGAGGTTGTTACAATTCAAACAAGCCCTACCGCGAGTCTTTCTGACCTTCCAAAATCCATAAGGACCGCCTGGGGAGGCGCGCGTGTCTGAGCTGAATTACTTCAAATGTAAGTAAAAGGAAATGACGACATTTTGCTTTGTAAGTGTCTATAAGCTGTCTGGTTGTGATAAAACTGCTGGGGAGTTTGTTTTTAATAGTTCTGTAGTGATTTGAGTGAGTCTTTGCGCAATTTTGGCCAGCTGGGCAGAGTGTGTTTTTAGTTTTAGTTTTTAGGACAATGGTCAACCGCTAGCTGAAGAATTGGTTCTGCAGCCTGTGGTGATTCACTGGGGTCTTCTGTACACATTGAATGCAAAATAAGCTGTGTGGAAGCATTTATTGATTAATAATTCTGTGCTAAACATGAGTATGACTCGAAACAAAATGGCGTCTCGATTGGTAAGCAGTACCATTACCCCCTCCGCAACCCCCGCAAAATAATTGCGATATGAACCAAATCGTAAGGCCAAAAATCATGATACGAACCGAATCGTGGGTTTTCTTGTATCATTACAGCCCTAATAGACATCAAAGATAAATCATTCTTATTCTTATTATTTTAGCAGCAAGTCGCATTAAAATGCTGAACCAGTGATCCTGGCAAATCTGGAAATGGTACACATAGTACATTTTCAACAGAGCCGTTTCCTCTGCATATATACAATAAGGATGCACAATAATATCAAAATGCATTGGAATCTTTTTCAAAATTGAATAGGGCTCAGATTTGGAAAATAATTAAACAACTATTTGATGACAAACAATTATATGTTCATTCTACACTGAAAGAGTATAACACTGGGCTACTGCACTAAAGTGCAATGCTAATCCAGGCAGGTGTGGTGCCAGTTTCTACATTTTACAAATATGTGCCGAGAGGCATCAATATCGATATCAACAGATACACACATGTAAAGGTCAGATATTGGTCAGTGGATATCAACATCATGAACAACGAACACAGACTATAGATTGTCAGGCCATTGTTAATTAATTTCCAACTTCCAAAAGTTCTACTTTTGGCTGCTCCTGATTAGGTGTCACCACAGCGGGTCAACCGTCTCCATCTGTCCTCTGCATCTTCCTCTCTCACACCAACTGTTTGCATGTCCTCCCTCAACACATCAGTAAACTTCCTATTAGAGCTTCCTCTTCCCTGCAGCTCCAGCCTCAGAAACCTGCTCTGAAAACCAAGCCTCTCCTCAGCATCCTTCTCCCAACACACTTAGTCTCTCCTCAGAACCTGTCCAAACCAACGAAGTCTCATCTCTCTAAATTTTCTTTCAAAAAGTTTCCTCCAAAACTTGAGGTGCCCATCTAATAAACTCATTCCTGATCCTGTCCATCCACATCACTCTCAATGCAAATCATAACATTTTCTGGTCTGCTTCCTGTCTTTTACATAAACATTTACGCCGCTCTTATCCAAAGTGACCTACAGGTTTACCATTTCAGCGTTGGGAGTCAAGGACTCTAACTGGTGTGGCGTGGTTTAATTGGCAGTGTATGGAATTGAAACCCAGTCTAGTACTTGTATTACCAAATATGGGATAGATATATTTTTCCATCTATATGGGATAGAAAAATATGCATTAGAGGTGAAAAAAACTTGCACACATCACACAAATACACAGCTGTGTGTAAATAATAGTGTGGGATGGCTATCCAGTTAGAATAAGTAGATGACATGGGATTAGTCCTGCTTAACCGGGTTGAAGTATTAATGTTTTTTTTAAACAAAACATGTCTTGTTCTTTCCAAACTAAATGTCATGCATAGTATTAAATCTGGTTACACACGGATTTATTTGGCCACCACCAATTCAAGCTTTAGCAACTGATGAGTGGAGGACACTGACTCATGTTAAAGTTCAGAGACCCCTGGCTTTGGTAGGCTCTTTATTTTGTATGTAATGTTGTTCCAGTCCCTACATGTCACCTAAAGCAACTAATAAAATCAATAAGCACACTTTCATACATCTCAGACTGCACAATAAGTGCCAAAAACATTCGTTTAGAACTTGAAAGTCTAAGTGAATAAGTCTATTGGAAAAAGTCTAAGAGAAACTTGGAGCAAATGCACCAATTTAAAGAGCCTAAAAGGAAGTAGATCAATAGTGAACACCTCTTTCTAAAACAAATAAAAGATGAAAAAACACTCAAAAAACAAATACCAACAGAACTGAAATGTAAACCCATCAGTTTGACTCAGTGGTCATTTCTGGCCTCCATAATGGTCAGAAGGGTACAACTCTGCAAAATGGAAAACCTGGAAAAGAGCAAAAACTCTTGGAAAGTCTGTCATTTCCTTGTTATTCCAGTTAAACAGTGAGTAGGGTCTGGGTGAGGCATCTCCTTCCAGTTTGAGGGTGGGGGAAATAATCTGTTAGTCTCAACTAAAGAAAGAGAAGAACAAATGCACAACGCATTTTTACATGCAGTGTAGTGATCCTGTATTTTTCTCTTTTTTGTGTGTGTTTTTGTTAAAGAGGGCTGGGCACCATTCATAGAAACTTTTTTTTTTTCTCTGCAATTTTTTTTTCTCTGTCTCTCTGCAGGCCACCCCTCCCTTTTCACAGCAGACTGACTGCAAGGAAAACAGAGACATTTTACTAATTAATAGAACAATTAAACCAGCAAATCAAGATAAAAATCAATCTGCAACACTATTTTATTCCCAATTTCAGTGGTTAACTGAAGGGTCCACTGCAATAAAGTCAACATAAATACGAAAACCTGCTCTAGCCTGCCTTGCTAAAACTAATGATCAAATGTAGGTGCTTTACTACACCCCGATAACGAAAATAAAACAAAAAATAAGCAATTATTGAGTAAATCCACCCACTAATTGTCCAAACTCCACTTTAACAAAGATTTCTTCATTAAAGATTCACATAAAAACGTTAACGTTTATACTGGCCCTGCTAAAGCTGTCAGCTTAGCTTACATGCTAAACGACACACAAATCACTAAATTAAGTGTCTTCATTCAAGTGTTGTCTTAAACGACGGTGTATAACTATAAATAATAAAAACATGTACATACATGAATAAAGTAAGACCAACACAAGTGAAAAAAGTGAGCATGCTAACATGCTTTATAATAACCAGCTAATAGCATGGCTAAACCAGTTAGCTGGAATGGAATGCGTTAAAATAGATGAATAATGAGGGTTATGGAAAACGAATATGAATCGTAAATGACACCTCTGCAGTTAAAAGAGAACAACGTTGAAAAGGTGAGGGATATTTACCAGTGAGAAGAAGAAAAAAAGCACACGGTTGAGGGTAGCTTAGCTTAGCTTAGCTTAGCCTAACCTAGCCTGTCCAGGAGCCGGGTGGAGGCCTCGTCTAAAAGATGTATTTCCAGTCTTTTCAGATGTCCAACGTCGGGCAGTTAAAAAAAAGCCAAGAATGATTTGGTGTTATATTTTGTGCTTTAGGCGTTTTTTGTGTTCCTCTGAGAGGTCCGAAGTCCCAGCAGCAGAGAGCCTGAGTCTGACTTTATTTACCTCACAATAACCTGCTCCGCCTGAGGCCCAAAAAATCAATTATCCCTCCAAAATGAGGCATAATCCGAGTATCCGATGGAAGAAAATATTGTTTAGATGAGTGCTAGGCCGGTAGAAAACAAAACACACACACACACATATGCTTTAAAAGCGTTTTAGTCGACTGTAGAAAACAGGACTTGGATGTGAAATTGTAAAACCTGGCGTGGATTCTCTGGATCCGGGATGGATTAGAGTTAGTGGTGTATCGAAAAGCCCGGAGCTGGAGTTAAGGAACGTGGAATAGCAAAATTAACACAAAATATGATGTGCCTTTATTGGTCCCACAGGATGGAAATTTGCATTTTTACAGCAGCAAGGTGGATAGAACAAGAGAAAAAAATAGAAGCGGCATAACCAACAGAATAAAGGCTTTACAACATAACAATATAATATAAAAAGTACTATACAAATAATACAAAAATATAGAACTATATACAGTTACGTTTCAAGAGCACCCATGTATATTGAAAAACCACGTTGTTGTGTTTTGGTTAAAAAAATGCCTAAAAATGTAAATTTTTATAGTGTGAACTCTAAATATGCCCCCAAATATACTCAGTTTAATGCATTACCCATAAAGAAAATGTAAAGGTAAATAAATAAATCAATAATGCATCTCCAGCACAGCGTCAGGCTTTGAAGAAGAACAGTATTTTTGCTTTTTGTTTGAATTTTTTGCCTTTAAAGACTTTCTAAGATGATATTTTGTGAATTAAAAGCTTCTAAATGTGCATGCAAGCAATGCATTTTCCTTCTAGGCCTTTGTGGATTTAAGATGTTTCTTTGCAGGCTTGCACTATTTTTGACCACCAACTCTCCACCTTTAGGGTTTTAGAGGGTCAGTATCATGGAGAGGTTTGAAAATCCTATATTGACATAAACAAGAAATTAGAACATTTATCCATCATCATCTCAGCAGGGTTCTAGATTTTAAATTTGTTTCGGTAATGCAGAAGGAAGCTAGAAAGACAGCATTAAGGCAAGGAAGTCAAAGCTTACAGCAGTGGCAAAAAAGCTAACAGTGATATCTATCTAAATACCTTAACTCAGATTGGCCTTTTTGGTTTATGATTTTGCCGTTTTGTTCCACCACTTTAGAGCCAAAAAACTCTTGACGCATATCTTCTCAACATCCTTTTTTGTCTTTTAGCTACTTGTGATCCAAGTCTGTCTACAAATGACTGCTACTGGCCTTGTTGGTGAGTTAACGCCCTCCCTGTTTTGAGTGCAATCTGGGATGTCAGCAGCAGCATCCTGTCACAAGCTTGCAGTCAAAGGAGGAACTACATTAGTCTACAGCACAAGACGCACTGAGCGGAATGGTGAGAGACTGCACTTTTTTTTTACTCTTAAACTCATTTTAGGATATTACAGGCAAATACTAAAGCTAATAAAGTGTACCTTGTTTAGTTTGAGCCCCCTTGAGAGCACTCTTCATTATTGATTTAGGCGCAGACACCCCCGTTCCCCCTTGTTTTCGACACTACAGGAAGTTTTGAAAGCCATTATGTTTCCTGCCACACTGTTTAACAGACACATCCAGCACACACTTCAATAATGCATCTCCAGCACATGTATTATTCAAAAGGGCTGCGCCGGGCTTTGAAGAAGAACAGTATTTTTGCTCCCTGGTGTTCTTATTGTTTGAATTTTTAGTATTTAAGACTATCTAAGAGGATCTTTTGTGAAGACGGATCTTTATATTTACACAAAGCTTCTAAATGTGCATGCAAGCAATGCAGTTTCCTTCTAGGCCTTTGTGGATTTAAGATGTTTCTTTGCAGGCCTGCAGTATTTTGACCACCAACTCTCCACCTTTAGGATTTTAGATCCTGTATTGACATAAACAAGAAATTAGAACAAAATTAGAATGTTTAACTGTCATCATCTGTTGAAAGCATGCCCTGCAAAGAGTAGCTTTTTCCCTTCTGATTATGCATTTTGAAGCTTTGAGGACTGTTTTAGGGTTCTAGATTTTAAATTTGTTTCGGTAATGCAGAAGGAAGCTAGAAAGACAGCATTAAGGCAAGGAAGTCAAAGCCACATTATTATAGCAGTGGCAATGGACTCCAACCACAGCTAAGAAGAAAAAGCTAACAGTGATATTTATCTAAATACCTTAACTCAGATTAGCCTTTTTTGTTTATGATTTTGCCAGACAACCAAGTTGCGAGGGCTAGCTTGGTTGTATTTATTAACCTATAGTTCAGTGGCTGGGATGGCAGGACTGGGAGACATCACAGGGATTCCTAGTGGTTGCACTGGTGGTTGCACTGGGTAGTATTTGTGTTGGGTACCACTGATTGAAAACATGAAAAAGAGGAGAATTATGAATATTTACAGAGCACTGGAGAACCTTCGCCAAATGGGGAAAATAACATTCACTCCCCATTAAAACCTAAATATGGTGAATACATGGTAAAATCAGTCAGTTCAGAATTCAGCATGGTTGTGAAATCACAACCATGGACACATTTACATGTTAAGATTGTTTTACATCCATCATTCTGAGTTTAGTCCAGCCTGTCCTTATTGGGGATTGTCGTTCCTATAAACGACCTGAGGCACAGTGGGGGGTGGCCAATCAGAACAATTTTTAAAGAATATTGGAAGATTATATTAATCAAATAAAAATAAATGATTTGTTTGTATAAAATCTCAAATATCAAAAGTGGACATAAGGGAAAATAAAGTAAAATAAATGCCCCTTTGAGTCCAGCTTTGATACTGGTGTGTTTTTTTTCATCCTCTTTCAGTCAAGCTCCCTGGTTGTGTGTGAGGTGGATCCGAGCCTGAAAGAAAAACTGAAGAAGTTTCGCTTCCGGAAGGAGACGACTAACGCCGCCATACTGAGTAGGTGAACTGTGAACTGTGGCCCTATACAACAATCTCCCACCCCTTCAGCTACTGGGACATCGAGTTGAAACTTGATGTCCTGAGGTGGATCTCTCAGCTTCATTCCTGCACTGCATTAAAACATACCTTCGACTGTCGTTACCTGATTTAAAATTAACTGAAGTTTTCTTCCAGTGAAAATCGATATGGAAAGACAACTAGTCATCTTAGAGGAGGAGTATGAGGTATGTTCTTATGTCAGTCTATTACAATCCTCCTTTTATAATATCTGCGAATTGCACTACTCTTTTTAGGAATAAGGTCATTTTAAAATGTTACGATACACTTTCTAGTCTTTTCAGTAATATCAGTCTGTTATAATATATTTCCTGTAATATCGTTCTGTTACGATATCCCCTCTACAATATTAGTCTACTACAAAATGTCTTCTGCAAAACTGATCTATTACGAATTTCCTTCTGTTGTATCAATCTGTTCTATTGGTCTGTTACAATATCCCTTCGGCAATGTCAGTCACTTATGAGATCCCTTCTGCAATACTAATCAGTTATTATTATATCTCTTTTATAATATCGATCTCTTACTATATCCTTTCTGCTATGTCAGTATATTATGATATCTATTCTATAATATCGGTCTGTTACGATTTCTCTTTTAAAATATTGGTCTGTTACGATATTGTATAGGTCATCTACAAACCTGGTCTTACAATATCTTTTCTGTAAAATGGGCCTTTATGATATCCCTTTTTGAAAATATTGATTTGTTACTATTTCCCTTCTGCAACATCAACCTGTTCCCGTCTATAACACTGCTCTGTTCTCCTCAGTATCTCCTCAGTAATATAGGTCTGGTATGATAGCTCAACTGCAGGATCTGTCTGTTACAGTGTCCCTTCTGTAATAATGATCAATCTTTAATAGTAACTCTTTAAATGTTACAGGACATCTCACTGGATGACCTAAGGGAGGAGCTTCCAGAACGTCAGCCCAGATATCCTTATTGTGTTGATGCTTGTTGTGGAAAGACCTCAGGAACTCCAAAAAAAAAGCTGCAAATCATAAATTAATTCTGAAATTCAATCTCTCATAGCTTTCCTGTCTGATGTACTGTAACAGACAGTTCACCTATTACTACAGTTTGTATTAGACATCCTCTAGTCCTTCATTGGTGACCAGATTCTGACCACAAAGTGCCTGCTGGCTGGTGTAAATACTCAAACATTGGGTCATATCAGCACCACACACACATACACACACTACCATGTCACCACTGTGCTGAAAATGGTCCACCACCCAAAATAATCATAACGGAGGTGTTTCATATAGAGTGGTCTAATAAGGTTCTAATAAGGTGAAAGGCCTTAACTGAAGTGCACATACATAGTGTACAGCTATAAGCTGTCGCATGCAGATGGAAGAGTGTCCTATCCTCTGTGTTTCATCTTCTCCAGCCCTGTAGGTAGGTCTGATCCTTCACACCTCATCAAAACCCACCCAGCCATGTGTCTGAGATAGAAAATATGCGCTTTTAGTGATCTGTTATTATTTTAGACATGCAGTGAAATTTGATCTTTTCCTGTGAGGCCAAAGCTCTGTCCTTGTTGTCTCTCCTTTGCAATAAAAGTCTCTCTCTAAACAGGCTGCAAACCTGAACAGCAGATGATGTACGCCGGCAGCAAAAACAGACTGGTCCAGTCAGCAGAACTCACCAAGGTGAGGCTATGATGTCAATCACCTGAGGCATGTTTGGCATCCAAATTTTGCCTCCTTAGTCCAGAACAGGAGCTGCAAGGATAAGTCACTAATGCTAGAAGTTCATAGCCACCCAAATCTTTTCCTGTAAATACACCTCTAAAACTTCTCTGGACCTGCTCAAGCCACATCCAGCTCTTCACTGAGATGCAGCAGATTTGTGGACATGGCTTAGAACACAGTATAGCTACAACGCCGGTATACATTGTACAATTTTGTGCTGTCCCAGACAAAAGATGACAATCGTGAAACGCTTTTTTGTTCTGAGGTCGTACTGTGCGAGAGGTTCAAAGACGACCATTGTCATGTTCTTGCGGCCAAAGAGAGTTATCTGATGCCTTCTACAGACTTCAGATTTCAGCAATCTTAGATCATTAACAACACACTGTGTAACATGGATCTGAAAAACTTACATATGTAGATTATACAATGATCTGTATGAAGGTATGGAGATGTACAATGATGAATCCTATTGAATCGTGAGCTGTGAAGAAAATCATGTGCTAATGATGAGGTCACAGAACATGAGGACTTGCACTCCATGCTTTGAATGTGTGCAGTGAAAAATCTAAAGAAGAGGTTGGGATTTATATTGGCTGTGAGATGGTCATCCTAACATTGTCCAAAAATAATCACAGGCTGTTCAACGACGGACATCTGCGAATCTCTCTCGCAATTGTTGCACAATTCTCTTTGGGACAGCTTTTCTTGCTGATACAGAACTTGTTTCTGTGACAACAAATATGGAAGAATCTGATCTGAGATCAGTCTTACCTTGTGAGCAATAGGTTTGGTGTTTGTCTGAAATAGCCATCTGTAATGTAGTTCCACTTTTACAGCTCACAGAAAGTCATACTGTGTTTTAAACCACACCCACAAGTCTGATCCACCTTAATGAAGAGCTTCATCACAACTTAGGAGATCTATTGATTTATAAGTTGTTTAAATTTAACAATCATCCCTACAAAAGTATTTTTTGAGACATTTCCAGCAAACCTGCTTAAACCACCACCACCCTGCCATTACACAAATCCAGCCAAAACACCTATTTGTTCTTGCTCCTCTGCAGGTGTTTGAAGTTCGGAACGTAGACGACCTGTCGGAGGAGTGGCTGAAGGAAAAACTCTCTTTCTTTCGTTGATTCATTTTCATCACAGAGACATCTGACCACAGATACAAGAAGCAGACCAGGACGTCAAACCGTATAATTTTGGTATAACTGAGCCAGTTTGTTTGATTCTGATAAAAAAAAAAAAGGAAGATCAAATATGAATATTGGAATGTATAGGAAATATATTAGGAAATACAGGATGAGTCCTGTTTCTGTTGATTAAAAAAAGGAACCAATTTATGTCTGAATTGTGCCTGAATTCATGTTAAATAGACTTAAAACACGTCATTTAAAGCAAGCTGAACACTGTGAACACTGCTGTTTCTTTCTGCTAGCTTGGAATCTGACTTATTCTTTTAATATATATTTTGGCTTAGTGATAGTTAAAATGAACAATAAATATGGATTGACATTTTTCCATATTTTGCACTTCTTTTCTGCCTTCCTCTGACTTGTATGCACCAAAACACAAGAAAGCATGGACCTCAGGTGTGAAGGCACCCCACAAAGTTGACAAATTCAATTATTTGTAAACTAATCAATTGGTTCATCTTTATTTACAACAATTCATACAACAAAATGACATCATCACCTGGTGGGTTCCTTTATCTGTGGCAACTTGTCACCTGGTGGGATGCTTAATCTTTTTCAACTAGTAAAATAAACAAATAAACAGAGACACTGACATTACACTGTAAAAATGATTCATCCTAAAAAAAACACCATTGTTTACAGTGTAGCATATGACTGGAGGGTCTGATGTCTGTCCCACACTGTTGTGCTTAGTCTCACTAAGTAAAGTGTGTGAACGCAACAGCGCACATGACATGGGGTCACTGGGACCAGAACCCCCTGGCTTATGATGAACATTTAACCAAAAACTTTTTTGTTCGTCATGAAGGGAGGCAGCGTCCAGAAACAGAAAAAAGAGAACTACACCAATATGATCCCCAATCGACTCTGCCAGCGTAAACAGCATTCGTTTGGGTACATAAAGGACAGAAGCTGATCACCCTGAAGTCTTTTTGCTTAAAGCCAAGGAAGAGCCTGGATGCTGTTCCTCACTGCTACAAATAAAAGCAGCTTGTTCCCTAAAGGCTGACTAAACAGAGGCTCCCTCATAGTTCTGACTAAGAATTAAAGGGAATTTCTATCCAGAGTGGACAAAGGTTTAAGTTACATACTGCGTGTAGGGCATGAAAACTGCTGTCAAGGCTTCAGTTCCTAATGTCATAAGTGCAGGATTCTCATGATGCTGGTTAACTTGCAGCACTTTATAAAAAAAAAAAATGGAGCAAGAGAGTGAAAAGGATGAAATGAGGAAATGATCTGGGAGAACTGGGTTTCCCCCAGTCAGCATGGGACTGGAACACCCAGTGATGATGGGGGTTGCAGTTTTCAAAGTGGGAGGGGGACTTGGACACCCGGCAATGAGGGCGGTTACCAGGGATACTGCATCCCACCCCAAGGCATGTGTTTTTGTCTCAATCACTGTCACTATCGTCGCTGGAGTCTGACGCTCTCTCGCTACCACTTTGCTGTCCGACCTCCGAGTGGCCGCTGCTGCTGTGAGCTGGAGAGGCACTGCCACTCCTCCTGCCTCCCCCCTCACCTTCCTCATCCTCACTACCACTGCGGCGTCCCCCATCCTCCTCCTCACTGTCGTCGTCGCTGCCGAAGATTTCCTCCTCATCCCGGGCCTGCCGGTCCTCTCCACTCTCACTGCCACTGCCACTGGCCTTCCTCTCTCGCGGTTTCCCTCCGTCCTCGTCTTCTTCGTCCTCTTCATCCTCGCCACGCCGCTCTTCGTCCTCACGGTCTGATTCGCTCTCTGAATTCTCGCTTTCGCTGCCCTTCTCCTTCTCTTCGCCTACGTGTGGAAGATGAGAATTGTGTGAATTTACGATGCACTCAAACTGAGATGCAAATACAGGTTTTATAAAGCCAGTATCAGCCAGTACATGTATTGGAATCAGTATTAAAAAAAAAAAAATCAGATATGTTCACTCATGTATGATAACCACAGCAATCAATAATAGCTATAAAATCAAGAAGAACTTGTTTTTACGCCATTTGGTATGGATGAGCATTCAGTGCTCCAATCCCGTCAGCCTGTGTTGTGCTAGACCACAGGGAACGTGCCGCCAATGACTGCACATTTTTCAACTTAGTTGTCCAATAGTTGTTTAGGTCTTTTACACGCATACTGTCTTTTTTCACATTCACATGTGTGCTTTTTAAATAAAAAAAAAACACACAGAGGTACAATAAACTGATTCTTTCCTCATCCTAGTAACATTTGGACACTGGGCTACAATTAAACACTTACATACTTGCAGAATATTAAACATGTTAACACGAATAAGAGCAAACTAACTAAAAGAAAAAAGCTTTGACGCGAAAGCTAACGTAAGTATTTTTTGGGGGGCCCATTCTGGCACTAAAATACTCAATATTTACCTGAGAATTATCCTGTTTTGAAAAATAAGTGCCCTCAGTAAATGCATTCAATCTAGGTATAGGCCGATCCGCGTTTTTCCAGTTCCGATCGGTTTCCGATACATGACTGTCTATACTGATGCAGATTCCGATACATCTTTTTACTTTAACATTAGCAATTGTTTTTGTTGAAATTGTTTTGTTTTTTAGTAAGATTACATCACAGAATATATAAACTACTGAGCACTTATTAGAAGAGCAAAAAAAACACAATCTTGGCTGAATCATCTAAATAGTTCTAGTATTACATCCATATTAGCAGCAACAACTTTGTAAAAGGAGTGGTTACACATTGCATTGCGCCGAGTAAGGTCCAGCGTAAGCTGCAAACTGGAAAATATGGATCGGGATATTCGAAGACGGACTAACGGCTATATCGGACCCGATACTGATATCATATCGGATTGGGCCCATCTCTAATTCAATCAAATCCAAAAGGATCTGGCTGATCTTCAAAAGACCAAATAATTAAAAATATGGCATATAGTTGATCACTTCAACCATCTGATGAATAAAGTGGATAATTATTTACTTTCAAACAAAATAAAATAATAGCATAATGTATGTGTATATTATTATCATTTTTGGCATATTACCAGAGTCCTGCATGTCTTTGTCCAGGTCCTCCTCCTCATCCTCTGGTTCGTGATTCTCCAGCTGAGCCTTCCGGGCCTCCTGCAGGTCACACAAAGTTAAAAAAACATTTTTTAGTTTTAGGTCCACAATTCTCCTTTAATATGCTTTGAATTAACAGTGAATTACTCACACTCTCACAACTGAATGCATATTTAATGAATGAAGGGTGTGTAGTGTTTATGTATATTCCCCTACTGCATGTAAGAGAGGAAGCCTACTTGTGTAAGTGTTCATGCATGTGTGTCCATTTTCAAACCTGTGCTTCCAGCTCTTTCTCGTTCATATCTCTGTGTTTGCAGACCAGCACAGCGTTGGTGGTGGACTGAGCTCCAGCCTTCGCCCTCCTCTTGCTCAGACGCACTCTGGGGAACACATAGCCGTATTACACTCCCCAGAAATGACTGGGGCTCTGCAAGTTCTGCAGAATCAATGCTACTTTAACTGCTAGAGCGCGCATTCAAAAGGGTTCGTTCTCAACCATGCTAGGGTACAGCACTATAGCAATATCTGATCAAAAATGACAAGCTATAATTACCTTCGTTGTTATTTTAATTTGTATTTTATCATTTTATATAATTATATAAACATACTCAATGATGTAAAACCTCTTTTAGGCAGTGGTTGGTGTCTGTGCACTACCGTAACCACTTAGCTGCTACAAGACTGTTGATAAAATACAGTGCAGTAATACAGCTGCAAGCAATATGCAGGACATATGAGCTAGTATACTTATAGTATAATTATGCAGATCCAAAACAAACTGAAGTTGTAATATGACCTCTGGTCATAATGACTGCTTAAGCGGGATCACCTGACCTTGCTAAAACAACACACTTGGAAAACAACAATTTCAGACATGCACTCTTTTTTCTCGCTCATATTTTAGTCTCAGAGTGCTCAACAATAGAGTTTAGCTTTCAATAGAGTTTTCTCCTCAAGTTGCAGTGAATCCCCTTATAGTTGGGAAAATTAAGGAATAATCTGGATGATTTCTGCACCTGTCAATGGTATTTGATGAGGTGTAGCTGTTCCATTGTGTAATAGAGCTAATGTTATAACAGTGAATCTACATCGTTTATAAATGTAGAGGTACAATATGAATAATGGGTATATTTCTACATATCTAGTAATTAAGAAGTAGAATTAACAATTTGGTCAAATGGGATTGTTGCCAACTATCTGCAAATGTTTGTCCAACCTAGCAACAATAACTATGAAAGGAGAGATTTGCAGATGCAACTGGTCAATTCAGTAACACACAGCAACACAGTTTGGGATTTCAGATCCTGAGAGAACACACACCTGGTCTCCAGCTCGTTGTAATAGACACCGTCTCCGTCTCTGAAAATGAAGAAGTAGTTCTCCTCGTAGCCTTTGCTGGCCTTATTCTTCACGTTCCAGTTGTACTCCCTTGCTATCTTATAGTCATATCTGCAGATAGACAGATTATGAGAGAGAGACGGTGAGAGTGAGGGAGTTAGAAAAAGAGAAACCACAATTTTCAGAGCTCAAAGAAAGACATAGACAAGTCTGCTCCACCTTAATGAAGGGCTGGATGCGGTTTGAGAAAGCAGAGAAAAGTTCTGGGTGTGTGTATACAGTAAGGAGTGTTATGTTAAGCCTCATAGCTCCAGTGCTAAAGTTAAGAAGCTAAATTTCCAAATGTATTTGCTGATGGACTACATCAAGCATAAGCAGAAAAGTGTGTGTGTAGTAGGGGGGGTTGGCGCAAAAATGAAAGTTGCCATTTGATTGCACATTAGCCTCTACTGTATGTGTTGTAGTATTGTATATAATATGTACTGTATGCGGCACAGGAAGAGGAAAATGGCGTGATCTTACGCATAAAATCAGGGCAGAGTTTGCCCTAGGGATGGGTATGGTAAGGTAAGGATACAGATATTTATCTTTTAATCCTTAATCCTACTCTCCATAAATTGGTGCCATGATTCAGTCGTTATTTAACTGCATTTCCTGTATATATAATGATGAGGGAGTAAACTTTAAAGGTAGTTCCACAAAGGTGTCCCTTCCACTAGTCCAATCCTGCATCATCCATTTGACAATGCCAGTTAAGTTTGAACAAATGAATGCTGCAAAAACACCAATGGTTTGTCCAGGAGCTTATGCATATTATGGTACAAGATGCATAATCATTTAATGACTATTTGGATATTCACAAATAATTACCCATCTCTACTGCATATGGTGTTACTTTTAGAAATAGTACCAGAAGAGGAAAAGGCCTGATTAGTGGGATCCTGCTCTCTCATTTACACTGTGCAAAATACTTTCAGCTGCTTGTGTAGGTATGAAAGATGTCAAATATAGTTATCGCTGTTAGTGTTGATGAACTAGAAATCATCTTACAGCTCTTCAGGCATGTAGTCCATTTCCTCTTCTACATCTCTCTTACGCTTGCGGAGCGTGTCCTCGTTGGGCAGGAAGTACGCCACAAACTGGTTTCCTTCTTCATCCATCATTCCCCTACAAAGAAAAACAGGAGGTCAGCAGCAAATCAGCTAAAACTTACCAGTGATTACAGGTACAATAACTTAAATGTTTAAGAGGACCTGTCTTTGGAATTTGTTCACAGCTACTTTTCAGTTAAAAATGGCCCACATCATGGAAAAATGAATGTATGAAAAATCTAAAGTATGCAAATACTGTTCACATTTTACAGCAATCCTTCCTCTGTCCATATACAGAAACTAAGCTGTAAAAACAGAACAGCTATGCAAAGCTCCAGAAGGTCTTGGTCCTCCAATTTAGAGCAATGACGATATATTTCAAACCATGCAGCTGAAACTACTACATCATTTTTCGAAATCATCAAGTTTTGTTCCTCTGAGGGTGTAGCATTTCAAGCCCACTGTGATTAGATACAGTAAGTCTATAATTAGTTTTCTCCTTTGGCATACAATTCCATATCAGAGTTACAACTGTGATCGGATCTGTGTTGGATTTAGGATCGGAATTTAGTACATATTTACATTTAAAATAGGAGAAAATTGACTTTGGCCAAAAACAAGCTCATAACACATTAATTCCGTAATGAGAGGACAACGTTGCTAGTTAATGTCTGCATTCATCTAAGTCAGTCACATGATTTTCATTGGACAGCCTATATAAGGAGAAGGAAGAGACTGCAAACACAAACACACACACATACACACCTAATCATGGCCTGGGACATCATATCTACCCCAGCCGAGCCAGACACGTCTTTAGGAGCAGGGTCAGAGTCAAAGATAACCTGAGCACAAGGGTTTATCCACATCTAGAGAGGGAAGAGAAAGACAGAGAGAGAGAGAGAGAGAGAGAGACAAAAGACAACATAAATATAAAGATTCCAACAGTCGCATACATAATCAAAAACAAGTGCAAACTCTGGTATGCAAGATGTAGTCTGAGCTTGGGTGCTACCTTAAAGTCAGGGAAGACAGGCAGCACCTCCACAGGTGTAACTCTTGGTTTGCTGTAGTGTTGGGTAATCTGGAGAGAAAGAGTAAACATGACTATGATGAAGTCACTTCTTCGGGGACCATTTGTTCCAACAACCAGTGGACATTATTTAAAAACTATTTTTGCGATCCCTTGTGGGTTTAGCTACTTCCATGACAGATTAACAAACAGACAGATCGATGGATAGATGGATAGACAGACAGACAGATAGATAGATATAACTGTACACATAAAACTGAAGTTATCCATTGTTAATTTATAACTCAATTTGTAATTTTCATCTAATCACAAAATCATGCAGCTCTGATTAAGAGCACTTACTGAGCTCTTTATATTAATAACTGAGTAATAAGTCTAGGTTTCAAGTGATTAACAACTCTGATGTTAGCGAGTTATGATAGAAAATTCGTTGGACCCTACTGGTACAATAAATTTCATGAAAAACACAACATTACTCTGTCCTCATACTCACATTTTTCTGGGCATCCTCAAAGGTTTTTTCAATAGCGGCGATCTGACTGTCTCTGTCCTTGTAGATCTCTTCCTCTGTGAACTGCTGCTTGACTGACACACCAATCCTATACACAACAACAAAATTAATCCTATGGCAATATACAAAGCAGTGACTGCTGCGAATGGGCATGTGTGTGGGAGAGGGAGAAAGAGGACCAGACTGAGTGCATGTTATGGGGTTCCAAATCGTCCTACTTACTTGACCTCCACTTTATCATTGGAGACACCGTATCTGTTGAACTCGGTTGAGATGTATTCTGTCTTC
The DNA here is from genome assembly GCA_037974465.1 of Brachypetersius altus. NCBI lineage: Eukaryota > Metazoa > Chordata > Actinopteri > Characiformes > Alestidae > Brachypetersius > Brachypetersius altus. The sequence goes on from JBBPDB010000001.1 coordinate 24,260,669, forward strand.
CTCATCCATGGGACCACCTTAGCATGCTGCTGTGACCTGCAAACACACACACAGACTCAGAGGCACATACTACAGACATCTTCACACACAAATACAAATACAATATACAGTATTGCCTTTACACGCATATGAGCTTCCATTCTTAATCCATAGTGGCATTACATTCTTAATCCATAGAATTCAATATGATGTCGGCTGTCCCAAAAGTGTGCTTATGGGAATTTTTGACCATTCTTCAAGAAGAACATTTGTGAGGTCAGACAGTGATGTTGGATGAGAAGGCCTGACTCGCAGTCTCCACTCAAATTCATCCCAAAGGTGTTCTATCGGGTTGAGGTCAGGATTCTTCCACACCAAACTCGCTCATTCATGTCTTTATGGACCTTGCTTTGTGAACTGGTACACAGTCTTGTTGGAACAGGAAGGGGCCAGATTCGTCCATCAGATTGAAGGAGAAGTGTGATTCATCACTCCAAAGAACGCTCCTCCACTGCTCTAGAGTCCAGTGGTGGCGTGATTTACACCACTGCATTCAAAACTTTTCATTGCTCTTGGTGATATATGGCTTGGATGCAGCAGCTTGGCCATGGAAACCCATTCCATGATGCTCTCTAACCTGTTCTTGAGCTAATTTGAAGGTCACATGAAGCAATTGACTGCAGAAAGTCAGCTCTGAGCACTATGCGCCGCTCACCATACTCCGTCGGTTTACGTGGCCTACCACTGTGGCTGAGTTGCTGTTGTTCCCAATTACTTCCACTCTTCCATTCTTTCACAAATGTTGGCAGAAGTGGTCTTAATGCCTAGGTGCTTGAAATTATACACCTGTGACCATGGAAGTGATTGTAGCTCCTGAATTTTATTTCGATGGGTGAGTGAATACTTTTGGCAATATAGTGTATGAGTGAATATGAGAGTTATTATTCATATTATTCATAGTGATTACTGAATATTGTTTTGATGGCTAATGTACAAATTCATAGTGGTTACAAGACAAATAGCAGACTTAGAATATATCATAGCGGTTACCGTATAATTTACAGTGGTCGCTCAATATTCACAGTGGTTACTGTAAAATACATAATGGATGCAGAATACTAATAGTAGACGCTAAATAATTAGTAATGATCGCTTAATAATATAAAGTAGATACTGAATAATTCATAGTGGTGACTGGAAAACTCGCTATGGTTCCTAAATAATTCATTGTAGTTACAAAATAAATTGACAGTAGGCACAGAAATGACTCATACAACCACAATAACTGCTGCATATTGGTACAGTGACCATTAAACGCTCTCTGTAACAACTCCAGCATGACACTGTGATGCCAAAACCAAAACCCTGCTTTAGGGATGACCTCTAACCTCTTGGAGCTGGAGGGAGCCTGGATGTCCTCTTCCAGAAGCTTCTCATCTGCAGGGTCCAGGATAACTGAATGAAGAAAAACACAGAACCACATTGCAGCTAAATCATGCTCAAAACTCGAAGTAGACAAAAGTTACTGAAAGATCTCACCTTACTGCTTGGGTCCGTGCAGCATGTATTAAGTATGTATTACCTACGGGATTATATTCAGTGTGTATTGAGTATGTACGTATTGCTGAGGTTTATGCTGTATCTATTAAGTATGTATTACTGGCGGGGGATATATGTAGTGTGTTTTGAGTATGTAAATATTGCTGAGGTCTATGTGATGTGTTATGTATGCATGCAATCTATGTATGCAATCTCTGTTGCAATCTATGTACGCATTTACTTCTGGGGCCTATACAGTACATATTAAGAATGGACTTGCTGTTGAGGTCTACACAATACCAATATACTTAGTGTTTATGTAGTATGTACTAAGTAGTAGTTACTCTTGGGGTCTATTTGGTACGTACTGTTACTTACTGTTATATCTATTCAGTATGTATTTTTATGTACTAGCTATGCAGTATGTGTTGATTATGCACATACTCTTGGATTCTACACGGTGTGTATTAATTATGCACTTACTGTTGGGGTCTATGCGGTATGTGTCTGGGTTGATGAGGTCAATAGTAACCCCCAGATCTGGCTCTGTAAGCAGTTCATGCTTATGCTGTTTCTCCAGTGACGTGGCCTTATACTGCACAAACCTGCATGAGAAAAAAAAACAGTACTGAAATGCTTAAATAAAAATTGCCACACTGTGTGGAAGAAAAGCCAGGAACTAGTCAGACAATCACTGCATTCTGTAATCATGGCAGTATAGCAAAATAAAAAACAACCAACAATAACACCAATTCATGAAAACTAGGGCTGATTGTGGACAAAACTAAAGACCACTCCACTAATTGTATAAAAGGGTGCCCACTCCACTAATGTTTTGCTCATTTTGATCATTTAAAGTAAGCCATACTGTGCACTAAACCACATCTAAACAACTTTATTAAGTCTGCTCCACCTTAATAAAGAGCTTAAAGAAGATGCACTTTTAAGGAAGAGGTTTGGAGTGACTTTTGCTTGACTACTGATTTTTAGTTTTAATACAGTAGCCTTGTAGATCCAATTCAGAACTAAACAAACAAAATTTGGACTTTAAATACATCTCGCCTGACTGTCGAAAACTGAATCTGAATCATTTCTGCCATACCTGTGCTGGTCAAAAGGGTACGTGATGAACTTTGGGTCAAATGGAATATCAGGGAGGCTGTTGCAGTATTTCACACGGCACACAACGCCAGACCTTAAGAAAAGAAGAACAGCACAAACTACATTAAATCTTCTACTGTTTAAAAGTGGTTCATATTTCAGTACTGATACTGATACTGTCTACTGATGCTAAATATTGAGATAGACCATGAATACAGTACCTTTCAGGTATTGCTCTGTGTGAAGAAGTCCTGCTGAAAACACACACACACACACACCATGCAAAAAATCACAAGAAATGGCTTCATAATGGTTTCTTTTTATATTAGTCATTTCATAGTTTTAATAGTTTTAATTCTCATTTCATCTTATACTTTTTACCCATTTTTCTTCTTTTCATTTAGTTTCTTTTTACATAAACAGCTCTTTTTGCCCTTTAAGCAGAATATCGTGGATGAAGAAACAAAGCTATTATTACTTTCCATTAGTTAAAAAGTCCCAGAATTAAATCCATTAAATCTATATTAAGAATTACATGTGGTGTTAATAAATTAATACACAAACATGAATAATAATATAAACATGAATATAATATATACATTAATATCAGTATATCGCTTAGCCACAATTGTAAGGAAAGTGAACACTGTTGTGTTTCAACAGGCTTATTCAATTTTATGCCATATATATGACATGCTTTAATGCCAAAACAAAGCCTGGAAGTTGAAGGAGAGTTAATTAAGTAACTACGATTTGTATTGATTGAACTGCTGTTGTGTATTAGCATTAGCCACACACCATCACACTAAACTTACAAGCAAATTATTCAATCGTACACCAAATATATGAACAAGTACGGTTTATTTTACAAATATACATGTTTTAAGGTCAGAACATCAAACCTGGACGCTAAATTTCAACTACTCTGAAGGCTGGGAGAGTTATTTTAGTAACTAGCGTTAGCCGCCATAGCTGCATATAATTCCTAATTGTCAAATCCCATAAAGTCAAAATATTCATCAAATTTTACACCAAATATATGAATCACTACGGTTCGATTGAAATATCTAAGTGCAAAGACGCTTTATTAACTACACCGTGTTTCTATAAACGTGTGTTTTTGGGTGAATTCTCATCGGCGATGTGCTGCTCTCTGCTAGCTCCTCACCTGTGTCCGTCCTCCCGCTGTGCCTGGGTCTGAATCGTCGGTGCCATTGCAGGCAAAAAAAATATTTACTTTTAAGTAAAAACAAGTCTTCCTCGGTGTCAAGATAAAGCCAAATAAAAACGAAATATAGGGCTCTTCTGTTTAGGGCTCTTCTGCACCACACGCTCATGCAGGACCCCTCCTCCTAACTGTAGGTGGCCCCTGAGGTACAGAAACACATGCCTGAATCCTAAAAAAAATTTACTTTTTGCTGGAGTTTGTATATTTTTTTAAAAATATTTTTGTAGGGATATTTATCAAATAATATTTTATTGGGACGTCTGATCAATACACCAACAGGGACCTTACTCACATTGCATTCAAGTAAGAGACTTTAATACGGAGCTGATCAGCCTTTGAAGCTACATGTTTCTTAGAAGAGTTTCCACAAGATTTTTTTATATGAATGTGTAGCTTTAGAACGTCCATTAGGTCAGTGCACAAAGCAAGCTCCATAAAGACATGGCTGGATGAGTTTGGTGTGGAGCAGCGTGTGGGGACCTCAGAGGTGCCTAGCAGTCTTGGGGAACTGAACCCACGACTTCCTGATCACAGGGTGAATGCCCCAATCACTAAGCTACCAGCTGCCCCACTTCTCATATTAAAGTGGAATTCCACTTTTAGAAATGTCCTAAATAACACAAAAGTAACACACAAATGGGACTGTTGCACAACAAACTTAATATTGTCTACCTCTTGCTAAATTTGCACTAGTACAATTTGCACAATTCTGTCTTGTCTTGTCTAATATTCCTGGCAATAACTTGAAACTCACATTCTCCTTGAACCACTTGCACACGTTGTCTTTTGTCCTGTCTTTGTTTATTATACAATAGTTAGTTATAATAGAAACTTTAGTTTAGATTAGTATTTATGGGTAAGGACTAGCTTTATATTTATTGTGCCTGGTTTTTATATTCTTATATTTATATTTATTTCTTAGACATAATGCACCATGGAGGCGGGGCTTGTGTGAGACAGAATTTCGATACCCTGTATACTGTGTATATTGTGGAATTGACAATAAATCTCTCTTGAATCTTGAATCTTTTGAAGAGTGTGTTTGGCATGAAATGGTTCATTATAGAGATTCGGAATTCTTCACAGTAGTGGTGAATGGAACCAGACATCTCTAACACGAACATTCTTTGTACTGTCCAATTCCAGCTGTGACAATGCAAATTTCCCACTTGTGGGACTAATAAAGGTTCAACTTATCTCATATCATTTAATTTACCCAAGCGAAGCTACACCTGTGTTGTTTATATGGAATGTTGATAATGATGAACGAGAAGCAAATCTAAACTAAATTAGTTTTTTTGGAACTATTTTGTCTCACGATGCTCTGCATGTTCCCTTTCTCCATGAATGAGTTTAGTTTTGGCTAAACGCTTTTCAACACTCTGACAACTTAATTATATAATAAAACAGCAACTCCTCAGTATAACCATACAGCTAGTTTTGAACAAAGCAGGGAAATAAGCAAACAATTCATTCTGTCGAACGTTGGTTTATTGTTTAGAAAACAATGACAAAAAGTGATAGAAATCTGGTAGGAACAAAAGTCAGCAATAGTGCATATATTTTCACAACCATTCATGAGTGACAATCAGAAACTGTGCAGCCTTATTACAAAAACATCATCAAGAATCAGCTTTAAACATTTAAATATCCTTCTTTTGTGGTGTTGAATGTGCCTCAGAGCAACTGACATGTTTACACTGAGAGATTAGATCTAAATCTGGTTTAAATACATCTCAGGTGTGTTCATACCTGCATACAGAGACTTCAAAAATACATCACCGTAAGGAGGTATATGTTACCCCCGACCTGCCCTTACAAAAGCAATGCTTTTCTTTAGCAATAATCAACCAAACCATTTTGTGTGGATCTCTGCTAAAACCAGGCTGTAGAGCTTCTTTGAGGCTGGAATATCTAGTTTTGAACTCAATCTGGATTATCACCAGCATACTGCTCCCTAATTCATCTTAGACTCTTGGGCAGCTTTGGGTGTCTAAACCTCTATTGTGTTCCTTGGTCTGAACTGTTCCATTAATTAGAGGTTGGAATCTGCAAATTAGGTCTTTAATCTATCACAATGCAACAAACTCCATTGTGATCAATCACAGCTCCGTACGAGTTTCTGTGGGTTTTATTAATCAAGGCTTCCACATCATTTGATAAAAGTAAATTACTCTAAATGATCTAAATGATGTAAATCTTAAACCATGTAATTTTGCTAACACTGATGCATTTGTAAATGAAGGCAAAGCATAGGTAACAACACAATATGATATTTCATTTTAATATAACTCCAGTGTAAATTAAAAAGACAGTGTACCTGGTCATTTTTAAGGCCTCGCTTCAAACTGTTCCGAGGTGAAAATGTGTTTCAAAGTGAACGAAAGTCTTCAGTATTACTGATGAGCCAATTTCGGTAAAATACCATCCACTATAAAGTGATATAACAAAGTCACTTAATAGCAGATGGTACTAAGTGTTACAACTGAATTCCTAGTTTTTTTTCTAGAATTCCTAGGATTTTGTTTCTACATTCTTGCATAATTAAAAGCATACAATGTAAAAATAGTAGCTCAGAGTGGGTTTAGTTTGCGATATCCCATTTAGAATTGTCCATTGGTGGTGAATGGTACCAGATGTCTGCCTCTAAAAGCTTCCTCACAGAAAGTTATTTCATGAAATGGTTCTGAAAGTTCTCCATGATGCCTGAGACGTTCTTTCACAAGAGTTTTGAGAAGCGTTTGGCCTAAAACTAAACCCATTCATAGTGAAGGGGTGCATTGTGAGGCAAAATACTGCCCAAAGAAAACTGATCTGACATTATTGTACCATCATCAACATTCCCGATAAACACTTAAGACACAGGGAGCTTCACTGGGGGTCAGTAGTAAATGGTTTTTGTAAATATGTTTGAGACATCTAGTTCGATTCACCACCACAGTGCTGGTTAGTTTATCCACGACGAAGCATCTCACACCTAACCCACTCTCAGTGACTTGATCTCAACTCTTGGGATTATGCTAAAACTAAAAAAAATAAATAAATAAAAAACTAGTGAAATTTCATTTTCAAAGTTACACAGAGGACTGCATAAATGATGGGACTATACTGTCACTACAAGTCATTTTATTAAGTTATTCAGCTCTAATCTGCAAGTATAACAAATCACCAGCTCTTATCCTTTATACAGATGTCTTAGGAAACTACCGCACCGATTTGAGAACCCACCAGAAAGGAAAAACGTCACCCCCAAAGACATGGTCAATGTCTGAGAGGACTAAGAAACAAACATTTAGGCAGTTCCCATTTTAATACCAAGATAGATTCTACATTCACCGTGTCTGCCTGGGTTTTTCCGGAAACCTCCACAAGCTCAGCGCAAACTCTCCCTTTTCAGCTGTGGGCAACCTTAAAGACACATCATGCCCAGCGCTGGTTGATAAAAGACAACGGGAGAAGTGGACAGGAAGCCAACTTTCACCCCATCATGCAGCTCTCTCCACTGTCTGTAATGTTTTGGTCTGTTGGTCGATGAGACCACCACATCCTCAGGTCTGGGCGTGTTCAGAACGTTCCACTCTGTAACAGTGCAGAAAAAAGTTATTAACAGGAACCTTAAAGTCTACTCACAAAGTACACCAAAACATGCTAGTTTAAAAAGCTGTTATTATTACAGTGGATCTCTGAAGTCCAAAACTGAAAAGCCAAAACCGATACTTGATGTCCCATTCAACATCCCACCTCTGGAGATCTTTAATAAGCTCTTGAAGTTTCACCTATTCTCCAAGGCTTTGGTCTTTGACTTACTAATTTATGTAAAGCGACCTAAGGTGCCTTGAAATCCACTAAATGAATAAATTAAGTTATTATTATTACATCCAGGGCAGTATTTCACAAAGTTAGCCAGATAACAGTAGCCTAAGCTCAAGGAGAAGTCATCAAATACTTTCCCAGAAGGCAAATTCTCTTTACGCATTTACATTATCCAGATTTACAGATTAACCCCATTTCATGAAATATCGAAAGTTTTTAGGCTTCAGACATTTGCTTTTCTCTGAAACTACCTGCTGCAGTCAGGAGTTATGTTTGGACAATTCCAATATAAATCAGTCTAGCACAACTACACAAGTGACAAAAAAGACACAAATATCAAACAACTTGCATATAATGTATAAAAACAATTGCTACCTGCTCAGCATGTACAATATCTGACCAGGATCATCCACAAACACCCTGTAAAAGAGACAGCAAAAAATTACTGTGGATCTGCAGCTCAACACTATGCAATGTGTCACTGAAATTTACATGTAACAAATCAACAAAGGTCATAAGAAAACCTGAAATTTACACTTTTTTTGGATTCGGGTTTCAACATGTGTAAAAACCTACATAAACAAGTCTGTTGGAGACTAAAGGACACCCCTAGAGATGAGGGTGTGATGATTCTGGCATGCTGTTAGCACTATGATCATTGGTGGTATGTAAGCTTTTATTAAGACAGCAAATATGCCTACAACTGAAGTAAGGGGGAAAGTGTGTGAATATAATTATATACTGAACTACTGCTTTAAACAAAGCCAAACTTTACACATAATGTCATGTATTGTGAAATGCAGGGAGATTCTCTTGGGGGTCAGTCAGAATGGCACTCACCCGTCACCCCAATGATAGAAGGCTCGATCCTGATAAAACAGACAGAGGAAAAGCCACACGCTGATGGTCTCCACCCAGAACACAACGAACAGCAGCCACACAGAGGACAGCAGGAGCTCACACACCATCCTTGTATCTGAAGAATGATTAAAAGGTGTCAGACCATCTAAGAGAGGGAAATTCTTGTTCAAAGTCAGATTGTCCTGGACTACCTTTAGACTGGACTAGAAAAGTCTTTTACAATCTCTTGTAAATGTTTTAGTTTGGTCTACTTAGCTTCTCCCCACCAGCTAATGCTGATTTTTCCCCCTACGAACCTCCATCTCTTGTGGTGGTATGTTAGCATTGACATTTTATTCTCAAAATGTAGTATCTCAAAAAAATGACATGGAAAGGAGTTATTCAAATTTTATTACATCAGTGTAGCCTACAGATGAAATTTTAGGAATAAAAGTCCATAATTCTAGATCAGCAGTCTCAAACTGGAGGGTCGTGATCCAGCAGGTTTTGGTAATTTCTCTGCTCAGAAACACGCGGTTCACCTCACCAGTTAATTGTCAGGTTTAGTGAATGTGTTTGAGGAGGGGAACCATCAAACTGTGCTGGACTCCGGAGTTTGAGACCCCTGTTCTAGATGCTAAATCATATTACTTTGAGGAAAAGGTCATTATTGGATTCCTAGAAGCTGTTATTATTTACTTTCTTTTTTAAAAAGAATATCGCCTTATTCCTGGGAGAATGTACACACACACAATATATATAAAATAACATAAAATAAAATGAGATTCAAAACACTAGTCCTTTTCCAGCCCTATTTACACACCAGGACAGTCAGGGTAACGTTTCGTTTTTGTTCTTCTTTATTAAAATGAATCTACCCTTCCAATCCTCATATTTTTACAGGCCAGTTTATTAATCCAGCTCCACCTTAACACAACAACAAACTCACCGCCTTCTGCTGCACAGCCTCCTTCACACAGAAACCCTCCGCTTTCAGTCTGTTTCGAGTGAAAACCCGAAGGAAACACTTTTTGAGCGAATAAATCTTGGTTTAAGGGCCGTGACTTTGTTTACTCTTTAGAGCCGCGTTAGCCTCGGCTACAGCTGCTAATCTGCTAAATAAAAAAACTTCTGATACAAATTATGATCACCAAATATAAAATCAGTGAAACACCAGTCTGTAGAGGCAATAACGAACATCAACATCCAAAACCTGGTCAATATAAACAACAAAATGTGAAAAAAATATATAATTTAACCTGTTAGCGTATTAGCAGCTGGAACCTGCTGGTGGAAAAACCCAAACAGCGGAAGTTCAGTTTCACAAATAAAAGTCATGTAGTAACTTTTTCAGCAAAACAAAACACTCTAGACTTTTTCAAATTTTTATTTAAAATACTATGATATCAAAAATAATATTGTTAAACTAATTATTATATGAAACGTAAAATATAAAATTGATTAGAATAGCATGCTATAGAATTCAATATAATACAATAGAACAAAAATAAAATATAATAGAACATAGTATAATATAATTTAATATAATTTAATTTAACATAACTACAGAGGACTGGCATCCTTGGCAGGCTCCGGGCACCTGTGACCTTAGTGAAGATGAAACGACAAGAGAAAATAAACTGATGAAGGAATGTCATGTAATATAATACAATCTAATATAATATAGGTATCTGCAGACTCTAACCTTACTGTGTGTGTTTCCTAATCTGACCCTTGTTCCCTTTCTAGTCAGCTATTAAAGTGAGTGACCTCATTAGGTCATAAAGAGTACTAGATTTACCACAATACAAGATGTTAAGCCATGCTATAAACCCATGGAAGCCTGGAGACCAGCATAGTTTTTCTTATAAATGTGTACATATGTATATACACACACAACCATACACACACACATGGGTATACATGGGTGTATGATATTTAAACATGCATATTACATATACATAACCTGTGCATGCATGTGCAAATATGATTAAGCATTTTATATCATATACATTTTCTATTATTCACATTGCACATCTGCCAAAGCAGCAATATTTTTTTCAAAGGTATACATTTTTCTTTAACATTTACATTTCTTAATCGTTCTCTAAACTGATGATAGTATTGTTTTCCCCGTTTAGAGGTGTAGGGCGGGAGGCAACGACTGGGCCTAATGGAATGCACCCGAGTCTTCCAGGTCACATCGGGTGCGTTCCAATCCGCGTCTCCTGCGGTCTTACACGGTAGTTAGCGAGGTTGCTACCAAACACAACAGCAAAGAAAGTAGATTAAGTGCTTCAAACGCTGTCGGTGATCTGTGACATGATCGTTTTTGACCCTTGTGGAGAGTTAAAGAACGGAATAAGGTGAGCTGTGTTAATTTTGACCAGTATTGTGCCTATATTTCGAAGGATGTACTTGGGTATACTGAGGTTAGCGGCTAAGCTAACTGCTCCAACTGGATTTTGTTACAAACTCGGCCTCTTTTCAAAATTAAACGACTTTATAACTGTATAAAAGAACCAGTAAACATGTTAAAAGCGTGCCTTCTTTGTCTGAGGCTTGAAATGGTCAGACAAACATAGACCTGTTTTAATAAAACCTACTTTAGTTAATATCACAATAGCTGTACGACTGTATAAGTCTGAGTGGTTTATTGTTTTATTGAATGCATACATAGTTTCTCTTTTTAATAATTCTGTCTGTTATTAAAGTGTTTTATGCACTTTCTGAACTCAAATGTTCTTAGTTTTGTATTATGCAGAGAAGGCCTGGTAGTTAATTATTTTTTCTAATCCCTATCTCTTTTGTTACAGTGGCTTTAACGCCAATACATGTAAATGACCTCTTCTGCAATTGGCTGCCCTGTATTGTGGTCCATTCTGAGCCTGAAAAACTACAAAAACCTTTGTATTGTTGTGAATGGGTGGGGTTACATTAGGGCTGTATGATATGGACAAAATATTAGTAGTGCTGTTATATTACTGTGATTGTGAAGACTTGATATCATAAGGAGCCCATAATTCCTTTTATGGAATTAAAATAGGCAGTGTGTAAATATTTTTCAAAATCCATATATACAGACCCAGTATGATACTAAGATACAAATAACTGTCTTTGTGGGGCAGCTGGTTGTCTGATGGTTGGGGAGTTCAGAAGGGTGATAAGAAGGACATGGGTTTGAAACCCAATATTGCTAGTGGCATCACTTTGGTACCCTCAAACCGCTGTCTACTGCTTCACTTTGCGATTGGGTTAAATGCAGAGAAAGAATTTCACATTGTTCACACTATGTGCTGTGCTGTGTTCACATGTAACTATAAGGGGCCACTTCACTTTATGTGTGACAATAAGGGGCCTCTACATTTCTACTTGATTTGAAAACAGTCTGTTTTCAAATCACACTTTTTGTGATATTTTCTTATTAACCCACAGCAGTTTAGCCCCAAACACTCAGGCTGAAGTTGTAAGAAGCAGCAATACAGATTTACATGTTTGTAAATCTGTGTTTGTCTTAGTCAAAGTAGACAAAACAGTCCCTTAAATTCTGAAGGATAAACAGAAGTAAGAAAGAATGGTATAGTACTGAATTATGAAAAAAGAAACCTGGAAAATGTAGAATATGGACCCATTAAATATACCTCAGCCAATCACCATATTTATATTTTGTTTATTGGATTTATTTAAACTTCGTATATTCTCTATTGTTTTCATTTCTGTGTGTCTTTGCAGTCATGCCATAAGCAATTTCCTTTGGAATTAAAAGTTTTCTGCTTCTTAATAATGGTTAAAGTTGAGCCAAAGTAATTAGACCTTTGTTGGATTACATGGAGAATATGATTAATCAGAACACCCAGTAACTCAACTGGAGCTGTGATAAGTCGTGCTGTCGTAAACGCTGTGCTTGGTTAAAGGCTCATTCGAATATTTGAGCCTTCTGTACTGCAAAGACTGTTATCGACATACCGATTAATGGATGATAAACTGTGCAACCCTAGGGGACATGTACAGTGGTGTGAAAAACTATTTGCCCCCTTCCTGATTTCTTATTCTTTTGCATGTTTGTCACACAAAATGTTTCTG
>JBBPDB010000001.1:24279527-24295261 GCA_037974465.1 Brachypetersius altus
ATTTGGTCTTAAATTTTGTTTGAAAATGGTATTAAAAAGTCTTAAAATGTCTTAAATTTAACTTGGTCAAACCTGTAAACAGCTGAAAATACTTTCCTGGTACTCTTTCTAATATGTGTGTGTTTGTTTGTGTGTGTGTGTAAAAGATCACCTGGTGGCTCACGGGCGGATGGCGGAAAAGGACGCTCGGCGGAAGTTTAAGCAGATCGTAGCGGCCGTGCATTTCTGTCACTGCAGGAACATCGTCCACCGCGACCTGAAGGCTGAGAACCTGCTGCTGGACCACAACCTCAACATCAAAATCGCCGGTGAGAACATGAGAGGAGGAGCTAGAGTCATCGGTTTTGAGAATGAACTGGAAATAGAGCAAAGCAGAAGCCTAAGCCTAACCCTTGAACTTATATATACCTGCTCTCTCTTACTCTCTGTCACACTCTCTGTTTTGCTCTCTCTTCTCTTGCTCTTTCTCCATCTCGCTCACGCTCTGTCTGTCTGCAGACTTTGGCTTTAGTAATATATTCTCTCGGGGTCAGCTGTTGAAAACCTGGTGTGGTAGTCCTCCATACGCAGCTCCAGAACTGTTCGAAGGCAAAGAGTACGATGGACCCAAAGTGGACATATGGGTATGAAGTCTGTGATAATTTAACAGCGTAGTGTTAAAAAATAAGTGTGTTATTGAAATTTTTTGTATGTAAAACCACTGGTCTTAAAATACCGGTTGTGATATTTGGAGTTCATGTATACATATAAGCGTGTATATACATAATGTCTGCTGTTATTTCTCCTCTTTCTGCTGTGTGTCTGTAGAGCTTAGGTGTGGTGTTATATGTGTTAGTGTGTGGTGCTCTCCCGTTTGATGGCAGCACTTTACAGAACCTCAGAGCGCGCGTCCTCAGCGGAAAATTCCGGATCCCCTTCTTCATGTCCACAGGTACACAAAGCTGTTATATAGAGCTGCATGTGTGTGTATTTGAGATTCTGAGTTTGTTACATAAACAGTTTTTTTGGATATCTCAGAAATTCCTACGTTGCAATACGGTTCGGTTTAGTTGTCGAAATGCGTAAATTTCAGTGAATTAGCAAAGGCAAATCTAATTAGCATTTTATTATATTATATTGAGAGCTGTAGAAGTCAGTCATGGTAAACACACCGCACAATGCAACTTACAGAGGTTATGTTACATACCGCCACCTACAGCATAGGAGTATAGGAATCATGAGAACAATAGTGGATCAAGCGAGAAAATAAAAACGCATTCAGCAACATTTATATGATCACATCAATGCACTAGTGAACAGCGGCACTAAACTGCTGTATCACATCACAAAACCAACTTTGTTTATATTTGTGGACTGCGTGGGCTGGAGAGTGTCTGTTTTGAACTTTAGCAGTGTTTATATACCTCAGTAAACTCACTACGTATTACTGTGTGTGTGTTTCAGACTGTGAGTATCTGATCAGGCATATGTTAGTATTGGAGCCCAGTCGCAGGCTGACCATGGAGCAGATCTGCAAGAACAAGTGGATGAGGCAAGGAGACCCGGACCCCGAGTTTGACAGGGTGAGACTAAGCACATACACACAATAATTTTATAGAGTCCATATTTTTACAATGTGTTCCATTTGTACTGTGTTCTCTTGATTGTAAATTGTAAACGCTCTCACTTTCTTTTGTAGTTGATAGCAGAGTGTGAGCAGGTGAAGACCGAGAGAGAGACGGAATTGATAAATGAGCAGGTTGTGATGGCCATGTCTGAAATGGGTCTGGACCGAGAGCGTGTCTTACAGGTAAAACACACACACACACCCCTGCAGGATTTCAGAATCTACTTTGGATTATTCAATATCTATTGTGAATTACTCAGAGATTTCAGTTTCTGCTGTGAACTGTTCAGTATTCGCTGTGAAATACTCAGTGACTGCTGTGACTGCTATGTAACTAAACTACTCGTAGCAGTGATTTGTATTAAGTACAGATTTCCTTGTAGTGATAATAGATTTTATAGTTAGTGAATTTTTGATGTGATGGTTACAGACAGGTCTGCATTAATATAAGGTGGGCTACATTCTGTAACTGTATTCTTTCTTTCTCTCTCTCTCCCTACCCACCCCTTAGTCACTGCACACTGACGCATATGATCACTACAGCGCCATTTACAGTCTGCTCCTGGACAGACTGAAGAGGCACAAGACTATCCGCTTAGCTCCACCCACCCCACGCCCCATTGGCTACCCCCTCAATGCCGTGCAGGTGCGCTCCCGTTGCCCGTGGCAGCCTGTTGTTTCGGGGAAGTATTTGATGTTCGGCCTGCTGTTTTCACGCTTCAAATAAATATGCATGAAGCAGCCACACTTGGGTCTTCAAAGGAACGTTTGATCTGTTTCACATCTTTATGCAGCACAGAGCCACGTTCACACAAGTATTGCTAGCATGTTATGTGCTGCTCTACACTGAAAACAGAGTCATGCTCACCGTGGTAGAAGTTGGTTTGGCGATAGTAGAGTAGCTGCCGGCTCACTGATCTTCACTGAACACGGCAGTGTTGACCCTTAGCAGTTGCTGTCATCGTCATTTCAAACCTGCGTGGTGTAATGCTATATTGTTTTACATTCATGCTGTTTTTGTTGAGCAATTTCAATTAATTCTGGAGTCAATTCTACTGTCACAATGCTATCCCCAATAATTTTTATCTTTCTGTTTCTCTTTCTCCCCATATATCATCCTTCTCTTCCTCCTCTTTTCCCCTTTGTCTTCCTTCCTTTCTTTTACTCTTTCTTTCTCTCTCCGTTTCTCTCTTTCTCCTCTTTTGCCCCCTTGTTTCCTAACCCCCCCCCCCCCCCCCCCCCCCCTTTTCTCTCTTTGTCTCTTTTTCTCTTCCTCATAACCCTCCCTATCCCCTTGAACCCCCCCAGGATCAGGGTAATACTGTCAGTATAACTGTGCCTCACGTTCAGCTCATAAACCCAGAGAACCAGATTGTGGAGGTGAGTCGATACTGAGTCTCCATGCTGCCACCTGTGTGGTGGTGTCTCACCTTTCCACTTGCATTACAGCTGATGGCCTCTGCCTCCTTAGTACACACGTTATCTTCCCTTTCAACTGAAAAGCACTGGTTGCTTAACTCCGTGCTACAACAGCTCTGTGCTGATGCAGGAGGGAGGATATAAAAAATCCTCTGTGATTTACCTTTTGTCTGTTAGTTTGTCCTGGACCAGTCAAGCACTTTGAGTGAATATGTAAAACAGCTTTTTGAATGAAGCGCAATACAGAACAGGCAATCAGAACACAGTTCATGTAAATACCAGTCTTAAAGTAACCAACACAGCCTGCGTAATTGTAAATGTTTAAGTGAGGTTACAAGTGCATAGGTGCATTAGAAATGTAGCATATGGGCATTTTAAATGTAAGAATCATTTTTAACAAAAAAGATTGTCAAAAAAATTATAATATAAGATTTTATATAACTACACTTCTCTGTTTTCATGTGCGCATCTTTAGCCTGATGGGACAATGGCATTAGACAGTGATGAAGGGGAAGAGCCGAGTCCGGAGGCCATGGCACGATATCTGTCCATGAGACGCCACACCGTGGGAGTACCAGACCCCAGGTACTGCGTCTGTGTTTGACGCTAATGTGAACAAAGAATAACCGTATCTTTTTTTCTGATACTTTCAGAGGAATGGAATCAGTTATGGTATTGTGTATCTATGATTATTGATATTTCAAAGGAATTGATTAGTGGAAGTTATAATTTTGTTCTTTCCTCTTTGTATGCATGAACGCCTATCCATTTTCTGACACAACAGTTTTGGCTTATATACACTCTCCAGGGTAGCCCTGTGAGTTTATTCTGCATGAATTTCATTACGTTACGTTAGACTTCCAGTCCTTGAAGGCTAAAGCTAAAGAAATCCACAGATCATGGGTGAACAGTGGCATTTGAGGGACGGTAATGATGGTAGAATTAGATTTTACAGTAAAGTGTTGCTTCAAGAATCTGTTAACAGCATATGTACATGTATACTGATGCACACATTCATTTGTGTCTGCGTATGTGTGTTACTCAGGACGGAGATGCAGGAAGAGCTGCAGAAGTTGGCTCTAGGTTTCATGCGGGTGCCCCCCATGCTCCCGCTCCCCCCATTGCCCCCGCCCATGACACACATCCCTCCATTCATGCCAACTCAGAGCCTTCAGCCCACACAGCAACTCGAATACAAGGTAACACACCCGTCTCCCATGTGTGGTCCGCTCCTGTACTGTGCTGCATGAGTATTTGACCTATCTAGGCTTCACCCAAGTATGTTCTCATCTAGCAACGGTTACTGGGTTGGACAGTTTCAGTTAGTTTATACATATCAAGTTTATTTTATATGCTTAGATAAGTACGGAACACTCACTTTTTGAGGTTAACCCACTGACCTATCCACAAGTGTGTGCGTGCCTGTGCGAGCACATGCCTGTGCGTGCGCATTTATATTAATGCTGGCCAAAGATTAATAAAATTGAGATTAATCACATTAATTTAAAAGTTGTGTATTGCACACTTTTATTTTTAAAGTACTTCTATATGAACAAAAGTGCAATAACATTTGATTTGCAAATGTGATTTGGTTGTTTCACTGCACGGAATTTGCTTTTGGTAGCTATTCACTGGAACTCAACATGAGGTCCAAACTGGTGTTAAAAGTTACTTAAGTCCTCCACAGGGTTTGAGCTCTGCTACAGCTACTGGTAAATACTGCTTACATTGTAGGTTCATTATTAAAAGGTGAGCTCAGCAAATCCCAAAAGACCTGGGGCACAATGGAAGATAGCTAAAGTGGATGATCGCAGAATTCTTTCCTTGGTGAAGAAAAACTCTTTCATAACATCTAGCCAGGTCAAGAGCACTCTTGTGGAGGTTGGCGGATTACTGTCAAAGTCTACAGTCAGGACTTTACTTCATGAATGTGAATACAGAGGGTTTACCTCTGGATATAAGCCATTAATAACACTGAGGAAGTCCAGATTAGATTTTATCAGAAAACATCTTAAAAAAAACCTGCCCAGTTCTGGAATAATGTTCTTTGAACAGATGAAATCAGGATAAACTGGAAAAGTATGGAGAAAGAAAAGGACACCTCATGGTCCATGTCTGTCAGACATGGTGGAAGCAGTGTTATGTATGTATGAATTAATTCATGGAGGAATATGGAAGTTTATACTGTTGGCTCAGTTATAGCCAAGTGCTGCAAAACTGATTTGGAAGGTGTCTTATGGATGGATAATGGCCCAAAGCATGCTGCAAAAGCAACCCAAGAGTTTCTCAAGGTAAAGAAACGGGATATATTTCAATGGCCAGGTCAGTTACCTTATCTCAACCCAACAGAGCAGCTTTTGGGTCACTG
Organism: Brachypetersius altus; assembly: GCA_037974465.1. Classification (NCBI taxonomy): domain Eukaryota; kingdom Metazoa; phylum Chordata; class Actinopteri; order Characiformes; family Alestidae; genus Brachypetersius; species Brachypetersius altus. Next base: position 24,284,921 of record JBBPDB010000001.1, read on the forward strand.
ATAACAACACTGAGGGTAGAAAGACAAACAAACAAGCAGCAATCAGATTCTGTTTCCCATTATCAAGCAGGGATCTGCAAGAGATCCTAAAAAAAAGGCATAATAGCCACCCCAGTCCTCTCGCTAGGCTTGGTGTGTGCGTTGATGTGTGAGCATTCAAATATAGCCAAGGGTTGTACCACTTTTGAAGGGGGGAAAAACACTTGTCCTCCTGTGTGCTCTCCAAGGTGCTGAACCGGCAACACATGTCCTACCTAATCACCTTTGTTGTGAACCACCCATGCACATGCCTGCAAAGGGTGGATCAGGGGAACCACCAATGACAGCCTGCGAATCTCCTTTCTAGCTCTCACTCTCGTTACAGACAAACTCTGAACCAGACACACTCACTGACACTCAATGCAAGTTGAGTCGGCACGTTCTGTCTTGTCTCAACCATCCAGCCCCAAAAATCTCAAGACTGAACCACCAGCTAGCCACAAGTCATTGTTTTTTCCCACCTTTGATTTAGACATACATTATAAACAAACGCCTTTAATCTAGACTGTAGGCCTCTAAAAGAGTGTTCAGCCCTGGTAACCTGATTTTGTTAGAATGTATTTCTAATTAGCGAATCTCTCTGTAGGAGCAGTCTCTCCTGCAGCCCCCCACTCTGCAGCTGTTGAACGGGATGGGACCGCTGGGTCGCCGGGCGTCAGATGGAGGGGCCAATATTCAGCTTCACGCCCAGCAGATGCTCAAAAGACCCCGGGGCCAGTCCCCACTTGTCGCCAGTCCTGTAAGTGTTTGTATTGCTGTGTGACCTAATACAAGAGCCTCATTTTAATCTTTACTGCTTCTGTGTTTCAAACTTTATGCATTTCCCCTTTCAAGCTTGAGCTGTTTAACTCTTAGATCCCTGAGGGGACATTTACCCTTTACGTATTACTCTGTCTTTTCTAATATTTAAAGCTTTAAACAATGTGTTTATTACCTTTTTAGCACAACCCAGCCAATATGATGTGTATCATTTTTTTTTTTAATTTAAGGAATTAGACACCAAAAAATCTGAAAATCTGTCAAATTCTCATTTTTGCTGTAAAAGAAAAATGCTTAAGTACTAATGTACAAATATTTACAGTTGCAAGTAACTCTGAAATAAACACACCACACACGCACACTCATGATTGGGCTTTTCACATGAATTTTTTTCCCACCACACCAATTTTTAAGTTCCAAAAATTGCATATTTCATATTTTTACATTTTTGAAGAGATCTCTGGTTCTACCCGACATATGATAATGAAACAAAGCTTCCCGTGACGTGTGGACTCTTCACTTTTGACCCAAAGACAGAGAAGCTCCAAATCAGTGCATACTTTTGTATAATATACTGTTTTATATGTGGTGCCCCTATGAAGCTCTGGCCATTGGTTTCTGAGGGTTAATATTGTAAAACTGTAAAATGCTTGTTCTTTTCTGTAGAGACATAAGTGGTACACGTTAAAGCTTATAAGCAAGAAGTGCAAATACTTAAAGTTCAGTTCAAACTGTTCAAATCTGCACTTAAATGTTTCCATGACTAGCTTACTGAGGCTAACATAGCCGTTGGTAAGCGTTCTGGTTGCCCCTTCCTGCTCTTCTGCCACCAGTGGCCACTTGTGTAACATAGTTGTTTCAGGGTATGTTTCAAAATTGGTTTTCAGACCAGACCAAAGGGTGCAAAACTGTGAGGTAACTTCCCAGCAAACACTGACTAGACTTGGTGTCAAGGGTGGTGGAAGAGAGAGGCCAAATATGATGATAATGTAAATGGGATGATGTGATGACTCGTCTCAAAACAACTGAAAAAAATAATATCGTTGGACACAAAGTCTCAAATTTATTTATTTTCTTATTCTTCTAATATTTGAACATCAACCATTTCTAGTTCCTAATCAGTTGTACCCTGTTGCCCCTCCCAGCACCCCATCCCGGCTGTAGCTCCGGTGGATGAGGAAGGCTCTGACGGAGAGCCAGACCCTGAGGCAGTTCAGAGGTGAGACTGTGCGTGCGTGCGTGCGTGCGTGTGTGATATGCTTTTGCGGGTGTCTTATCGCCCCCAGCTCTCCTCCTGCAAGTCTGTTGGCATGCGCACTGTGTATTTTACAGCGAGTCCCAGCGGTTTGACGGATTTAAAAGAATACAACAACTCCTCCCCACACTTCCCCTGATATTGAAGATCACCAGAGATGTGTTTGTTGTCTGACGTTTGCTTTTTTTTGATTTAGCAACAGAGCTACAAGGCTAATGTAGCTAAAAGTTAGTGGATGCTTGTATCCCACAAATTAGCATCAGGTCAAAAATGTCTCCTCAAACCCTGTGGAGGTCTTAAGTAAATTTTAACAGACTTGCCTCTGTGGTTTCTGGCCCTGTATCATCCACTGTTACCTATAAACATGGATTAAAGTATGCTAGCATAGGTAAACACAGTAGCAACAGCCTGAATATGGTCAGTTTTTGTCTTGTAGCTCCAGTTTGGACACTAAACATGTTTTGGCTGATCGATTATGTATGGGGGAGTTGGGTAGGGGGGGCTGTGTAAATGTCTTTTGTTTGCAGTGTCATTCCCTTAAGTGAAATAGTCTAGAAGTATATTCTGAAAGACTCCTGGGCAATTTCTATGTTGATTTTTAAGCATAAATAAGTGCACATGCCCTGATAGCAGCATGTTGCACTGGTCACTCATGCTCCTCAGCAGACTTTCTTGAAATGAACATGCCAACCTGCTAGAATTGGTAAACATTGTGTTCACTTTGTCATTGCTCTCCAGACTTGTTATATACATCAAGGTTCATGTCCTAAATTTTGCCAGCTGGCTTTATTTTCTGTCATAGTCATACCCAGTAACTGGTCAACACTGCCCACTCTGTCCCCGACCAGACACTGCAGAGGTGGTGGGGTCTCATTTCTCTACTACATACTCCCCTTCTGATACTGTCTTATACCAAATCCTAACACACTGGACACCTCATTCTTTCACCACTAAAGAAGATGCTTTGAAAGGCGGAGTAATTGCTGCAAAACTCATTTGGTTTAGTTTTGATCTCAGTCTTCCTCCATTACATCATCTTGAACTCTCAGAGGACTGCTGGTCATGGAGGTGGTGTACCCAGCGTTTTTAAATGATTTGTTTTTCACTTTTGGGGCGCTACTTTCATTTATTAGTGCCATTACCCCTGTTCTGTGTGCATCGGTGTACAGACCGTCTAATATCAACAGTGAGAGTCTTCCAATCTTCTGTCTTTTATGGCCTCTTGCACTGATGAGCTGATGGTTGGATGCAATTTTAACATTCATATTTGCTGCCTATAAAAATATAACAACAATTTTAAAATCCCTCATTCAGTGAGTGTGGAGTCCAGCAAATCAAAAATGTCACAACACACTTCACCTTATTATCACCTTATTCCACTATCACCTACCTTGATGGTAGTGTCTCTTGACCATCTTATGGCTGTGTTCCAATCCACATGGCCTTGTCTTTTCTCAGCCCTGCATCCAATCCCCTTATCCAATCTATAGACTCAGCCACATGTTTTCCAGCACTTTTTCTGCTGCCCTCATGCTCTGGAATCATTCCCAGTCCCACATTAAGGCCTGTCCCATCACAAGACTTTCTTCCTTTTAGTTCAGTCTGAGATTACCCTGTGTTTTGTTTTTGCATTTATTTTTTATTGTTTTTATGATCAAGTCCAAAAATAGGTGCTTTACAAGAAAACGTCCCTCCACAGCAGTATAGACACTTACTGAGCGTTCTGGACAGGCTTTAAATTATGATGCATTTATTTTCCAATATATTAAATAAACAGCAAAATGTACAAATGTGTCTTCATAGATGATGTGCACTTTTTTAAATTGACAAAACCAGGGCACTCAATCATTTGCATAAGACTGTATTTGTGGTGCATATAATGCGCAAAATGTGTTTTAAAAATAGCGACACTCTGCAGATTGATTTTTTAAAAAATGATTATAATGCAACAGTGCTTTCCCAACAGCTCTGCAGGAAGAGTCTGTGACAGAAAAGGATTGAAGGCCATCTGCCGCTATCTGTAGAGCGGGACTTGCTGACACGATTCAGAACACATCACTGTAGGACACAGCAGCACACTGAGGGTGATTCCACACTACATGAGGAATTCTGAACTGCTTGGTTTATGGGTCACCATTTTGGCCCATTCAGCAACCCATTAATATACATACAAACATACAAACATATAAACTCTAACACACATATATAAGGGCTGTAATTTTACATAATTACATATCAAAGCCCTGTTGCTTTGACACAATCCGCAACAGACTGAAATACCCCCCATACTTGACCTCGCCCTGTGTAACTTGTAACACACTTGTTGAATCCAGAGAAGACTCGAGATTTAGAACAGGCTTGTAGCTGATCTGATGGAAATAGCGCGTTTATGGGCCAAGCCTAACTGGCCAGTTCCAAGTTTTGAGTGCAGCATGAAGAACTTTGCTTTGACCTTCTGGCCTTTAGGATCTAATATATCCATCAGAGAATCTGTGAAAACCATGGAGTATGGGATTACCCTGCTGCATATAAAAAGGTGTGTGTGTTTAAGAGGAGAGTGTATGGCGACAGAGCTGTTGGATTTAGGAGCTGCTTGCGGTGCTGTTTGTGCGCCCCTTTGTGTGTGGGTGTGTGCGCTCACTCTTGGGTTGTGGTGTCTGGGAGCTACTCGCTGTGCTGGGTGTTGTGGGGTGTGGGGAGTGTACTAAAGGCTGCAGCACCGCTTTCTGCCACCAGGGGCGTCATTCACTTTGGCATCCCCTCGCTGTCGTCGTTTCTTTTTCTCTTTCTTTCCTTCTTTCTCACCTTCTATCTTCCTAATTCCATCGGGTTTTGGCTTCTCATTAAATCTTCAAATTTTCCAAATTCTTTTTTTCTTCTTTTTTCAATTTCTCTTAAAAACACCAAATTATCTCCTCTCACAGCTTGTGACTAAGCTTTGCTAAAAAAAATAAAACCCAATAACATCGAAAAAGCAAAGAGGACGTTCTGTTTTCCAATTGGACAGCTGCGTGGCCAATCAGAGAGCTGATTCGTGCTGCTTCCTGTCTCCCTCCAACCCCCCCTTCGTGGTGCAGGTACTTGGCGAACAGCTCCAAGCGGCACACCACACACACAGCGGGGAGCTCGGGATACACCTCCTCCGAGCTCTCGGCAGAGGCACAGAGAGCAAGACAACGGGGCTGGACCCCAGAACACTCACGGTGAGGGATGTGCACCACACACACTCGGCACTTGTATTCACACACTTAAAATGAATGCCCTTAATGTCACTTTTTGTGACTTTAATTTTGACATTAATTATGGGTTATTTATGAATTTTTAAGCTAAGAGCAATTGTATCCATCTGTGTGTGTGTGTGTATATTACGCATGGACACAATTCCATATGTCTCTTAACTGAAACTTATATATTATCATTATAGTATTATATTACAGTGAATTATCATTATATTATATTACAGCGAATCTGTAGGTTGTTATAAATTCATCTTTAGAAGTTTGAGAGCCAGCCCATACAAGCACATCTCCGAAGCAAATGAGTGGTTACAGATTTCATGCAGTTTAAGTTTGTTTGCACCCATCACCTTCATTTAACCTACTGCCAGGAAGTTATCATTGATGAGCTGGTTACAGAGGCACCTGTCAAGGGGGCAGCAAGTAAGCAGTCAGTTCTTGAAACAGATGTTTTGGAAGCAGGAAAATTGGGAGAGCGTAAGGATCTGAGCATCCAGACTGTGGTGACTAGACTAGGTCAGAGCATCTCCAAACCCGCAGGTCATGTGGGAGGTTCCCTCGCAGAATACCGTGGTTAGTGCCTGCTAAAAGTGTTCAATGGAAGTACAACTGTTGAACAAGTGTGACACGGCCACACAAGGCTTATTGATATATGAATGCTAGCTTGTGTGATCATATCCGCAGAAGAGCTGTGGCAGCACAAATTCCTGAAATCGTTCTTACACGATTTTACAACGCTTGATAAAGGACGTGTAGCATCTCTGGAAATGACCCATTATCTAGCTTAATTAGGCTGAGGGCTAAAACAATCATTTTATCTGAAGAGATAAGGTAACTTTCATCCAGAGTAACACAGAGAGTGTGGCGTTATCGCTTTGTCAGAGATGCATCTAAACTGCATTAATGATTTTGAAGAAAAAAAAAAATCAACAACTGAAATGCTAATATCATTAAATCACTTCAACCTACATATGCTGCAAACTCACTTTGACAAATGCCATCTCATAATCATGCCCTGAGTAACGCTCATGAAGAAAGAATACATACACAAACTTTCTTCATATGAAAAGGTATGGTGTCCACTCGGTCTAGAACAAGGGCTCGGGACTGATGGTGTGAGTGACACGCATGTTTTTGGTTTGACTTTTGCTTGTTGCATGGAGTAGTGTCCAGGCACTGGTCTCAGAAGGTCATGGCCTTCTTCAGTGCTAGCAGAGTGTGCTAGTTTGCTAATGCAGTGCTGTGGGGCTCTCTGGCTGGACAGGATCTCCTTAGTATCGCATGACCTGCATGTTCTAAGGAATCCTTGACTGTTTGTTCATATTCTATGACTTGTTGCTTAAATCAGTTACTTGACGTTTTACCAGAGGAAAATCGTTTCTTCTGATGATGATGTGTTTATTGGCTGGACTAGCTGCACTAACACCAGCAGTAGCCTTTGTGAAAAGTCGGTTAATTCTGAACAAATCTTTTGAGTACATTCACCTTTTATAAGGATTTGTTCTGTTAAATTATCTTGTTAAATGCAGTCACATCCAGTTGCAGGGTTTCTTTGAGGTCCAGTCACTGGGGTGTTCTCAATGTCTTCAGTACCTTTAGTTTGAGCTGTATTACTTTTTAAGTTTGTTTTTATGGAAAGGTACAACATGTCCCTTTTCCTGGACAGTGATTGGTGTTTACCCTTAAAACTAATTTAAGATGGAAACCTGAACCTTCAGGACCTTGTTGTATCTTTTAGGGAAGATTTAAATAATCTACAAATTCTTCATTTTTTTCTCAAATAATCCTTTGAAACACATGCTGATTTTCAGCAACATCCCATTTAACAGTTACACACCTGCAGTTACAGAACTTAAACATAAATGTAATCAAATATAAAACCAAAGCTATTTGCCTCTGCACAGCATTCATGTTTTATCTAGTTTGCAGTAGGAAAATCAAGGTACCCTCAGAGTCCAGGGCATGTGTTTCAGAACCATTATAGCTTTATAACCATTATAACCATCCCCTGCCCTACAAAAACAGCCAAGATGTATTTCTCATGCTTAGTAGTGATGGGCATGGCAGTTCTTTTAGGTGTACTGAATAACTAGAATAAGATCACTAAAAAGATTTGTTCAAAAGATTCGTTCACCGAATCACTGAATCATTTAGTGGTTGGCGGGGGTAGCCTGTGACTCCGACTTTCTGAACACGGCTAAACGATTCAGGTTTCAGTTCAGTTCATGGCTTCCGGGACCGGGAGATGGGAGTGTTGTGGCTGTGTTGCTTTGACAAACACGTTTGTAAATATAAACTCGTTTATAAATCATGATGTCTTAAGTGTCTTTCCTATGGTATGCTATTTAACTGTGGCCGTATTACAGAAACATCCTAACTTGAAAATGGTATTTTAGCAGACGCTGTAAATGTAAATGTAAATGTTATCACACGGCCCGTAGTCTAAATAATCAGCTGCCGACAGTTAGGGCAGCAGAGGGGTTATCCTAAAGTTAGGAGAGTTTATTTAAGATTTTTTGAGGCTAGGATGCTCCTGTAATACTCCTGTAATAACGCCATTAACCGATCAACTCCGCCCAGCTTTGGTGAGGCGATCCATCGTTTGTGGTACAATCAACAAATGGGCTTCATTTTTGTTTTTTCGCATAAGGTGGTTTTCAAAGCGAAGTGTGTGAGTGACTGTGTGTGTGACAGAGCGTGTGTCCTTATACTTTTGTCCACAATTTTTTTTATGACAGCTCTGTCCCAGTACATTTGTTCATATTGGCCAGTTCGTCTGGCTTAAAGTTAAGAGCAGGACGTAGTTTAATATCCATTTTTTTGAAGATAGTAACGAAGATACTCTGACGATACAGTGTTACGGACAGGAGCCTTGTAAAGTTAATGTGGCAGCAGGTAACAGTGACTTTGTGAGATGATGTGTTGTGTCAGTTGTTAGATCGCTAACTCGAGATAAGATAGGATTCCTAAATACAGTTAGGATTTGCTTCTGTAATACCAAATTGAAAAAGTCCTATCTTAACTTTTTGCTTATGATATAAAGTTTCTGTAATACGGCCCCTGGTCTACTCGACAAATGGGGCCCAATGAGTGATCCGTTCACTGAACGTATAAATACATTCAGTGCAGGATTCACACTAACCATGCACCATTCCCTCGCAAATTGTCGCGATGAGTCACACATTTTCTCAAACTTCGGGTTTTATACACTACTTTTTGCATAATGTGTCCTACTGTTCGTGAGTTGTTACGGTGGCAATTTAGCAGAGTTTTAAAAAAAAGTTACACTTGAACGTAACACAGCTGGTGAGTCTCTTCTCATTACTGCCAGCCTAACATTTTAAGTTTGTTTATCTGGAAATATAATCTGTTAAAACAACGGAGAACAACAGTTGCCATGAAAGTGTGTCTCTCAGAGGAAAATGATTCAGGAGAGTGTGATTCACCGAGTGATTCGTTCATTTAGGTGTTGCAGTCGGCGCCCACAGTCCCTCCCTCCATGCAACTGCACGCTGGCCGCCCTCCCGGCGCTGCTGACAGCTCAACTGAACTGAGAAACGAACTAATCACTTAATTCGGTTCAGTACGTTTCCTTAAAAGATTAGTTATTTCGAACTTATTGTTAGCGCATGACACAATACTAGATCTGGACAGGGAGGATAGCTCTGGCAGTTGGACGGGGTGTGTCGCGATTCTGCCTTCACACTCTCGAGTGTTCTTGTGTTTTTTGTTTTGTTCTTCTTAAAGCCCTGTTTTTTTATTACTGTAAAATAAATGAATTTATTAATGTATTTACCGTGCTTATACCAAAGATAACTTTCTTAACGGCTAATGAGTTAAAAATGACAAAGTGTTTTGGGAACATATTTGGGGGCATATTTTTAGGCATTTTCTAAATCACATCACAACGCGGGGGAGTGGGGGGGTTTGCTGTATATGTGTGGGTGTGTGTATATCTATATCTATCTATATAGATAGGCATATATATATTATATATAGAAACTCTAGTAGAAACTACTGGAGCACACACGAGAGAGAGGGAGAGGGATCAGCTTTCAGATGATGCTTTCAGATGATGATGTTGCTTGGATATGCTTTTTGTTCGAGAGAAGGAGGAGCCACCTAGCCTCAAAGAAGCACTTGTTTAAAAAAATAAATAAAAACATGGAATGCTTTATTTAAGCCTTTCATATATATATTTTTTTTTGTTTGTTTGTTTATTTAGTTTATTTATTTTATCTAATGTACAGCTACTGATGGGAACAATGATGTGTGTGCATTTTATCTACAGGTCGTCCTATAAGGACTCTAACACGCTGCACTTGCCAATGGAGCGCTTCTCCCCTGTGCGACGCTTCTCTGATGGTGCTGCGACGATCCAAGCTTTCAAAGCCCAGCTAGAGATCAGACAGCTTAAACAGGTGCGCCATATCTGTATACACACCAGTACACACATTCCAGTCCTCAGAGAAATGCCATCTGTTGAGCTGCAGCAAACTGAAAGTGGCACTTATTAATAAAACTGTTATTAATGAACACGATTATGAGAATATGTTAAGCAAATGTGTGTGTGTGTGTGTGTATTAGGAGTGTGAGCAGCTGCAGAAGATGTACGCTGCCCCACAGGATGAGAAACTACTGGAGCACACACAGCAACAACACGTCCTCTACCAGCAAGAGCAACAGATCCTACACCAGCAAATACAGGTACCCCCCCCCCCCCACACACACACACACTTTTACTATTTGCGCTGTCTGTGGAAACATTTATACACACTCAGTGACCATGCTTATGCTTCCATTCTCTCTCTTCCACTCTCTCCTCTACAGGCCCTTTCTTTGGGACATGGAGAAAACCAGCCCAGTCACCTTACCCACCAGCTTCAGAGGTACATACAAACATGCACATTTATACACACCCACATAGAGCATATGGTAGAAACCTTCCTTAAGATTGACTCTCTTCTCTCTCTCTCTCTCACACACACACACACACACACACACACACACGTGTTCAGGTGAAATACAATGACTCACTGATTGATATGGTAG
>JBBPDB010000001.1:24298584-24308650 GCA_037974465.1 Brachypetersius altus
ACACACACACACACACACACACACACACACACACACACACACACACACACACACACACACACAGGTTGCGTATTCAGCCCTCCAGTCCGCCGCCAACACATCCCAACAACCACCTTTTCAGGCCAGCCAATCAGAGTCCTCCACCAGGGGGGCAAGCAATGATGCAGGGACATGGTACTCTCTCTCTCTTACTCTCTCTTCAGCGCAGTATTTAAAAAATAAAATACCACACCAGGAAAGCTAAAATAAATAGAAATACCAAAGACTTATTGTATTATTAATCCTGTGCTAGTTAATTTATCGCAATAGATCACTTTCCTGAGCGAGTGGTCATGAGTTGTGTTTGCTCCTCGCCCAGGCGGACCGTCTGCTGTCCAGTTCCAGCATGCCCCAGACCTGTACCAATCCTCCAGCAGCAGCCCTCCCCCGAATGCTCTCCCTCGCATGACACTGCCCAATCAGCCACAGCAGCAGCCCCCTGGCCCTGTCCGGGCTACCGTTGGATTGACCCAGGGCATCCCACAGCAGCAACAAGTGACGATCCAGGTCCAGGAGGTGGAGTTGGCAGGCGGCACCCAGAGACAGGGTTTCCTAGCGACGCCGTGTCACCGAGTTCTGGGGAAGCAGCTGAGCGCAGACAATGCCGAAACACACAGGTGACATAGAGGCTAACGGCAGTTGCATTAGATTAAAAATCTCGAAAATGTAATTTTTCACTTCAAATGTCTATTTGTTCAAACTTGGAGACTGTTTATTCCTTTTGGTTTTTTTTTGGTTCCTTTCCCTGTTTCTTTTTGTGCCTGATTGTTTTACCACTTTTGTACCTGTCGTATTATTCTGTTGTTTTTTTTCCCTGAAAAATCTGAAAGATTTTAAATGTGGCAAATATATTTTATAAGACTTCTTTTTAGATCAAATGTAATTGCAGTTTGTTCCTTTGGGGAAAAAATGTTAAGATTTTGTTTGTAGCATCTGAAGGCAGAGGCTCCTTTGTCTGGAAGCAGTGCAAGAGGTATAGTCTGTTAGTAGTGCAAATAGCACCTCCTAGTGGTAGCAATGTGATAACACACCTTTCTTCTTAAACATCCTTTTATGTGCATGGGTGTAAGTGATGGTGTTGTGGACCACCAGGCTTCATACTCACATGTAGGGGAGTATGTAGGGGAGTATGCAGGGGCTGCAGGTCTTTTGTTGAACCTGTTTTAGAGTGAAATGATCTGCAGAGTAGCCCATCATGTGATTATGAAATTGGTGTTTTTTCCAGAGAAAGCTGTTGCCTAGTGATGTGTTAGAACACATACAGACCCCTGATTGGTGGTAGTAAACACGCACTACTTAGTAAAATATTTAACCCAGTCAGATTGTGTGTGTATGAAATGGGCCTAAAAATTGCCCTGTGTCTCATTGACACTGTCGTGTTTTTTTTTTAAAAAATTTTGCGTTTCTTTTACAGTCGGAGCCTGGGGCGCTTCCACTGCTCCACGTCGGCCTACGACCATGCTCAGTTTAATGCGCACCTGACCAGCGGTGTAGTGGGTGCCTACAACCCCTACTTGCAAGGCACATCTCTGAAGGTGCCTGGACTGGATGGCGGGTACCAGGGTGGCGGAGGTGGTCCAGGGACAGTGGGGTATGGCAGTCCATCGGCTCTGCAGCAGGCCCTGCTGTCCCCGACCCCTCTAGAATACCGTACCACAGCGCAACAGCAGCACGTCAACCCCATCCTTCAGGGCCTGCTGTCGCCACGCCACTCTTTGACGGGCCATGCAGACCCCCGCCTGCCCCAACAAGACCTGGTTGCTCTCTTGAAGCGTCAGAGTCCCCGCCCAGCCCCGTCCCCTTCCCCGTCACAGGCGCCAACTAATCCGCCCCAGGCCCCAACTGCCCCCACCCCACAGGACTACAGTGAGATGCTGCTGCTGCGGCAGCTGGCACCAGGCTCAGAGAGCCTGGAGGCTAACGCCCCACCTCCAACGCAGCATTACCACCATCACCACCACCACTTGCTGCAGATCCGCACTGAGTGTGGCCCGGCACCCGTTCTCCCACACTCTGAGAGCATGGAGGAGGATGACGATGTCCAGGCCTTCCATGATGGCCTGCTGGCCAAGGCACCTGCTCCTGGCCCCTGCGCTGATGGACACGAGCTGCTGGCTCCCCTTCATGGGGATACGCCCCCTTATTCCTCCCCCACACACAGACACACCTTCATGCGGGGCACAACGGCACAGAGAGGTGGAGTGGATGCTGAAACCCTTACTCTGCATACACTTTGAGCTGGGATATACTTGATGCTACGTGGCGTGTATGCTTGTGTATGATGTTGTGAGTTGAGGGGGAAAAAAGATAAAGTCTTTGCATTGTGATGTAGTTGCAAAGGTGCAAAAAATTATTTTTACCCGCTCTTTCATGTCTTCCTTAAAGCATAGGGTCATGTTGATGAATCCAGCCCAATAAACTACTGTGCTGGCAACAAGAAAACACTCAAATTTTGAAACTCCTCTATATGTCGCTTTAATTTCTGACATTGTACTCGGAGGACATAACGTGTGCAGAGAGTGTCAAGTATATCCCCTCAACTTGCTGTTAATCATTTATATTTGTTGACAACTGATTTTTACACGATCAAACCTCTCACACACACTCTCTCGCACACGCACACACACACTCTTGCTTGTCTTGCAAACACATACTTTCTTTCCTTCACACTCATGCTCTTTAACTCTCTCTCAGCTGGTGCTGGTGGAGATGTGGACTGTAGGGTGTTGGTGATGGAGGAAGATCCTAATGCGGCAGGTTACGCTTCTCGTCCCGCTCAGGGCGACTCTTACCGGCCCCGCGGCTCGCTGCAGCGCCACCACACCATCCAGACTGCTGATGATGCTTACGTAAGTCTGTCTGCGTATGTATTAGGGCATTAACGACTAATCAGTCTGCAAAGTCAAGTCGACAAGTCGTTTGATGACGTGATCGCACACACAGCAGATGAACACAGGTGTACATTGAACAACTTTTATTAAAAGTTCTCGGTAACTTTACCAGTCTACATGACAAAATAAAGAAAACAAAACAAATGCTGATACCTTTAAATTTCTGTTAAATTTAAGTGTACAACAGAAAGTGGGAACAGCTAGCGGATGCCGTTTCAGATGCTGTTCAGAACATGCAATGTGTGTCTGTGTTCTGTTGCCATGTCTCTCATCTTGTTGTGGTCTTGTGTTTAGATTCTCCTTGCACCAACAGTACCGCCCATTTTATGAAGGGACTATAATAATTGGTTAAACCAAGGAACGCGTGTCAGAGTAAGCCAATTAGAGGCAGAGATTGCATTGTGCACAGAGTGGGGAAAAACCACAACTAGTTGACTTCTCTCAGAGGGCTTAAACTTTGTGTGTGTGTGTGTGTATGTGTGTGTGTGTGTGTGTGTGTTGTATGAAATATGACAAATATCCAGTTTTGTTGGGTTGTGTTTAAGACTTTGCATACAACTAAATATTTTTACTTGGATTTGTAGGACCAGGCAGAGCCAATGTCTGGAATGAGCTTATTGGCTGGGAAGGCATTAAGCTCCGCCCGGATGTCGGATATTCTCAGCCAGTCGTCTCTAACAGGAAGCCAGCAGCTGCATCAGAGAGAGGAGTCAGGTGTGTAGTGGGCACACTGCCAGTAAATATAAAATGTCAACTACATTTAATTTACAGAAATTTTATGTTTAAAATCTAATGTTAAATGGAATGTTCCCCTGATTTTGTGTGCGTGTGTGTTGACAGTGTGCGATGTGGAAGGCGAGTTGCATTCTGCTGCCTGTTACCCCTCCTCCTGTACCAGCGACATGCTGCTAACCTGCAAACCCCAGGACCTTCAGTACAGCATGGAGCAGGCTGGGGTCTAAATACACAGGTAACCTTTGTATGTGTGCATGTGTGCATTTTAAGTCTACAACTTAGGTACTCAATATCTTAAAGAAGTAGAGTCAGTTAAGAGTGAGTCAACATGCAGCTCTGGTGTGCTCCCATCCCTGTTTTATACTGAAAATAATCTCTCTCTCTCTGTGTTTCTTTGTCTCTGTCTTTCTCTCAGGGGTTTGCACAGTGTATAAAGCTCCATATCCGTCTCCTGTGTTCAGCTGCGTCATGCCAAAATGCCATCGTCTGTCTATAGGGGGCACTGTGGGTCCTGTAGGCGTGTCCAGCTGGGAAGGGTGGGGGGTGCTGTATTGAAGAGTTTTGGGGTGGGGGTGGTGTTGGAGGGTTTTGCGCCCAAATGCTACTTCTACAAATCCTTAAAGAGAAGTCGCTATCGCCTGCCATTTTTTGTTTGATTTTGCTCTTCCATCTGATTGGACAAACCGGGTGCCAGCCATGCTCTTAAGTCATTTACCTGCTCCCTTGGACCCTCCCTCTTCTCCACCCTTGCCTTCCATGCCCCAAGAAACCAACCCTCCCAACCCCACCCCCCTGCGACCAACACATACACCTCCCTACTCATCGTAAAAGTTGCTGTAGCAACACAACGTATCGCGCCTCAGCGTTCAAGGCATACACACAGTCTTACGTAAGAAGACACACACGCACACACACAGAGACATATTTATCATACGCAAGTTATACATTTAGCCACAAACCCAAAGTATTTCACGTAAAGCCTGTGCTTTTTGGGAAGAAAAAAAAAACGCAAGAGTCGTCGAACCATCCCACCCCCCGCCGCTGTGCTGCAGTGGATCATTCCGGATCGGGCTGTAACTGCAGCCCTCTGTGGGACTGCTCTCTCAGACTGACCCATTCCACCAGCCCAGGAGGGTGTTTTGTTTTTGTTGTTTTTTATTTTATTTCCTTTTTTTTTCCGCGAACAGGTTCAATCGCACAGGACGACCAGCCCTCTTTCTTTTTACTCCCCCCCCCCCCTCTCTCTTTTTCTCATTCTGTCTATCTCTCTCTCTCTTTGTTCCTTTTATTTTTAAAATGCATTCTAATGTTCATGTAGGAAATCTGATCATGATTATAATTGTTTTCTGTAAAAGAAGTTTTATGGTTATAATATGATTATTATTAAGAGAAAAGCAGATATGTGTTGCAAAAAAACAAAAAACAAAACAAAAAAACAAGCGTTTTTCTGGTTCTGTTCAAGTGATGTTTTATTTTCTTCTTCCTATTGTTTTGCTTGGCTTTCGCAGGTTCTGTTGCCTCAACCCTTCCCTTGATCAGCCCTCTTCATTCCATCTCTTTCTCTCTCCCTAACTCTCCCCCTCCCTTTGTCTCTCTCTCTCTCCCTATCTCTCTCACGCGCCTCATCACCCTCTTCTCTGTGTGGTTGACAGTGTGGTGCATCGTGGCTCGTTTAAAGACATTTCTCTCTCTTCTGTACAGTGATACCATGTATAGATCGCCAAATGCCATTTCTGTATCAAAGCTTTTTTTCTTTCTTTTGTTGGGGGAGGCTATTTTTATATATTGTTTTATTATTTTAATTTTTTTGAATGTCTGATGTTTTTATCTACAGTGTATTTTTTTTTTTTATTTTGTTGGGGGTTTTTTTTAGCCAGAAGAGGAGATGGCAGAGAGACACTCTTTTTGATTTTGATTGTTTTCTTATCATTTTATTACTGAAGCAGAGCGTAATTGTTGTTATTGTTATTATTATTATTATTATTATTATTATTAATTTGTTGCTATCATTTCACTTCCGTCATGTCGTCAAAGTCACTGTTCATATCTGAGCTTGGGAATCGGTGTGTGTGAGCGTGTGCATGCATGTGAGAGAGAGAGATGATCTTTTAAAAATCATCTGCGTTCGTAGTCCAAGCCCAGTACTTTAGATCCTCCCTTTCCAAGTGTTCACACACACACAAACACACACCCATTTTTTTCCGCTCTCTCCAGAAATTTAAAGGGGCAGCTAACATGGCTAACAGTGAATGAAAGCAAATGGCCATGAATAACATGGTGGCTGCTTGCAAGCAGCGGCTTTAACACGTCATTTACATTTTTTTTAATGATTTTCAACTTATATTAAATTATTACCCTCACATGCACACTCTGTAAAAGAGTTAAGTCATAAAATGCAAAAAAGTATGATAGTCATTAATTAATTTTATGCTACTAGCATATATTCACGGTTAGCCATGCTGTCATGAGATTCATACTCCTTAAGGGAAAAAGTGTATATTCACAGTAAGCCATGTAATACCGCATTTTTGTACCGCAATTGCATTGTGATCCTTAAGGGCAGATATTGTAAAAAGGAGGGAAAAGGCTAACATGGGTAACAGTGACTAATTTGTCGTTATTCACAAATCAGTGCCGTTGAAATTATATGATTGGCATTCAACAGAATTTGCACCATAATCCTTGAGAAAAAGTACTAGAGCATAAAACACAAATGCGGTTAACCGTGAATGAAATGAAATGGCCACAGATTAGCTTTCTCAAAAGATATCTTGCTAGTGGTTTCTGTTTTGCTAAGAGTGAATGAAAGTGAAATGCTATTAATTAGCAATATGAACATGACATATTGCTAAGTAACTAGCGTACAGTTAGCCACATTAACAGGATCTACAGTTGAAATATCTCCCCCAAGAGGAGGCTGGTGGTTGCTAGCATATGGCTAGCGACATCACCCCTGAGTGCAGATACCTTAAAGGAGTTTAATCAAAAGTTTATTGCTAAAAGGGAATTAAAGCAGTCGGCTGTGAGTTAGCATTAAGGGCAAGGCTAGCTAGCTATTCACCACTTTAGCATGTTTTGCTCCAGATCTTTCAAGCTGACTCTTATTTTAAAAGCTCCAAACGCACTGGACGACGGCGTGTTTGAGCTCTTGTCCAAAGTGATATTCAACCAAAGCGATTTGCCTGTTGGACGTTAACTTTGTTGAGGTGGCCTATTACAAGCTTTCCACAGTTCAGAAACCAAAATGAATCTATTCTCCACCCACAAATGTAGTATTTTTTTTAAGTACCTGTTGCAAGGTTGCTCAAGGTTAACCGGAGTAAAGCAAATCCCATTCAATGAAGTAGTGATCTACTGAGCTGGACAAAGGCAGGTTAGTGCACTAGAATGGGAGTGCGCACTACAGCGCCGGGAGGCTGAGATTAGGGACAAAGCCGTTTATTAAAGGTGTTTCTTGACGGTGCAGTCAAGAAAGCATTTCTCTATGTGTGAGTAACGTCCCGCCAAGCCCCTGGCTTTCTTTTGCCACACCTCAATCCCCCTGTCCACATCATCCCATTTCTCATCCTGTTATTCTGTATCCTCCTCTTCCTTCTTTCCCTGTATTTTCATTTGTTTTTGGGTTTTTTTTTTCATTTGTTCGTTTTTGTTTTGGAGTACAAAAAATACTAAAGTGCAACAACAGTGGTTAAAAAAAAAGAATTCCAAACAAACTGAGATGAATAATAAATATATATAAATAAAGAAATAATACAAAAGGATCCAAACTTTGCTCTCCTCTTCAGTCCTTGTCATGTTGAAGTGCCACCAGAGTTTTCAAAATTCACTTTAAGTAGTTGTGTGGAGCAAAATGCTCCATTCTAGAGAAATTTACTGGTTTAGAATCATTCACAGTGGTGGTTATAGAACCTCTGTCTCTGAAAACCTCACAAAATGTCCCATGAAGTGGTTATAAATGTGTTGCCCAATACGTTTTACTGAGTTTTGAGAAGATTTTGTTCTAAACCCATTCATGGTGGAGGGGTATGTGCAAGGAAAAATGTTCCCCAAAGAAAAACTTTCAGGTGTGCTGTTATAACATCAACATTTCATACAAGCGCTCAGAAGACAAGTTAGTTTTCACCGGGTGATAGCAGAAAATAAAATTGCTGTACAGTGAATATTGAAACAGGTTTTAGAAAAAAAAAAAA
This sequence comes from Brachypetersius altus, assembly GCA_037974465.1. Taxonomy (NCBI): domain Eukaryota; kingdom Metazoa; phylum Chordata; class Actinopteri; order Characiformes; family Alestidae; genus Brachypetersius; species Brachypetersius altus. The sequence continues at coordinate 24,306,440 of JBBPDB010000001.1, forward strand.
TCAATCCAGGAGATTCTCCTGAGCTCTCAAGAAGCACATTGGTGACTAACCAGTACTCTCACTTATCTCTTATAATTTTTCCTATATATTAATAAGAAAAAACCTTGGGCACTTACCCCTTTAACTGTTTTTCCTTTCTTGTGTATTAACAACTGACTTTTTTATGCCACCAATGAAGTATGGCATTAAATTGGTGTTAAAACCTTTTTTCTCTGTGTGCGATGTTGTTCCGTCAAGCCCTTGGCCACACCCCCACCTCCCGGTGATGAAGACCATCAGCTCATCATCTCATTTCTCAAAGTTGTGGACAGACAGTCAGGAGGAAAATCTAAGTCTTTGTCAGTCCCTAGGAGTACAGTCTGTAAATAAGTAGTGAATAGTGTTTGTAGTGTATTACCTTCCCCTTAGATTCCTCTTGGATGCCTTATGCTATAGTGGGTAGTTTGTTACTATGGTGCCCGACCAAGGACTGCTAGAGGTTAGTACCATTACTGTACATTGTTGTTGTGGTTTGCTTTTAGCCTCCAATCCATTGACATAATTACTGTTCCTGGCAATACTGCTAAAAAGCCTTGCTTATGTTTATACACTAGTATCTTTAACATTGCACACATACACAGAAGTAACATCACACATTAGAATATCGGCATATCTCCCGCACACAATGGCCAAGTTTTTGCACAAGCTGAAGGTCCCTGTGTGACGAGACAAGAGCCGAATCATGACCACCAGCAACACCTTCAGCAACCTCTACGTTAGTAATAACTATTAGACACGTTCTGAAAGGGAATCTAGAGGAGGCACAGAAGCTGATGCACTGTTTTTAGACCCCTTCAAGTTGGACTCATTTATGTTTAAGATGTACCCTAAAATGCATTAAATTCTCTCTCTATATATTTTTTTTTAAATCAGGCTACACGCAATACATTACCAAAGCAAAAAAAGGTGTTTCCCGTGTTTTGTTGAATGATTTAAAATAGGAAATAAGAAATATTCCATTTATTTGGACCCTTGCCGCTCTCGCACTCCTCCTTTCAATGGTCCTTGAGAAGCTTCTACAACAAAGTGATTTCATGAGACATCATTAAGGCACATCTGCTTTTATGAGGTCCCACAGTTGATGGGGTACGTCACGGTGAAAACCAATTAGGCCTGAATTGTAGGGTGGTCACACGGAAGCCATCTCTGGAAACTCTGAAAATGGCTGTGCACAGATGCTCCCCATCCAATCTGGCGGAGTTTGTAGGATTCTGCCAAGAAAATCGCAGAAAATTCCAAAATAAAGATGTTTCAAGCTTTCTAAATTGACTGTGTGTGCCCTGCGGTCCACAGTGAGTCCCTGCCTCGTGTCTATTGACTCCAGGATACTCTCCGGGCGCCTGTGATCCTAGTGTGGAATAACTGGTTACAGAATGCGAGTCAGCATTAACACTAAGACAATTTCGTAAACCATTTTGCACTACTGATTTACTGGTTCAGTACACTACATTAAAATGTCACTGTTACACGGTTATTTGTCACACTAATGTTCTTGTGCTGCACTGTTGTCTATTTATCTTTTTATAATTACTGTCTTATTACATTTTATTCTTTCTCGTTGCACCAAACATGTTAACGACACAAGAATTTCCCATGGGATGCAAAGTCATACGGAGCGTTTAGGCAGCATGGGCTGCTTTCTGCAATACCTCATAGGAGAGCCAATCAGAACAGAGGTAATTCACACATATCAGTCTTAAAGGCATGGTTGCAGCCTGTTTAACTATGATGAATAAGAAGCGGCTGGCGATGAAAAAATAATCAATGACTTTGGGAACTATGAGCAGAGTGATATTCCGTATCTGTATATATACACACTTATTGCTGCTACCCATCCAGATGTTTGAGGCTCTAATGCTTCTGCCAGCTTGGTTCTGCACTGCAGAGGCTCTTAAGATCCGAGTGAGCACACACAGAGCTGAGCGTGTTTGTGAGCTGACAGGAAGGGGAGGGGCTTCCTGTACCTCCAGTACTGGTTTAAAGGGCCAGTCTGACTCTGCGTGAATTCTATTTATTTATTTATTTATTTTGTGCAGAGTATCTACTTTTTGGGACCCCCTAGTTATCCCCTCACTCTCTATATATATAAGTCTTTCTCCTCTCTCATTCCCTCTCTCTCTCTCTCTCTCTCTCTCTCTCTCTCTCTCTCTCTCTCTCTCTCTCTCTCTCTCT
>JBBPDB010000001.1:24309571-24332945 GCA_037974465.1 Brachypetersius altus
TATGTGTGTATATATATGTATGTGTGCATATATGTGTGTGTGTGTGTGTGTGTGTATGTAGGCTATCTATATGTGTGTGTGTTGGTGAAAGCTGTATCACAAATGCAATATATACAATCTACAATGACCGTATAAAAAATCAATAACGTGACAAATTGAAAAGCGGGACAGTGCAGTTAAAAAAAAAAGCATATATTGATTAGAGGCTCATTTGCATATTGCAGTGCGCTGTGATGGAGTATTGCACAGTATCACAATAATGGCCAGCATTTTAGCATCTGGTTTTTCTCACTTGGTTCACAGTTTGCCACCACAGCACTGTCCAAAGCCAGCATCCTAATAGCACTGATTTTTATTTCGCCAAGGCTCTTATCAGGTTCAGCAATGTTGGTATTTTTGAAGCACCTTAAATGTTTGTCTGGAGTTGAGTGCATGGTCAGTGGAAAGCCACATGCTAGCAGTCAGCAAACCTTCACATGCTAATTGCACTTGCCTTGTCCAGGTGTTAAAGGTCTTCAGTAGTGTGTCCAAATATTTTACGTTATGTCTGCAATAACACCATACTTATTATAGCACATTACTCCATGTCCAAGTCAAAAACCAGTCTGATTAGTGAGTCTGTAGCTAATTTGAAACTCTCCCATGGACTTAACTTTTCAGTAACTTTTCATTAACCATGGATATTCTAAAGAGAGTGAAAGCAGAGCTAAATTATATACAGGGGGTCCTCGAGATACGACACAGATCCATTCCTACGACAGTTGAATTTGGTGTCGAGACACACCCTAGTCAAAATGACTGACCTATCGTGACAGTTGTAAAATCATAGTAACAGAAAAAATAGTATAAAAACATGCACTTTTAAAAATGGCATACGTAAGCGTACTGGGGGGTGCCAACTTACAGCTTACTCACTCACAAGGCGTTACTGCATTTTCTGTGTATTCTGACGCGCGCAACCAAACTAGTTATGGGGTGAACATTGTAAACTCGAAACATCGCATGTCAAGACTGTAATAGCCAGAGGACCGCCTGTAATTTGAAACAGGTTCTGGTTTACTTTTGAGTTTTCTTAATGTCCAGGTGCTAGGCTCAAAACAAAATAACACAAATTTGAAATTCTGAAAAACGATTTAAACAGATTTACAGTTTCACTGATGAATATTTTCGATGTTTACTGCTGTGTTTCAGCAGCTGCCCATGAGCTACTTCTGTTTTCTACTAGAGTGTGTTAGTTTAGAGGATAAACGATTGGTGGTGGTAGTCAACAGTGCACCACAGAATTGACATTGAGAAGTGCTGGAGTTTCTGTTTTAATTTGTCCTAAGAGCACTTCTGCATGATTTCTGAACTGGAAGCAAGTGTTTGATTTGTGTATTTGTGTGTTGAGTGTTATTTAAGTTCATTTACGGTTCATGAAGATGCTTGTACAGAGGTCTTTGTTTCATTACGCTTTGATCTATGACTAATTAAATCTGTAGCTTTTCATCACTTTATGTTCACTTCTCTAATGGGAATGAAGCACCGAAGCCGGGGTTAGGAGTTTGAGTTTGTCTCCTTGGTCAAGGAGGCCTTTTGATTTACTTGTTAAATTAAATTGGAAATGAGATTTCTTGGATGGCTTCTGCATCGGACCCCATGAATTCAAACTGTATTGCTTTTTTATGTAAATAGATCTAACATAGAGTTTTCTATATGTACTAGCACCTTAATTGTAGGTCACAATCAAACATTATAGCTGGAGACCAAGTTTACTGGATTTTTTTCTTCTTTTTTTTTTTTGTAGATTCAGTTCATATATATATATGTGTGTGTATTATATTGAGGATATTGTTTGGAATTGTAAAGATGCCATTTAAATGACTAAATAAAACATGTAAATAGTTCAGAGCATGTGTGTTGTTTATTGAAGAAAACACTGGTCTATTTAGATTAGCTTTGGTTCTGACTGCCTGTATTGTATTTTGATAAAGTAGACGCTCGTTATGACTTGGCGAAATCTAGACAGTTTCACAAAACAATGATTTCATAACAGGCTGTTTTTAAGCTGGACTTTCTGAAAATGATTATTGTGAATTTAACCATGTTTGCATTCCACAAGGGTCATTCCAGAATTGGAGGACATTTGACGTCCCACCCATTACATTTCAAGCAAACTATCTCCAAAATACATAATCATGATTTTGAAAGTCTCATATCTGTCTCACTCATATCTGAACTCAAATTATTATTTAAAGGGAATGTTACTTTCTTCATGTAATGGTAAACAAATTATATATATTTATTTAAATTGTGATATATTATCAGCTCCCTGGTTGTTGGTAACAGGGTTGTACCAGTTACAACATTGTACCAATGTAACTATAAATAAAACATTTCATAAAAAATGTCTTTGATGCCTGAGCTGAGCCAATCAAGTTTTTGATAGTTTATAACCTAGTACTCATGTGTACATAACAAAAACTGGCAAAATATAAAGCCCAAATGTCCTCCAAATCTGAAATGACCCACAATTTACATATTTTTAATGGAAAAGTAAATGACAATCTTACTTGAATGTAGGACATATGTTTTTGAGGATGAGGACTTGAAGGTCTACACATACTGCACTGATTTGTAACTGTGTTGACAAGGTCACCTTTGACAAACAACCAAAAGCCCTGTGTGTCAAGCTAAGTGAGAATTCTCCCCAAAGACTGAAACAGAGCCTTCTACAGTGTGGCTAGAGCCCATCTACAAAGAAGACAACAGTGGTCCATTTCTCCAGCAAAACCCTCATCAGGTGTGGCAGGCTTCTAGTATATCACCATATAAGATCGACACATGACTGCTGGAGCAGATGCTTCATTAGTGGAGGAACTTAATTATTGTTTGTTTGCTTGCTTTGAGCAGAGGCAGTCACAATATCTGCACCAGACTCCACTAACCACATCCTCATGGTGGAGCACAATGTGAAGCAGCCAATCCAAGAAAGGCTGCTGGCCCTGATGAAGTAACAGGACAATGCAGAAAGAATATGCAGGCCAGCTCTCTGGGGTCTTCACAAAGATCTTTGGTCTGTCGCTGTCCAAGTCCATCATCCTAACATGTCTGCTAAAAATAAAACCTCTGCCAAACAAAACTTCCATCAGCAGCCTCAATGAAATCCTGTTGCACTCATCCCAGTTACAGTGAAGTACTTCAAAAGACTGGTCCAACAGCACATCAAAGCTGGCTTCCCTGCCACCTTTGACCCACACTAGTTGGGTCAAAGCTGGTGCCTTGTGGTTAGGGAGTTGCCCCTGTGATCAGTAGGGTGTGGGTTTGAATCCCAGAAGTGCTAGTGGCACTTGAGCAACTCACTGTCCTCACACAGCTCCTTGGATGCAGTGTCTTCACTGAGTGCCCACTGCTTTGGTGAATGGGTTCAATGCGAGGGAGAATTTTACATTGTTCACGCTGTGCGCTGTATCGTGTGTGACTTTACTTTGTTTTACTTTAGTTTCACTACAGAACAAACAGGTCTACCGAAGCGCCACCACCCTGGATTGGATTTGATGTACCTTGTATAAGAAGCAATGTTTACATTTCATTGTACTTTGCACTATAGACTGACAATAACACATCACACTTTATTGTGCAATATTAATATTTTGCTACATTCTTAGTGCAGTAACTCTATGCCCCATACAAGATTAATGTTATGTCAGTGTCATGTCTTTTTCCCTTTATATATGCACTTTCATAATAATGCCTCATTGTCTTTCTGTTTTTAGTTGTGTGTGAATGGACCATTTAGACTGCTGCAAGAAATTTAATTATACTATACAATCTTTCTATCTGTATCTATCTATTGATCTGTTACTCCCAGCCTAATACATCCCACCCCTTGACAGGTGCCACTTTAACAAGATCATTAGTGTTCACCTGTCTGTTCTGGCTGATTGATGTGTATCAGCATTTAGCAGGCCTACAAAAGAAGTAGCATTGATTTGGGGAATGGCAGTTTTCAGCCTGTATTTCACGACTGTATGACTATTTTTATTGCCCTGTGTTTTGTGTTGGGTAGGCTGGGGAGTGTTGTAACACTTTGTCTTGGCTTTTATAAGTCAGGGTTGTTTGTGCTAAACCTTTCAAACTTTGATAAGATTTTTTTAAGATGTTCAAATTTGTCTGCTACAAATAACAGTGGAGTAGAAGTCTACTGGCAACTCCCAGAACGAGCAGGCTCGTGTCAAACACAAACACGTCTGCTGATACAACCTACCAGTGTCTGGGCTGACTGTCGTAACAGGTGGAGAATAAATTATTTATTGAGGTACATATGCAGGAAACAGAAAGGAAAACCTTGATACTGAATCTGTTAGTTCAGGGATTTCCCTGATTCACACCTGGTTCAACTTGCCCATTAATTGCCAGATGTGGTGAGTGTTTTTTTTTTAGTTCACATTTTACCAGTCACATTAAATCTGAGAAAATGCTAATGGAGATTTCATGCTCTAATTCTATCGTAATTATAGGTAAACGAGCAACAATCCACATGTACAATTTTTTTGTTGCAAAAAAAATGCATCTTGCTGGTCAGGTGACATGATTTGCTGATTTTCTTGGTATTTTTTTGGTTGCAATTTTAGTTTTTCAGAATTAAATATTAAATTCCTCATTGTGCATGATTATGTGCACTCTGTCAAGGATGTATACATCAACAAAAAGGGTAATTTTAGCTGGAGTGTATGTCTGCACCATGGGGTTGGTGGGTACAGAAAGATATCAGTTCCTTATCCTGTAGGGTAGGGTGTAGGGTGAACTAGGACCTGGTCAACAATTCCAAACACTTTCAACCTCTTTGTTCCTACTGCCCCATGTTAAAACTCACAAGCCCCTGGTTGGTGTGCATTGGTGGTTTCTTCTTTCCGGTTGCTCCCCCTATATATCTTCTGGGATGGGTGGTTAATGCCTTCTCCATAGATGCTGTGGTTTGCCTCCACTAATGGCACTCTATAGTAAAGCCCAGTGCTAAATGCCACATCTGACCCTGCATAGGAAGTGCATTCCAGATACCCCAGTCCTTAAGACAGGACTAAAGCATCTGTACACTTAAGCTTTAGTTTTATTTTGTCTTTAGAAGTGGTCAAATTAAATATTTTTTCAATACTACATCTAAAATTGTGCATGAAGTTGTTTCACAGCATTGTAGATTAAATTTTATTTTGCTTGTGATTTTAGCATTTTTAATATTTTGTCTGGGGAGGTCGTTTGTTCCACCCTACTTTAAGATTCGGAACGAGTAAAGAGTTAGTGCCAAGAGCTGCCTCACCTGATTCTTCTTATTAACAGTATCATAATGAGCCACTACATTTACATAACAAGGAATTCAAAGTGTATTCGCTTTGAGAATGCAAAACATACATGCTAGTTCTGCAGTTACTGGCTCTGAGAGTGTTACACAAAATCTCTCGGTATATTTTAGATTGCTAAAAATACATGCTAGTGCATGTATTTACCAAGTCTCAGCCTCAGATGTCACGCCCACAGAATGTTGGCTGATGCATATGGTACACTTAACTGGAAACGCTTCAGGAATCTCGAAGTCGTCATCTGATTGGTTGAATTTTATCGGATTTCCGGGAGAAGCGAGCATCGCGTTTATTTTCAGCAATGGTTTGGTCATCTAAAACATCTCTAGTTTTAAACTACATTGGCTTTAAAATATGGACAAAGTTTGGCTATGAGGCTGTGGAGCTGCAGGCCATTCAGAGTGCCCATACTGACCCCTGTATACTGCTAAAAGTACCTACAATGGGTACATGAGCATCAGAACTGGAAGCAGTTGGAACATGATTTTCTGCTCTTATGAATCTTGGTGAGCACCAGGTGTGTGTCTATGTCACCTACCTGGGAAAGACATGGCACCAAAATAGACTATGGAAAAAAAGGGAAGGCGGTGGAGGCAGTGTGATGCTCTGGACAATGTTCTGCTGGGTAACTTTGAATCCTGCATTAATATGGAAGTTACTTTAACCCAAACCACCTACATTACATATCAAGCAGCAGACCAGATGCACCCCTTCATGGTGACAGCTGCTCCCTAATAGCAGTGGACTCTTTCAGCAGGACAATGTGCCCTCCCAACTGCCAAATGACAAATGGTTCTAGGTGCCTCCAAATTTCCCAGAACTGTGGGACATACAGACCAACAACTCTGATCCATGGGGAACCCAGATACTTCAGCACACCCTTAGTGGTCTTGTAGAGTCAGTGCCTCGGCGGCTGTTTCCATAGAGCAAGGGACATACGCAGTATTAAGCGGTTGGTCTTAATCTTACCGCTTATTGGTGTACATGAGGGGGCTGTTTCATGTCTCTTCTGCTGGGGTTTAATGCCAGTAAAACAAGGGTCATATCTTCTTTCCTTCCCCTGGATGCAGAATCACGACCTGAGACTGGAAATAGCTCACAGATGAGCTCCGGTATTGACAGGAGTGTTAGTCATCAATGGGAAAAGCGTGCGGTTCCCGCTAAAAGCACCTGTCATACATCGTAAGGGGTGTTGTCCCTGTTCATGCTGCTCTTTGATTTTTTTTAATGGATTGCACTGAATGTTTTTGGTTACATCCTAATTTGTGTAGATGTGAGTGTTATTGACTTTTTACAGTAAACCACCAGGCCAGTCTGTTTTATGTTTTTTTATTGTTATTTAAATGATTTTATGTAGAAATGGGCTTGAGGATTTAAACAGGGGTCAGAGAGCGCCATGTGGTGATCAGTCGTGTGTGTGTGTGTGTGTGTTTTGAATAGGTGGTGAGGGGGATCAGAAGGGGCTGCCCATTTTGTATGGCTGGCTACACCAGTCTCGTTGAGGGCTGAAGGCGATTTCTGAATACTTGCAGCTTATCGTCACAACCAGGCGTTCGTCAGTTATGTGTCATTTCCTTTGGGTTTTAACCTCTCTCTATCTCTATCTCTCTCTCCTCCCCCTCCTCCTCTACTCTGAATGCAGGGTTTTTTTTGCTAACTTTCTCACCATGCCTTAGTCATGCAGCTGGGAGAATGCCGGCCTGGCCTGTTGCCATGGAGAGCGAGTATGGGCGAAGAAGCAGAGGATTTGATGGAGTCCATGGGGTCCCACGAACACACGCGAGAGAGAGAAAGGTGGAGGAGGGGAAGGAAGGAGGAGCGCTCACAGTCAGCTGGAGTTGGAGGATGCCGTCTCAGCGTGGTTGCTGTGGCAACGGTTGCCTGGGCCGCGGCCGGGGAGCGGAGGAGAGCTGGTCCTTGTAAGGCAAGCGATGTAGGCTGAAGGCATCTGCTTGCTCACACTCCCTGCACATACACACATGTCTCTGAAAATGTTGAATCAGCAGAGCAGACCCAAAAGCAACAATTATTTCTATATTTGATTGAACTATGCCCTACAAGAAATTTGAATCAGGATAGAATTCTCTGGAGTGATGGAGCCCCGCTACCTTTGGGATTGGTTGGAGTGATGTTCGTGATCCATCAACCATCGACCAACATCGGTACCTGACCTCACTAATGCTCTTGAGGCTGCAATCAAATAATGTTAAAATGTTAACTTGTTTGACTGACAGTTACGATCAACCAGTTGAAGCAATTACAGAATACCTGCATCATACATTGAACAAATGCGCTCTGTAATGCTCATATGCCACTTTGATGGGTTGTCATGCAGTGTAGGAAGCATAGGTGGTGAAATGGCTTCTATTCAATTTAACATATAATCTATGAACTACACTGTCACAGATCGTAATACATAGGGATGGCATGACCGCTGTTGTTTCATTTAAGAAGTTCTCTATAATCATATTGTCCACAGAATCGGTAAGACAGATTGTAATACACTATAGGAAGTGTAGGGGGCGAAGTGTTGGCTTTTGTTTTATTTAGAAAATGTTCTATAATGCTCCATATTGTTCAAATGGTCCACATGCTCAGTTTGACAGGCTGTAATACACTACAGGAAGTGTAGGGGGTTATATAGCTTACTAATGGCATAATAGTATGTGCAGTAGAGTGGTCATGGGCATAGGATAGGCTTGAATGGCGTATGTCTTGGTGCAGTCAGCCAGAATGCAGCAGTGAATTGGTGTAATCACAGTGGTGACGTTACCAGACTTCACACTGTGAGAAGGCCCACTTACTGCAACAGGCAAAGCACTTGTAGCAGGAGAACTGTGAAGCACCCTGAATGTCTCTGAGATTGAGTATGCATTGTGCGATGAGTCCTCTGCTGGCTGATTGCTAACTGTAGAGCATGTGCCGAGTCCTGGCACACTTCCTCTTCTGAGCTGCAGAGAGACGAAAACCAGTCCTACACACACTGTGGGTCAGGTGAACAACTTCACTGAACTGGACCTTTCAGCCACCATCAATAACCTGCCATGTCTGCTGGAAGTCAGAGTGTCCAAGTAGTTTAGAGCCACCATGATCTCTCAATTGAACAGAAGGTATTTGTTTTTCTGAGGTTTTGCATATTTTTTAAACCTCTTATTGTTTGGCCTTTTATGAAAAAAAATCTACCTCAAAATCAATTAATGGCATTAACAATGTAGGCTCTTTATTTTAAAACTTATTTTAGCAATATATATGTACAAAGTTTGAAATATTGAAAGCAAAATAAATAATACTACTTAACTGTATATAGTATATGATTCAATTCTTAACACAGGTTATTAAAATATAATGTTTTTTATCTGCACTTATTTACACTTCCAAAATGCTTATCATATGACTATATATACACACAGATAATTCCGAATTAAAGAATAGAGAGACAGATCACAGACCGGCACAACATAATATCCTTCACCATATTCTCCACAAGTGGGCGAGTGCATCTGCGAGATACACCAGTAAAATGGTGTGGGGGTGTGAATGCTTGACCCCTAGAGTGAGGGACCCTAAAGACACTACAGATCAATACAGTTGTTTGTCATTTCTATTCGGATGGGATGAGATACCAGGATGATAATAACCCCTCCCCCTTCACATATATATAAATGTGTGTTTGTGTGTGTGTGTGTGTGTGTGTGTGTGTGTGTGTGTATCCAGAGCTGTGGCTTCTCCTCAATAGCTTGTACCTTTTCTTCTTCATTAGTGTCAAAAAGACAGAGGGGTTGTTTACCTGTGCCACTGGACACCTTCCAGTTGGTCATGAATATTCATTACAGAGAAATATCCGTGGCTGCATATGCAGCAGGGTCAAAATACTGTAAATAATTCACTGGTAGATTACTGAAACAGAAAAAGAAAACATTTATTTCAGCAGACAGGTTTGTGTCTGCTTTGTTTCGGGAACCTGGATGGAGCAGCAGCTCTGGATGATGTCCTTGTGCTGAGAGCCCGTTCTCGAGCTGCGTTGAGAGGATTTTTAATCTCCTGTCCTCCGGCCGGTTTTATCAGAGAGCATTGCTCAATTCCAACGCCCACTTGATCGCCCTCTCTCCAAACTCGTCCTCTGGATAAATGACCCTCTAACAGAAGCCTCCAGGCCACGTGCCATCCCCCTAATCATCTTTAACTCATGACCACAGTATGGGTGCAGAGCGGTGACCTCCTGACCCTATTATTGACCCCCTAAACCCCCACTCCTCCACTGCCTTAAACGCTCAACAGGACGGTAAGATTCATATATATTGGAATTTGGGGATATAGTGTAATATGTAGCTGGTGTTTCCAGATTTTATAAATTCCTTGTTCAACGCTTACCTAAGTGTGTCATGACCATTGTCTTAAACCTAAAAAAAGTAAACATTTATTTCAACAGTAGCCATAGAAGTGAAATGCAACCAAAATGGACGAAAACAGCATTTATGTCAGTTTAGATTAAAGTATGACAGTTTTATGTAGATGTCATGTAGCCCAATGAATGTTGGTAACGTGTTACTGACAAAATAACAAAATAACATGACTGATGCTATCTATATTACTGCTTACATAACAATACATTGTGTCTCCACAACCTTTTTAAGAGAAAGGAAAAGTGTGCTTTATGGTCCGAATGGCAATTTGGAAAAGTTGATTAGGAGTTCTGGGCTGATTTCACCAATAGACTTCCTTGAGTCAAGTACACAAGTGTAGCATTTCTGTGATTATTCCAATAATTTGGGTGCATATGAATACAGTTCAGATTTGAGTGCAACTACAGCTTATTTATATACGTCTACCTTGTGTTATTTTGTACAAGGGCTAAACCTGTCATGACAACAGCTGACACTGGCCATAAGAAGCCTTTTACTGGTCTTCGGTTAAGTGGTCGGTTGGGTTTCATGTGTCACTCAGCACATAACCCCTGGCCATCAGGGATGTGTTATTCAGTTGGTTTCTTAAGAAAGACTAAATCTTAGCTGGTTATAAATCAGCCTTTGACTGGACACATCTTTAAAACATGCTGGAGCAGGCCCATCATTTTTCTGTAAGTATGGCCAGTATTTGTAAAGGCTACATGACACTAACATGAACTCTTCATGACAGTTGCCATGAAGACTGCATACAAGCAAAAAAAAATCCAGTGATAAAAAAGACATCTCCTCAGAAAGGTCTTGGGTGGTCAGTTGGTCACATTTGAGGTAGCGGTCAGAAACAGTGTGAGTTAGATGTTCTGCCACAGCTACCAAATGCTCCAAGTGGAGCACGTCCTCTATAACCTTTTGAGTGATGTGGGGGTCAAAGATTGTCAGCAAGAGAAGTGTCTTATCACCTGCTAGAGAATCTAACACACACACACACACACTTTGCTTGATCAGCTCAACACACCACTGTCATGTTGTCCTTGGGGCAGCGTTGTGTGAGTGTGAATGTGTACGTGTGAGTAGGCACTAATAGCCTCTGACAGACACGACCACAGCCTTCTGCTGGTCGATGACCGATCTGCTGGAGGCTTCAGTGATGCTACGTCTCAGGGGGCAAGTGTAGACAGAACCCTTTCAACATCAGATGCTTCTCAGCACCCTGACTAAAGGGCCACATCCACGATGGTTAGTGAATACGTGTGTTTCGTGCCAGGCTGCCTGGCGTTGTTGGCAAGGATTCTGAGAAATCAGAGTGTGGGATTTCAGTTCACAAGATCAGTGGCAAAGTGGGTGGACACTCAAGGGGGAAATAGATGGTTTGAATGGTCTATCAAACTGTGTTGTGCAATAACACTGTTGTTTTGACCAGAGGCTTGCTACTGACTGTGACAGTGAGTGATAGCATGTAGTTAGCATATCTTTTTGGCTGTTCACTTTGTACTTCTGTCTCTCCATGGTCCTATTCTAAGGATGTATTCAGATCAGACAATCTGCAATGTGCCAAAGCACATTTGAACCTCAAAGTCCAGATTGTTTGGTTAGTGTGATCGCTAACCACTACTTCCAGTGTGACTGGCCAATTTCACGTTTACATTTAAGGCATTTTGCAGACACTCTTATCCAGAGCGACGTACATCAGTGCTCAAGTAGAATACATCGCTATTCAAGCAAGTTACTACCAGCTAAGTTACATACAGTAACAACCCCTGTCAAAGAAAAGGTTAAAGCATAAGCACAGAAAAGATTAAGTGAGGTTAAGCGCCTAAAGGGGTTTTGTATTAAAAATAGGGAAAAAGAAAAAAAAATTAATGAGCAATAACAAGAGGCCTAGTTAGTCACCAAGGTGCTCCTTGAAGAGATGCGTCTCTAGATCATGCTTGAAGACAGCGAGAGATTCTGCAGATCTGATCGGAAGAGGGAGTTCATTCCACCACTGGGGGGTCGAGACTGAAAAAAGAACGGAGGCTGAAGAGAAGCAGTGCTTGATGCCCTCACAGCTGCATTCTGGCTTCTGCTCGTGTTCACAGTCACAGTACCTTGCTCAAGGGAACCTTAGTATTCTGGGATTCAAATCCATGACCTTCTAATCATAGGGGCAACTCCCTAACCACCAGGCCACAAGCTGCCCGAATGTGATTGGATGATTCCTCTTCCTAATGATTTTGGGGGTTTAACAGGCTAGGTTTTCAGTCCGGCTCCTGAAGGCCTGACCAATAAGAGAGAGCTTACTTAGAGCTTACATCAGTTAGCTCGGCTCATGTGATCGCTCCTTACTGAGCCCAGGCTCGGTTCAGCAGGACTCGGTTGTAAAATAAACGACTTTCCTTGCAAATGAGCAAATAAAAGCCCTCAATTTCGTAATCAAGTCCTCCAATAAATAAATAAATTTGTCATCCAGCATTATTGTGGCCTTTTCAAGATCATATTGTTTGCTTAATACAGACATTTTAATTTGTTAATAATAATATAGGACCCACACAGGGTCAGTGTATATACACTGAGATATATACACTATATATCTCAGTGTATTAAATATATATTTATTCATATAATTATGTGTTTATCCATGCTACTGGCTGTGCCAGTAGTTCCAAATACAACTGTGGTTATCTGTGGAACATCCCTCTTTTTAAATAAGAAATCTATAAGGAAGGAAAATCAGTGTCAAGTCAGTGTTGTTTCCAAATTCCACTTTGTAATCAATTCCACTTAATAATCAGGCAGTTTTCTGGGGTGACATGTTTATCTCTGTGGCCTGGTCTGAAGAACCTATCATTGTCCCTAAGGCCTCCTCATATTTGTTCTATTTTCATGTAATGTAAATTAAAAACAGACCTTGATCAAAATGTATCATCCAAATGAATCACAATAGAAACTGTGTTCATAAGCTCAGGTTGAAGCTGGAAATTCATCCAGGAACAATCCCATTATTGACTCACTGGCGCAGGGAGTCCTCATTCCAAACCTGAAATGATGATCCTAATCTCACCATCTCAGACTGGAGGAGACAAAATTCAGTCTTCAGTTATTGTGAGGAGATAATCTGATTTTCCTGGAGCGTCTCAGGGGGATGGGACACATTATATCACTGACCAAAATGATTCCGCTCTTTGATATTGTGATGATAATGTTATTATTTCTACTATTTACATGTGTCTCACATTAGAGAGGTAATAATCCTAATTATTCGAATAGTAATACAACACTATTTATACTACAACTATTATTAATAACATTAATAAAATAGCAAACACATGCTACTACTACTACTGATAATAATAATAGCAGACAGCACCTAATAATGTAATCATAAAATTAACAATTAATTCCAATTAATTCATAAATAACAATTAATAAAACTAATTCATTTTACTTCGACTGTGTCCTTTGTAAAAAGACATTAATCACACAAACCTATTACTATTACATTAGCAATCCAGCAGCTGTCCTGCCCCCACTGTTGAGAGACTGTACTGTAGTGTGGTCAGAAAAAAGTGGCCGCTGATTTATGCTGGAGAGAATGACTAAGTTATTGCATCAGATGGGTTGAGGGTCCTTGTGGGCGGCGGATGCTTTGGCGAAGCCAGGCCGTTCCTTCTGCATTCTGGAACACCTTTGCCACTTTAGAACGTCTAGCAGGTCCTGGAACATCTGGCAGATCTAGATCCTAGAACAGTGCTTCACACCAGACCAGGGCTTGATGGGCCTTTCCCAGAGGAAGCATTCAAAGCCTGACATTTTTCTTCAAGCTGCTCCAGTGGCTTGTTGGTAAGAGGGAGTGGGTGGAGGAAGGGGTTGACACAGGGATCGTGTCTGAGCTTCTGGAAATGACACCAGCATTGGGCTGCTTGATGTGCGTTTGTTAATAATCTCTTGTTCTGATACTGCACTATGCAAATGAGCCTATCATTAAAAAAAAAAAAACTTCTAACAGACAAATCAAGATACTGACCACAGAGGTTGCATTGGAAATATATAGTATATATATTCATATTCATATGTATATATATATATATGTATATATATATATGTATATTTACACATACAGCAATGTGGCAGGCCTATTCCACACCTTTGAGCTTTCACGTGGTCATCGATTTAGCACCGTTACCATGTGAACAGCGCTTGGAAAATACAAGAGAAGACATTGATGCTGCTGGGTCTGGCTACCTGCATGCCTCAAAGTCCATATATGTGAGTAAAAAAAAGCTCAATTTTGGTGCACATTTTTTGCAGCTGTGTTGGCACATGCATTCTTAGAGAGTCTCATAGAAAAGAAGACTACAGTGTGAACCTGCTAGCAGCCAGCGAGGCCACCGCCCTGGACCGGGGGAGGAAAAAAAGGAAGGATGGGTGTTGGTGTTGGTGGTGGAGGTGAGGGGGGTAGTCTATGGACAGATTGGACATATTCAGTCATTCATAGCCTACGAACAGCAGCGAAGGGTGGGGTTAGAGCCTTAGCTGGTGGAAGGAGGAGGGGGGCTACAATGGGTGGGTTCTTGTGAGGGAGAGAGAGGGAGAGAGAGAGATAGGAGGGGTTTATAGGGTGGGCTTAGTAGTCATTGTTAGGCGGCAGAGAGGACTACCGGCAGAGTGTGTATGTGTGTGTGTGTGCGTGGGGGGGCCAAGTGTAATGAGTAAAAGCATCAGACGCCTCAGCTGTTGATACAGCCAGGAGTGTGTGTGAGCGAGAGAGAGAGAGGGTGAGAGAGAGAGAGAGGGAGTGTGAGAGAAGTGCAAAAAAGGAAGGCAAAAGAAGGCAGAAAGAGGAAAGAAAGGATACTCCAAGTATGCTGTGCTGTATAAGAAGAACAAAGCCGGTAAATATTTTCCCAGTTTTCTTCCCTTCTTTTCTTTCTTTTTGTGATTTTAAAGACTGAACAAGACTAGAATGGAATTTTTGGTGGAAAGCTAATAATCTGTGACTTATCCACTTCACTGCTAGCCTGGAGGGGGGTGAGGGGAAGCCCCCTGACACGCCTTGCTAATGTAATTAAGGTGGTGACAGTACAGTGAACCTGGAGGAACGCAGCCCTCCGCTTTTATGCCACTTTTACTGGTTCTGACTGTGGATGGCGTAAAAACAGTAGCCCTGGTGGGATCGAGGCATGCACCTGAGATTCAGGTGCCGTTGTGGGGGTATCGTCTGGCTTCTGCTAAGTTGCTCTTTGTTTGAGGATGCATGGTTCCTTTAAATTGCAAACAAATTGTGCACAGCTTTGCATGATGCACAACATCACTTTTAAGTTTGATGCAGATTGCATTGCATTGCACATTGCATAGTTAGACAGAGCTGCAAGTTAGAGCTGGTGGAAGGGGTGTGGGGGGTTGGGAGAATAAAAGGGTGGGGTGCAGACTGGCTGCATCCAAGTGGCAGTGGCATATAAGGTGCATTGGTGATGGACAGGAGGGCTACCCTGGGACCAGCCTGAGACCTTCTTGCCCCCCCCCCTTTATTTGGGATGGAAGGGAGGGAAATATTTGAGGAACTGCACCTTCTTCACTCCTCGGCTCATTCTGTTTCGTCTCGCGCCTTATTTTGGTTCCAAGCGCGTGCTCACCCCACCCCAAATGTATTAATTATATTTTTTTTAACAGCGCAAGGCTTGGCTTTCATCAAGGCTGCATTGCAATGCCACACCAACACCCCATCCACATGCACGCGCACACGCGCGCGCACTGCATGCATGCGGTCTCGCGCGAAACCGGCGTGACGAGCGACTCGCCGGGAAAGTGGAGCAACGGTGAGGTCACGAGGTGCAGGTGGCAGAAGAGGAGGGGAGGGGTGATGATGAGGGGTAGATGGTGTTGGGGGGGAGTAAATGAGAAGAGGGTGGGTTTCTTTTGTTCTCGGAGAGATGAAGCCGGCTGCTGAGACCGACGCGTGACGTGACGTGAGGGTCCAGCCGTAATGTGGTCTTTGGTGGGAAAATCCACGGAGAGAGGAAGGAAGGAAGGAAAAAAGAAAAGGGCGTGGCAGGAGAGGAAGATTCACTGCAGAGAGAGAGCGCGCCAGATAGCTAGAGACAGAGAGAGAGAGAGCGAGAAAGGGAGAGAGGGAGAAATCAGGGCATTCTTTGAAATACAAAACATTTACAGTTTGTCAACAGCCTGGTAATAAAAGACAGAGGTGGGGGGTGAATAATTTTGTCTACTTCTCTTCTGTCTCCCTCATAGATTCATAAGAATGGGGGTGGGGTAGGTGGGCTTTTACTTCTTACTTATTTAGACAAACCCCACCTCTTCCAGCAGGGGGTTGCTGGAGAATCTCTGGGCTGGGGGTGTGGGAGGGGGGTAATGCTAATAATTATCAGAAGGTGAAACTATGGCTATCTAATCATCCTGTAAGATCTTAAAACTGGGTAAGGGGCTTGAACTTTATCATCATAGATGAGGAGGTGGGCCTACAGCTACCTAGTCATCAGGAGGTGGGGCTATACCCGCAGTAAATCAATAGGAGGTGGGGCTATCTTCAGGAGTTTATTTTCAGATGAGGCTACATCTATAGCAAATCATAAGGTGGAGAGGCTTATGCTAATAATTACGAGGAGGCGGAGCTATGGCTTCAGGACTTTATTGTCAGGAGAGGGGAGTACATCATTAGCTAATCAACAGGAGGCATGTTCATTGCTCTGGAGATTACAAGGCCATCTTAGCTCAGTAGACAGGGCTCATGCTAACTAGTCATTAGGAAGTAGGGCTGCCACTCATCTGTCATATGAAGGCTGGGCTACTGGTAGAAATACTGGCTCTGGTAGCAGCTGACTAGCCAGGCATCAGGAGACAGAGCTAGCCGGCCACCAGGAAGCGGTAGTAGCAGCGAATCCTAACACATTAAAGCTCAGGAGGTGGATAGTCCCAGCTCGAGAGATGGAGCTAGCCAATCACAAAACTGGCTTGTCCTAGAAGTATGTTAATAGCCACTCCCAGGTCACCAGGCATGATCAGTCCTAGCCTAGAAGGCCAGCCTGTTCTCAAGGGGTGTGCTGTCAGAATATGGGTGGGGAAAGCAAGATTTAAAGCTGCATCTTCCACAGTCTGGTGGGGCGTGGTTCTCAGCCCGGTTAGACCTCTATAAAACCCACGGCCTGTTGAACAGCATCGGTCGTAAAATATGCAGCCACTTTGAGAAGAACTCGTGCATGAAATCGCACTGAGGAAACAGCCGACACCTACACAGGCACCTGCAGTGTCCCAGATCTGCTCACGCTGGGTCCTGTAGTGTGTCCCGCTTGTCAGACTGGGCAGTAAAAGCGAGAATAAAGATGTTTGGATGGACACATTTTTTCTCAGCTTTCTTTCTGTACCGAAAGGCTGGCATGGTTCAGATCAGTATATCTGTGTGTCGTGGTGCAGACCACCAGTGATCAAGAATCACGCAGATTTGAATGAGATTCAGCAGATCATGGTACCACATCTGTATTATACTGTATATTACCAATTAAAGGATACGTGTCCCACATATTTCCCACATTTTTAATTCTTCCATGAGATTCTTTGACCTCCTAAATATTTTACAATTAAACATTATTTCTGTTTCTTTGCCTTTAGGGCTGGTACATGCACATTCTGATTGGCTGTTCTGTAGTGCGGGCTGAAATACTCCCTATAATCTTGGTGAGAACGGGCGGGGCTAAGCTGTTGTAGGCTAATTAGCCTTTTGTATTGGAATACATTTATATTTTTGTGTGCACAAAATCAGCAGGTTGCTTTTCAAGAAAAAAAAAGTGTTTTTTCATGTAATGCTCCCTTTATTCACCTCAGACTGTTAGGCCCTAAAAGAGTGTCCAGGTTTTATAAAGTCCAGGAACGCCCCACCTCCTGAAACGCTGAGGAAGGGTTAATCCTCTGAAATCTAACACATTGCGATGGCCTTTTTGTTATATTTTTGAAATGGCACTGAAAAATTCAGTATTACATTACATTGGTTTTACAGTCTGTATTGACCAGTTTGAGTCTTGCTATGATTTGGCCCAAAATGACAAAAATGTGAAGTTTATTTTTCTGGTCAAGGAGCGTGGTAATCACTGTAACATTTTATCACATTAAAATAATAAAACAAAAAAGTAATATAATCTATTGAGTTTAATGCGACTGTTGTGCTAGTGCGAGGCCGGCTAGGAATCAAGGCCGTGACGCGATGCTGTTTGTGTGGGGAGGATAGGAAAATGTATTCAGTGTTAACCTTAAGGCCCTATCCCCACCCCCCCCTTCAAACACCTCCAGCTCGTAAACGCCCTGGTGAGTTATGGCTGCACGCCAGTGGAGCTGCTATGAACGGCGTGTCCCATGTCAATCATCTTGATTGGACACGATTTGCTCAAACAGGGCTGGGACTGATCGCAGCTGGACAGCCACTCTGTCAGTCTTCATACATGGCCGCCTGTCTCAGCCCATTGATTTGAGGCCAGTGACTCTATTAGGGTGAATTGCACCTTAATTCAGGAGTTCTCCGGCACCGCTGCGATTGTTCCTGAGATTGACTCGTCCAGGTCCGGCCCACAAACGGGTATCTCATTCAACCTCATTTCATATGTAGTGTACATTCATTCTGATGTCTCACTTTCAGGACAGATGGGTTGTCTTTTTTATTCTTTAGACCATGTTCCCATCCAAAAATGTATTTTTTTCTCAAGATAAATGTCCTTTCTTTTGGCAAGTCCACAGTCCAGCCAGTGTAGGTAGCATAGCTATTGAAACTGGACACGTTATGAAGCAATTCGTGCCAATTGGCATCAAATAATTCAGAATTTTCCACCATGGTAATATAAGATTGATTACAGTGTAATACACAAAACTCTATATGCATTTCCTATATGCAAAAACTACAAATCATAGCTTCCCCAACCCAGGACCATATTTGTGGGTAGAGCATAGAAAAATGACATCCTTTGGAAGGGGCACCAGCATAATTATTCTGTTTCACCAAACCTGATTCACCTTCATGAAAGGCCAATGCAGGATCTAGTAAACCTTACTAATAACAGTATTAGAATAAATTTGTCTGTTGTTACATTTAGCCGAAGAAAGGGCATAAATGTAGACCCGCAAGGCTAAAGTCTGCTTAATAGCTGAATATACGGCACTTTTGTTGTTTTGTTAGTGGATCAGTGGTCATGACCTCACTAATGGTGATGATTTCATCCCCGGGATACTTTTAGACTGAAATACATGATGGGAACCTAGTGGGCTGTTTTACTGCCACGCCTTAATCTAATTTGGAATAAATCTCAATCTGGAATTCTTGGGAATGCTCTGTGGGCTGTCTGCTCTTACTTTGTTCCTTTCTTGCACTTCGCCCCATTTCCATTTACCTCCTTTTTATTTCTTTAATCCATGGCAGAACAAAGCCTCTAATTGCATTTCCCTTAGATATGTGAGTCCGCTGGCGTAATCCACGGATGATGTCATGGTCTCGGGTGATCAGGGACTATAATGATGCCTGTGACTCATGAGAAATGAGTCATTCTGCCGTGGCAGATACAAGACATCACCTATTACTGGATGGCCACAGTATTAGCGCTCGTCTGAGCAGCATTTGCCTGCTTTCCTGAGCAACAGGTTTAATGCTGCTTGCTACACACACTGTAATCACATTGTGCTATTATATGATTTAATCATGATCAATTTGACCCCAGCACACCCAGTTTCATGTCCTAAAACAGCACTGGAGCAATTAGGTAGTCAATTAGCTGTGCAGCCCAACTGCGCTGTGAGTGAGAATAAGAAGGTGTGCTTTTATAGCCGATGGGCTCCATAGCAGAAGTGTTTACTGCACCCAGGAGGATATGAAAATATGATCTGATTTAATGGCGAAGGCGATGAGGGTATTGATTTCCTATTGATCTAAAATAGCTGACCTTCTCACCGCCCATGAAAACAGCAGTAACCACCATACCAGTGGACACAAAGGGATGACTTTTTTCAACCTGATTCCTATCTACTGCCTTTGCTACAGTCTACAGTCAGTTGCCTCAGGCAATAATTTGATGTTTCCTTGCACAAAAAAATTAACTTGCTTCAGCCACTGACCATTGACTTTTATTCAAGCTAGTCACAAGGAAAGCTTATTTGCTCAAAAGATTAGCAAGTTAATTCAACAGAAGTATCTGTTAGCATACCAACATGACAAATAAATGGCCATCTTTCACATCTTGTTGTTCATTTAAGTTTGCCATGCTAGCATCAAAACCTTGCCTAAATCAGGAATTATATCATAATATGCAGGTGTTAGCATCAGGCATGTTAGCACTGGCATGCTGTTATCATATTATAATATGGAAGTGTTAGTGTCAGGCATGTTAGCATTGGCATCATATAATAGTATGCAAGTGATAGCATCAGGGGCATTAGTATTGGTCTGCATTTATCATATAACAATATGCAAGCGATAGCACCATGAGTGTTAGCACTGGCATGCCATGATCATATAAAAACAAGCATCAGGCATGTTAGCATTGGCATGTGTTAGTGTCAGGAATTTTAGCACTGGCATGGCATATCCAAGCTTTTAGATCAGGAATGTAAGCTTCTGCATCTGGCCATTGACTTCTATTACAGTTATATTTTTGTCCATGGGTTTTGTGTTCCTTTAATAGTAAGACCAGCTGTATCTTCTCATTGCTTTCATGAGCTTCCAACACTCACCTTATTAGGCTCCTGGAGCCCAACCAGGAGGGCAAGATTTCAGCCTGGTTTCAGAACCTGAGACTGTGAACCTACAAGTCTAATAAGTGTGTTTGTATGAGCAAAGCTCTCTATTACATATTACATATAGATTTTCATGAGACTGGTCAAAGAGGTTATATAACTATAATATATAATTTATAATGTATTATATTATACATTTGATCATTGGCATTGGTCGTATTTGATCATCGGTTTAGAAATCCATTTCCCCACAGTGGCTCAATTGTTTGCACCTCGTTTGATGTCCCAGATGGACAGCAGTCCTCGAGTGCTCTCGACGATACTTCAATTAACAAATGACTTTTCAGCATTAAAGAACACCACAACATCATGACACCATCAAATTTGATCCCACTTTATAAGAGGTGTCCTTAAAACTGTGTAATTACATATTAACAATAAACTTTGGTTTTATGGGCACAAAAAGCACAAATAAAAGTTGGTATTTAAAAAAAATTGCTCACACCGTGGATTCAAACCAGCAATCTTCTGATTCAGAGGCCAGAGCTTTATCCCTACACTGTGAACTGGCCAGCTCTTACTAAGCCATTTATAGTTAAGGACAGCTGAACATGTAGCCATGATTATTGTTTTTTATTAAACCACAACAAACAGCGAGACACATGACCTGAGCTTTAGTGTTTTGAAGTCTGTTTATGAGTTTGCTGTGTGTTTTGCTGCATGTTTTTTCCTTCTCATTTGAATTTCTTTGGTTTTTCACAATGCAGCCACCATGTCCATGATGTCACAGACTCTCTCTCCGACACACATTTTGAAGGCAACTCGACCGTTCTCTGTCTCCCCTTATATATTGCAGAGGGGACTCAACCACAACAATTGATCTTTTAAATGATCAACATTTGGCCCCTGATCGATTAGCGGTCAACTGAATGGGATGTAATGGAAGTTTTGACACTGGAACCATGTCCATATTTCAAAAACAGTTGTAGAAGTGTGATTGTTGATGTATCACACTAATTAATGACTTTTCAGCATTAAAAAACACAGTTCTTTATGTTCACAGTACTGAAAATATCATGACAACAACAACATTCCTTTTACTCCAGTAAGTTCATGTAACAGTGAATACATCAGTTACACTCAGTATCTTATTTAATTTATTTTATTGTTTTTGTCAGCAGAAGCTATTTCACTGTAGGGTATTATTATTTTATTCAAATTCCACTCATTATTTCAGCATAATATGTACTCCTCAGTTGCATGCTTGGATAATCTTTTCATTTGTATTTATTTATGTTTATCTGCTTCTAATTTGATTAATATTTTATTTCCTTATGAAACATGCTGTTCATAATGTCATTTTTCATTTGCATTCTTTTAGTTATGGTTGTTCATTCATTTATTTTTTTTTCATTAGAGACAAATGAGCATAAAAATAACAGCCATTTGGTGGGAAAATTCAGCCGAGGATTCGAGAGTAATAAGGTAAACAAACGCATCCCACATTTCTTCACCTTCCTGCTTCACTACACCCTGTCAGTAACATACTAAAATCAAATTTATGATCAGACCTATACCCCAAAAGCACAATAACTACTTCTTTAAAGTGTGAACTACTTTCATTTACAGTGTGTATTGCAGACGAAAAACTTAGGATGCAAATACCTCAGAATCATGTGATGGCATGCTAATATCACAAATAAATGGAGACACATACACAAACACACACATTTATAATGTTTATGTTAGCATGTTATATGCAGGGTGTCCTCCTTCCTACGACAGTGACGTAACTTGAATTTTGGTGTAAATTGAAACACACCCTTACCTAAATCACTCACCTATCCTAACACAGTTGTAAAATCATAAATATAGGACATAAATACACTCAAACATTCATTCGCCGCTCGCAATCAATCTAGTTCGCCCACGTAATCCATAAGTACGACACTAATGGCATAACTCTCACGTCTCAATTTTTTTAAGTTTTAGTGGGAGTTAGCATCCTAAATTCGAAATGTCTTTTGTCGAGACTGCCGTAACCTGAGGACCCCCTGTATAGTTAATAAACAGATGATTTGAGACTGGGTTATTTCCATAACCTTTCCTTGCTGCTCCAGCTATTCATCCTAATACACACCTTTAAACTGTAAGGCTCTGTTTTTAGCAGCTCTGGCATCCGTCCAGCACTAAACAGCCCAGCTGAGTTACTGAGTGTTAGAATTAACAGCCCACGGTCCACTTCAGACAGCAGCCCCTGAAGCCCTGCCAAAATCACAGTGGGGGAACAGACCATATATTATGAAGCTGGTTCAGCCATGCCACCTTGTATCCATCTATTTCAAACCTCCAGCAATGGGGGAAGAGCTCTGATGCGGCCATTTGGCCTCTCAGTGGTTCCTGGAAGCGACAAGTGGTGGACAGAAGGAGAGGTTGTATGTGTGAACGCTTGGAGCTGAAGGACTGTGCATTAGCATCAGGCACCAAGAGCCATGCAAGGGAAGTTTTATGGTCTTTATTAGACACTGAACCTCTTGGTGGCATGATGAGAGTTCCAAAGGAGGCTCCATGTAATTCCCTTTCCTTTCAGAAAGAGTGAATAAAATCATTTTTAGACATTTAGATGGCCAGAGTCATCATGTTACCATATCACAACAAATTTAAGTCATGTAAATATTATAAATGAATCGTTTAGGTTGTTATTGATCATCCTGACCCTAAAAAGACTGGTGCAATAAAATAATTTATATACACATACTGCCTTTTACTGCCTCTGAATTGTGTTTTAATGTATAATTGGATTCCTAGCCTAGACTGCAGTAGTCTCGCGTAGCCAGACCTTCAGACTGACGGCTGAAGGTCTGGAATTCATAGCACATTTCTTTGGCCAAGGCCCGCCCATAAGGCCGTTTGACCGACATGTCAAACAACCAA
>JBBPDB010000001.1:24333045-24356856 GCA_037974465.1 Brachypetersius altus
AACAAATGCCCAAAACGTACCTTCCCTCAACATTGTGCAAGTCAGTGCTCTGGCCCATGATGAGATATGTCTTTCCTTCCTCGAACGAGAAAGACTCTCTGCACTTAGCATGACCCATAAAGCTTCTCACTTGTCCTTCCACACCTGTAACTGAGCCTGAACATCAAAACACAAATGCATTAGTGTGGATGCACTTGGTCCCTTGACACGTCCTCTTGATGGGAACACAACACAGACTGCAGCAGTGGAACAATGTGTGCTTGAAAGTCTGTGACCCCTTTCAAATTCTCTTAATCTTTATATGAACCTGACAAAACATTCTGATCAACAAATTTGTCCCCCTATAGAAAAAGTGAAATAAATGTAAACCATGTCAATGTACAAATGGGCCAGCTGGTAGTCTAGGCATTATGGTGTTTCATGCTGTTCACACTGTGTACAGTGGTGTGTTCATGTATGACAGAATGGTCACATTCACTTCACTTTTATGAGAGGAATATCTATCAGATACATTTCCAACACAACCAACAGCCTTTTATTTCAAGAAAATTTCTTTGTGGCCCGTCTAAAGGCTTTTTTGGACTAGCCTTTGAGTAGAATGTATTTCATCTGTACATTTTATTGACCAGACCTTTTGCTTACTTACATGTTTAAAAGTTCATTTCACCAGTTTTTGAAACATCTTTGGTCAGTGGCCGGTAGAGGCAGCCATTGGATTTTGAGTAGGTTTGAAAAACGTTGATCAGAGACCAAGCACATAAAACCCAGCAACAGCAGGTGGTGTTTTGAGCTTAGTTAAATATGTTCATTCATTGGTTTTGAAGAAAAGTTTGGTTTTGTATAAACAGTTCCTTAGTTCATGTGATGTTTGTCAGTCCTCCATTAACCTACCCTAAAAGTGTATTTTCTTCTTCTTCTTCTCATTCTTATTTAGTTATCTTTAATCAAAAGGTTAATGTTATACTTAAGAATAATTTACAAAACAATTTCTGCTACCATGATGAGCAGACACTGTGTAGCCGTTTTTTAGGTACACCTACATTGTGTCGTCAATTTTATTGATCCCGTAGGAAATTGCTATCCCGGAGGAAAGTCATGTAATGACTGCACCAACATACAGAGACAAAACCAATATAAATTATAAAGTTGAAATAAATCCAGTAAGAACTCAAATTGAAATACACTATGCTACATACGGGGTGTAAATATCTACATTTATTTATTTATCTTTAGTCCCAGTGTGACCACCAGCTTCTGACATGACTTGAGATGTTCAGGAGAACACTCAACCCTTGGTCACAGTGACGAAGAGAAATCGTACCTTCTTTCAGGACCTGTTCGATCTTCAGAGTATAATAATCCGTGTAAGGGCTCGGGTCAATGCTCACCACTTTGACCTTATAAACTATAAAATGAACATTGTTAGTATAGTTGCTACTCATTTCACAAGCATTTGATTTATTATTACAGCAGAACACACAAAAACACAGACACACACAAAGCTGGCTTTGTTTACCATAATCCATGCCAGCTTCACAAGCCTTTCTCTCCCGATCTTTCTCCTCGATATTTTCTTTCTTTTGCATGCTGCAGTTCTCTATCGGGAGATATTGAGAGTTTAATTTGTTTCATTTTATTTATTTATTTGCTAAAGTATCTCCAGTGGCTTCTCAATATCAGAAGCACAAAGTATTTTTGACTGTCATTTTTTAAAATGATTACTCCTTTCGCTACACACCTTCATAACACTGGCACAGGCCCTTCTCACCATCACACAGTCTGTTCAGTGCTCCGTCTTTCTGTATAGGGTGGTAGAACTTCACACAGCGGTCACCTGTGAAAGCACAAGCATTTTTACAGCGATTTTACAACAGTACTTATTTCGTCCTATCAGAAACAAAGTTCAGCATGGTGTCTGACACACCGTGCATTAAAATAAACCAGGGGAACTTCCATATAAGGAGCTGTTTGGCTGTATAATGACAATTTACCATTTGTTGTGCTCCCAGAATGGATACATGCTGCTCTCGTTCTAAGGGTTAAGATCTTAAACTGGGATCCGGCTGAGATTAGAGGAAGCTCTTTCTCAGGGGCTGAAGTTAAAATGTGGGAGAAAATGAACAAAATCTCATATTGATGTTAAACGTAGCTCAGATAAGTCTAGGGGACACAGGCTGGACGAAGAAGATCATATTTTGAGTTTTCCTATCCTTGAGTTACGCTTGATATTAACTTACCTGGAGAGTAGTATTCATACACAGTGATGGCTGCAGGCTGGAGCATGGCCACATCGTTGAGCTTGTGCATTCTGAAAGCAATCCTGTCTGCCTCCCCATGAGATACCTGGTGAGAAGCAGAGAAGGAATTTTGCACATTAAAGCAGTGTAATGTCCCTGGGAATATAGTGTAAATTGTCTAAAAGATTGTCTAAAAGCATAATATCAAACTTAATGTCTTATTGCATATCCAGTAATGTTTTAATGAAACCTTAATTCACTAGTCAGACCTATGAGAGGGTGTGGCCTTATGTTCTAAAGAGCATGCTTGCTTGACATCCCTTGATCCAAGATTCCCAAGCTTGCTCAAGCAGGAGTATAAATAACTGAGCGAACCAAGCAAGCAGAGCTGTGTACAAGCCAAGTAAGGCTGACTGTGTGTACCCTGGAGAATGCAAGAGATTGGTGGTTCCACATTCACCAGTGGTCTCAAAGGTATAAAGTAAGATAAGATAAGCCTTTATTAGTCCCACAAGAGGGTAATTTCTGTTGTTACAACAGAAACTGGACAGTATAAAAGTAAGAGAAATGAAATGAAATTATGTGAATGTTTTACATTTAGCCCTGTAGTGTGGTTTGTTAAACATCATAATTCCATTCTTTTAAACCTCTGGCATGAGTCTTTTGCCTTCCATTTAGTTCATATACTTTTGTTTGGTTTGGAGATCCTCCCAGACCCAGTGCTATTCATAGGAGTGGTGATTTGGGCCAGACGTTCAGCTTGCATTCTTATTGTAGAGGGAGTCTTTTCTGAGCTTAGTCGTTTATTGCAGTGCTCGGGCAGTGTTTGTCCAGTGATTTTGGCCAGGTAAGCTTTTTCCATCACCGGACCAAGTGCATGCTGTGAGATGTCCAGTTCACTGGTGTGCAAGATGGTCTTTGAAGGTTGAGGCTCCAACACGGGCATTTGTTGCGTCTGTATTCCTTTCCTTCAAACTCAATCACATATGAGCGAGGCTCATCACACCTTCTCTTCACAGCCCCTACTTTGTCATGGCCCATTCATGTTTGAAGTCGTACCACCTGGTTTGGTGCTAGTGTGGTTAGTGGCTTGCTAGTCTTGTCATAATAGCGTTTCTGTGGTGTTCGCTTCTTTGTTAGTTGCGCCTTGATCCTTTTAGTAGCTTTTGTTGCAGGCTTTAGCATATCCTTGTAGAAAGGGAGGGTTGTTTGAACCGGGACAGTAGTCTTTGTGCTGGTGATCCAAAAACCTTGTCTGGTGGACTATCCCGTATTCCAAGCAGTTCAAGTAGAAGTCCATCCCATATCTCTATGTGGTCTCCCAACAGCTTTTTCGCACTCCTTACAGCTCTTTCACCGAGACCATTGGACTGTGGGTCTCAGGACAGATTGTCACGTGCTAAAGTCATGAATTCATGAAAAGCTTGACTAGTGTACTGGATGCCATTGTCCGAGTATAACTTCAGTGGTATGCCATGGACTGAAAAATGGTGCTTCAACTTGTTCATGACCATCTGGGAGGATATGCAGTTGAGCTGGTCAATTTCAAACCACCCAGAGCACCATTATGTACAATATGTCAGCGGCAACAACAGACCATGGCAGATCAGGAACCATGTGTAATAGTAGTGGTTCTTTTTGTTGGTGCGACTTCAGACTGTTACATATACTGCATGCTAAAATGAGAACCTCAATGTTCCCCTTCATTGATGGCCAGAAAACACATTCACTTGCTCTTCTCCTTGTTGATTCTGCACCTGGGTGTCCCATGTATAGCATTCTTAAGTATTCAGGCCACAGGGAAGAAGGGACAATGGCCCTATTTCCTCTCATGACAATTCCGTTCTCAACAGCAAGTTCATCACAGAAATTGAAAAATGGTACTCCACATTTTGGCCAAACATTTTGGATAAAGCTGGAAACTTTCTGGAGGACACTGTGTGCTCACGAAGTTCTTCAAGGTGTCGTGGAGATATCAAGTGAACCGTCATCACCTCAAAGTCAGGCAATTTCGCCTTTTGTGGTCCAACACTGCACTGTGGTGCATGGGAGAGGTACTTTCCTTTTTATAGGTGAACATTAGCTTGAACTTTTGCAGCTGCAGCATCATCCGCTGTAGGCATGCTGGGATTGTGTGAAATGGCCTTTTGTGGATGGTAACCAGGGGCTAGAGATGAGTTTCAATTAACCGGCTTGCCGTACATATAGTCATAGAACTTGTGACAGGTGTCTGAGTTTCACCCGTCTGGCACAATCCAGCACTTTTCTCAGGTTCATTTCATGTTCCTCATGTTCTTTCCCCCCTACCATGATATCGTCCATGAGGATGGCATATGGATATCCAGCAAAGATTTGTTCCATGGCCCTTTGAAAGACCTCTGAGGCAGTGCTAATACCAAATGGCATTTTTAAGAATTTGAATCTGCCATAAAGAGATCATCCATTCTGACCTGTCAACAGTATTATGTAAAGATAAAGCCATCAATGGGGAATGTGTCACCACTGCTGTCATCTATGTCAGAGTCTGTTTCGCTGTATAGCTGGTTTACTTGTCTGCTTACTCTGTTTGATTTTGCAGATCTTTATAGCTTATTGAAATTATTTTGTTTTCCACAGTTATAACACTGCTGGCCAAAAGCTGGACATTGTTCCTGTTTTGCTTAATGGGCTCATCCACAGTTCCTGCAGTTGGAAATTGATGGATTGGTTGGTTTTGCTGAACATTTTGTTTTGCTGTTGAACCTTTCAGTGTACAGTGTCTACATTAGCAGTTGTCCCAGCTTTTTGCATAGAGAGAGCTTTACTGTGTTTTTCTGGGAGTTCACTAATTTGACAGATGCATTTGGCTTTAGACAGTGTGAGATCAGTCTGATGTTGTCATTACTAATTCCACAGACTAGCTTATCTCTAATCAGCTCGTCTTCCAAAACACCAAAGCTGCAGCTTTTAGCCTGATTTCTTAGAGTGTATGCCTTGATTGTTTCACCAGGTTTTTAACTTCTGGTGTTGAAATTATGCCTCTCCATTATCACGTTTGTCTCAGGGTTGTCTATTTCTTTGAATTTCCTTTTAAGACATTCAGGGTCTTCCCTGGACTCCTCTGGTTCAACCACTTAATTGTCTGCTGATAAAACTGCGGGTGCATAGCTCCCTCTCTATGGCTTCGGGTCCTGTGAGGTTTAGGAGTATATAGGCTGTAGTCCTGGCTGGTTTATCTCTGTGTGCAGCAACAATGGAAATGTCATACTCGCGTCCAATCTTGCGCCACTCCACGGTTGTTTTGTTGCATGGACAGTAAAACAAAACAAAACAGTGGCCTGATGCAGTCAGTTCAGGTACTGCCTTCTTCAGCCCTGGCGTTGAGCAGGGTGATACGGAGCGGTTCCTTGTGCCAGTAGAAAGTGCCAAATGTTGCCTAATAGCAAGTAAAATGTAAATCATGGATATTTAGATTACAAATGCTTTGAAAAGTGGTTCCAAGGAGTATAACTCCTGGTTCTGGCTTGAACCATGACTGAAGGTCCATAACTATCCATCTTCCTCGTGTTTCCCTGGGATTTTCGCAAAAGAGGAGAAATTCTCACAAAATATATGTAGACATTTTTGGGGTCTTCACAGGACCTTGGTGTGCCTTCAACAGCTTAATTATCCAAACTAAAAACGTCATTATGAGGAAAGGGGTTCATATGTACCTTATCTAGATAGAGGATCAGGGAGCCTCGCTCTGAAAGCGGTTTGTCCATCTCAGACTTCTGAATATACTTGTCATGACCGGTGGTTAGCTGTTGGAAAAACAAGGAAGAAAATTAATTCATCCTTCTTTTCTGACTTATATATACACAAGAGTTTTGCAAAAAAAAAAGTTAGTGTTTAGGCATTTCAGTATCACAACAAAATATGACACATATCAAAAGTGTAATGTAAGTTTATATCATTCACAGGTAGTGTATTTACATATTTAACCATTTATAAAGATTAATTAAAAAAAAACATTTAAGAAAACGTACATTCTGCATTACACTCTTTGCCGCTAGGAGAGTGAGTGGCCAGAGCTGAGATGAGTCACAGGATTTTACAACTATTTTTAAGGTTATTTAGGGAGTTTTGAGTGTTTAGGGAGTATTGCTTCTCATGGTGTACAGAGCTCCTCCTGCTGTTTTGGAATTTTGTTGCTGATTTGTTTTGTACTGTGACTTATGCCTCTGGCCTTTGTTGTGATACTCTTGTTTCTGGTTTTTGCCCAACCTGAACTTTTTGTACAGCCATCATGATTCACAATTTAATCAAAATATGTGCTGCGATCACAATTTAGGGCTTTCTTCCGTGCTAGGACAACGCTTCACTTTTTCGTACTAGTGCAACGCTTCACTACCCGAGTATTTTAAATTGCAGTTCATAACACCGGCAGTAGCTGTACTAACCGGTGACTGTTAGGGTTAGGGTAGTCTTGCGTAGCCAGACCTTCAGACTGACGGCTGAAGGTCTGGAATTCATAGCAGCTTTCTTCGGCCAAGGCCCGCCCATGAGGCCAATCACAGTTCGTTTTGTTCAGCGCCACGTTTCGGGGCGTGGAAATGTCCCCACAACAACAGACCGGCGTGCAACAAGCCAGCCAGCATAGAAAATCAAAGAAGAAGAAAACCAGCAGTGAGTCATTGATCTGTTCGTGCACGTATAACAACAATGGCGTCTGCATTACCACATCTGATCAAAACACCAAGTTAAATCAGTATGATCACATGTCTGCGATCACACGTCTGCGCTTTGTTTCCCAGCGGACCGAAAATAAACGCAACACTTGCGTCCCCCGGAAATCCGATAAAATTCAACCAATCAGATGACGACTTCGACATTCCTGAAGTATTTCCAGTTAAGTGTACCATATGCATCAGACGTTTAGCCAACGTTCCGTGGGTGTGACGTCTGAGGCTGAGACTAAGACTACAGTGACAGTACTACATATAAACCAAATTCACAGTACAATCCATTTTAACTTGAAATTGGGAATTTCCTAGTAGGGACTTTCAACTGAAAACGCCCCTGAAGTTGTTCTGACGCTGAAAGTTGGAGGAACATCACCGATCCTGACCTCAAAATCCAAGATGGGTGCATCAACAGTAGCGAATGCTGCAGTGAAGACCATTCATTAGCATTTTCATAGCCTTTGCTTACATTGGCTAACAAAGGCTAATCAGGCTAGAACCTGACTTAGTGACTTCTACTGGCATGTGGTCAACTCAGATGTGACTTCATTCCAGCCCCAATTTCCCACTTTCAGAGTTAATTGAATGCAATAGTAGTCAAGGATGAAGCAAAAATGGCCAATGTATATATATATACAAGGGAAACATAACACTAATTACTTACCTAATTAATTAATAAACGGGTGTATTAGCCTGTTTTAGATTTACTGTGTGTTACCACAGAAAAAGCTGAGAAACAAGAAGCTAAGCTTACTATGAAGTTAGAAGAGATGTTCGCAAAAGTTAACTTGAGTTTCTGCAGAGGAGACCTAATGTCAACATCACGTCCCCCTTATCTTATGTTATGTTGCTAGATGTTGCATTGGCGTATTTACTCTTTGTTTAAGATCAATGTGATCAATGTGAAATGTGAATTAGGTTGACAAGATAGCTAACAGGCTTGCAGGCTCTATGGACCAGGTCTAAGCAGGCTTTTCTCTGAGAAAAATAAACAACATTGTACTTGTGGTAAACATGTTTTGAACCATGTATGTTTTGGTCTAGGTACAAGCTAAAGCACTGAATGTAAATCCTAAACTGCACTTTTACAGCAGCTACTCAAAGTATTGAGCCTGCTAGTGCTAGTGCACCTACTAACTAACACATAAACAACCAGTCTGGTTATTTTATTAATTACCACCCTTATGTTATGTGGTAAGTTCAGTACGCAGCTGTGTTAGCTAGCATGTAGTGTTATTTATGTTTTGGCTCCTTAATGACACTGAAAGTCTATAATCAACACTTTCCACCTAATTTCTCAAATTGTTTCAGTGAAGCTACGTATTTATATGATATGACAGTAATAATAATTGTATAGGATACTGCAGAAAGATGAATCCTGACTGTGAAATTACTGGCAAGAGTTACTCAGTGCGAGTGGTTAGTTGGAGATGAAAGCTGACACGTGTAGATGATGTATTGCCACCACTTCAGTGCCTGTGGTCAGTAAGGCCTTAGAAGTCTTGGGCAGTAGTCCAAAGGATGAGCATAAGGAAAGGGCGAAGGACCAGGCCGATGGCTCCAGAAGCTTTCATCTCATTCAGGAGCTACGATTGAGGTGGCTCATTAAACACTGAGCCAAAACTATCTGCCCAGTCACCCATGAGAAACCAGCAAGCTAATGAGGGAATAAACCAAGACCTTGGGTATGTCTCAAACTTTTCCCTTTTCATTATCGAGTGCACTATTTTGGGCTACATCTCAAACTATGTTTCATTCACTATATGGTGCGCTATTCTTATGTTGTACACTCTTAGGCATATTGTGGACTTTAGAGTGCACTAGTGTGGGCTATGTCTCAAACTGTTTTATTCACTGTATGGTGCACTATTCTGAGTTGTTGTATACCAAAAGGCGTATTGTGGACTACATAGCAATATTTTGAACTAGGTCTTAAAATATGCATATGTTCTATGCTATATATTATGTGCTGTCTTAAACTATGTTTTATTCATTGTATAGTACCATATTCACTGTATAGGGCGTTATTTTGGGTTATGTCTCAAACGTTCCTTATTTAATACATTGTGCACCATTTTGGCTGATGTTTCAGTCTATGTCTCATGAATTATCTGGGCTACATCCCAAACTATGTTTATTTCACTAAATTGTGCACTACATCTCGATCTATGCTTTATTCACAATATAACTTACTATTCTGCGTTGAGTTATGCACTAGATGGCAATGTTGCTGTTGATAAAGTGCACTTTATCAAGAGCTATAGATACATTATGTTGCCTACAATAATGCTTTTGTATTGGTTTTAATTTTTAACCTACAAAAATTTTTATGGGAACATTATATAGTGATTCATACAGTGCCTATCACAGATTTCGGCCCATTAATGGCACAGGCTGATTGAAATTCTTTTGCCGTCCGCATCAAAATGGAAGTACCTGTCACTAATGCATTTCATTCAGATCAGCCCGCTTTGATGTTGCATGGAGTCTACTAGTGCTGCAGTGCCCTGTCATTATCAGCCATTTCTTCGGCTGTGGTTTTTGGGACAGCATTTTCTCTGCAAAGTAAACGTAAGGCCCTTATTCTGTATTTTTTGTTTTTAAGCCCACTTAACGCCCAGATACTAACTGATGAAACAGTTCCACAGCCACATTAGAGTCAAGGCTACCTATAAACACATATATTGTAGTGGGGGCTTGTAATGTCTCAACATTTGACTTGATGGAAGCCTGTTGGTTAGGTCCATAGGAGACCCCTACTTTACTGAACATTTTGGAAATAAATTCCATAAGGATACTATCTATTAGTCTCTATTATCACAATTATGTTCACATTCTAAAACTTGATGACACTGTTAGCTTACTGTTAGCAATCTGGATTGGATAGCACTTCAGCCTGCTAATCATGTATAATAGCTGCAGGTTTTCTGTGTGGTTATGAGGCAAACATGGCCTCCTACCGGGTGTGCGGCTCCGGTGTGGTGATTAAAGCACAGTGTGGCGTCCTTGCTGGAGCTGCTGGATCATTATCAAGCTTCAGAGAAGTAACAGTTTTTGGCCACAGCTGTGGAGATGCTGCTGTGCCTCTTCAGCCATCATCACATCAGACAGCAAACTCAAACCAACTCAAGATTATGTAAATTGATTTTTTTTTGGTAAAAATAAAACTACAATGAAGAACTGATATATAGCTATTGCTTAGCTTTGATGTACACAGTGGTTTTAAATAGATCTTCTCCCAGTTTCCATTCCCTAATCAGGTGAGCACACCATTCTACACTAGTAAGATACCTTGGGCAAGACTACAAATGGCTACATTGGTAATATAAATAATGCATGTATTTTGCATGTATTCAGTATCAGACTTACAGAGTTTGATAGCATCTTTGAGTCATCATATCTCCAATTCCATCGAAAGATACCACCTCCAAGCAAACAAAGTGAAAATTATGACAGAAAGAAGACCAAAAATCCAAAGTGCTTGAGGTTTGATGAATGGGACTGGAGCTTTAACTAGGACAGGGAGCTGTGGTCAGACAACACTGAAACTTCACCTGGGAGAGGCTGCTGTGATCACATGCCACTGGAACTTTAACTGGGACACTGTGCTATTGTCAGACCAAACAAACACTCACTTTTACTTCTATGCCAAGGTGGGTTTGGCAAGTAAATCACAATCAGCTGTCTCATTAGCAGCAGCGGGCACGTCGGCTTCCTCCTCCTCCTCCTTGTCTTCATTTACATTGTGTGATTGTGTATTTAAGCTCAGATCACAAATCTAGTTAATGTTGTGATTCACATGGCTGAATTCACACTTGAATTTTAGAAAGACCTGTTTAGTTTTAAGGAATAAAAAGAGGAAGGAAAATTGGGATGTAGGAACAAATGATGACATTTTATGACATATAAATACATTCACATAGCCTCTGTTAATTCCTGAATTAACAATTGAAAAGAATGAAGCAACTGTACTGCTCATTCACACTGTTCTAGAATGTTCACTGCAATACACACTTTCCTATAATGTTCCCTCATCAACACTGTTCTAGAATGTTCTCCCCATATGCATTTTACAGAATCTCACCACATTCATGCTGTTTTATAGTGTTATACACACTATTCTAGAATGCCCCTATCCCCCAATCAAAATCCAAGAATGTTCTTTGCCATTCACTTTGCTTTAAAATACACTCTCTCTTAACATTGCTATGGAATGATCTCATCCAGTAATTGTCCTAGAGTGTTCTCCCCTATACACACTTTTCTAGACCTTCACAATTTGCACACTGATAAAAATTATCTTTATAATCCGCACTGTTCTAGTTCGTACATTCCCATCCATGGTTCCCTAATTTACATGTTCTTCCCCACACTGTTTAGAAAAACAAGATTGTAAATGGGGGAGAACATTCTATAGGCCCTCAACAATCACAACAGTCAAATGTTTGGATTTGTGTGGGTTAGTGTGCTCTGGTCATTTGCATATTGATTGTTCTTGGTAACCCTCTTTGTCACCTCTTAGGTGGAGAAGAATGAAGAGGCTGACCAGGAGATCAAACAGGATGGCACCAAACCAGAGGACAAAGCCCACAAGGCGGCCACCAAGATCCAGGCCAGCTTCCGGGGGCATATAATCCGAAAAAAAATGAAGGACGACGACAAGGAAGAGGACAGTCCAGCTGTCCCAGAAGCCGCAGAGGCAGAAGCCGCAGAGGCGGAGGCACCTGACGCTTCCACTGAGGCACCCAAAGAAGGAGAGGGTGAGGAGAAGAAGAAGGAGGGAGCCACTTCTCCTGCTGCAGAGAAACCGGCTGAGGAGGCTGGTGAGGAAAAGGCCAAAAGCCCCGTGACCGAACCGCCCGCCAACTCTCCGGCCGCGGCAGATGATGGCAAAGTCGAAGCTCCTGCAGCCACCTCCCCCTCAGTACCACCTGTCCAACAGGAATCCAAGGAAGAGGCCAAGGAAGCAGAGAAACCTAGAGACGCGCCCTCCGCCGAAGCCGAGAAACCCGCCGAGAATGTAAATGCAGACAAGAAGAAGGAGGAGGAAAAGGCGGAAGCCAAACCAGCCGACGTGCCTGCCGCTGCTAATGAGACAGCTGATTGTGAGGAAGCAAACCAAACACAAGACAAAAAAGGTGGGCTGCAGTAGGACACCAGATGCTTAAAGAATGTAGCACTATATTAGACAAATATTTCAGACTATTAGATGTATTTATTGTTTTGCAAATGCTTAGACAAGGCTAGACTATTGTGCTACATCTACATGTGCAGAAGTGAGTTCTCCTGAAAGGATATCATTTGAACCTGTGCAGCTTTTGCTTACAACTGTAAGTGTTATATTTCTTAAATATGTAACACTATACTGACCTACAAGTCCCATGTGACCTATCTGTAACCCTCATCTGTAATACTACATCTGTTATATCCCTGTCAAGTACTCCAACAAGATTCCTACTCATATGTTTGGAAGGATCCTTTGAAATGCTCCTTACACAGGAGGAACCTTCACCAAACAACCATTGGGGCAGTAGAGCAGCATTTCAACTTAGAGATAATTAGCCATTGCTTAGGCCTTGGAGATGGTTGTTATTGCACGTCAATGACTCCTGAAGGGAAAACAGGATGGGCTTCGTTCTAAATGAATTACACAATTGATTTCTTCCCTCCAGATCTCGTAGCTTGGGCTGGAAGTGCATGGTGGTTTGGTCCAGAGATCCATACTGATACGGTCGCCTCGATTCAATCTAAAGTGCATGACTCGACCACAATTAGGCTTTATAGATGTTTTCTCAGATTCAGCAAGAACACTTAGCAACCATGAAAGACAGCGTTTACTGTCGGCTTGCTGAAGGATGGCTTGTTCTTCAGAAAGACGGCCGCCATTAGTGCAACTGTAGCCCATAAACTTTGGCCAGCCTTATCTGTCAAATGGAAGGTGGCACTCGTGCTGGACATAGTCATTTAGGCCATCAGCAATAAACATGTTGAAGCGCTGTATCGTCTGAATATTTAATAACGTTTTTTGATGTTCACTTAGCATTGTAGCTAATTTGGTAAGTTTTCATTATTGCTTTTGTACATTTCTGATAATGGTCAAATGGCTTTACAGTCAAAATATAATAATATAACAGTATAATAATATTTTATACTGTATGTCCATGTCTTTGGTTATTTTAAGCACCATCCATCTTTTATCAGTTAAATGGAGTCCTAGGAAATGTGTTTCCCCCTTTTTTAAAGCTGAAACTTACAGTCCTTACAGTCCAAATATAGAAATTAAGATGCTAAGAAATTAAGAAAGTATGTTTTGGAAGATGTTTGATGTCAGAAAATCCAGCACATATGTCTCCCCATTCACTCTATTGTGGTTTAGCGAAGGGTCCTTTTTTAAAGACACTGTTTAGTTTTAAGGAATATAAAGAGAAGGAAAAATGACCATGTAGGAACGAATTATGACATTTTATGACATATATACACTGGCCTTTTTCCTGAATTAACTTATAAAAAGAAAGAAACAATTGTAATGTTTGCCTCTGTAATGTCCATGTGCACCAGCAGCCAGAGAAATGAACAGTAACCAATAATATAACCCACATCCACTATAATACTATAATAACTGATATTCTGATTTCCTCTTTATCGTCCCACCCACAGATGCTGCAGATGACTCCGAGCCAGCAGACGGTGCTGTTTCGGAAGCTGGCAAGGAAGGGGACAAGGAGGAGAGTGCTTAGGGAAGAAAAAGTTGTATAATGATAACAAATAATTACTAAAAGGTTGCTCTTTTGCCCTCTGATTGTGGAGACTGTCACTTTTTATTTGTTTGTCCTATTTTTTGTTTTTTTTGGTGTGGCAATGATTTTCTTACATCTTTGGGGTGGGGTGGGGGGTTTCCATATGCAACTTGCGGCTCAAGCTGGCAGTGAAGTGATCTGGTGCTGGCTGCTTCAACCCCGTACTTTCACCGAGCTCACCAAAGGACAGACGACCCATTTTCTTACTCTAGCTGACCTGTTTGACCCTGGTTTGCATTTATGGTTATATGCACACACACATACACACACACACACACACAGAGATGCACACACACACACACACACACACACACACACACACACAGATGTACACACACAAACACATACACCCTTTTTCCATTGACCATAGTAGTAGTGCACTGCTATTTAATAGGGAGGAGTATTATCCCCTTTTCAGTGTTCTATGTTGATGCATTGTTTCGGCCGGCATTTCATGGATAGCTTGAACCCATCGGATCTCCTTGCATGGGAATTCCTCCCAAAGGGGGGAACCTTCTCGCAGTCACGGTAAACCAAAACGTGCGGCTTCTTTTTCTCTATGTCCTCGGTGTTGTTATGACGGTTTGATATCAATTGGAGATATTCCTATGCTGGTGTTTAAAAATGAAACAAAAATTAAAAGTGGAACATCCAGAATTTAAAAAAGAGAAAAAAGCTAAAAAAAAAAAAAATGACAACAACAGCAGCCTTTTCTTATGTTCACGTGAGTGCAATGTCAAGTTTGAATTAAAAAAAGGAGTACAATTGTGAAAAATAAAGAAGTTTCAATGTCTGTTTTCGAAATAAAGAAATGTGCCAATTATCATCACAAGGCAGGTGTTGTGTCGTTAAACTGTTAGTGGGGTGTCCTGCCCCGGTCCTCACAGGAATCACCCTAACCTTACCATTCTTTTCATGACCATTCTTACCATTCTTTATCCTAATATACTCCCAAAGGGTTAATCAGAGAGAGAAATGACCCTGAACCTGTTCTAATGTTTTATTAATGTTGCTGTAATATTTTATTAATATATCTTAAAGTCCTAGTAAAAAAGTTGTTGCCCCGAGGGCACATCAAATTTTCATCCTCCCAAAGTCTGGCTATGGAAGCAGAACTGAAGTATAGGTATTTAGGCCTTGATTCATATTTTACTAATTATATTTATGTTCATTGCCTTTTATTATTTAATGTGTCTGTATTTTTTTTTATTAAGTACTCTATTAACACTAATGCTACTACTGCTAGTGTGACTAGTACTACTACTACTACTACTACTCTTAACAGTACTGCTATTACTACTATTAATACTACTACTACTGTCAACACTGTCAACTGCTATTACCACTAATACTACTACTGTTACTACTATTACAACTTCTGCTATTACTACTGTTACTACTCCTGCCACTGTTTCTATTACTACTTCTACCGCCACTATTACTATTACTACTATTACAACTACTACTACTGCTATTACTTCTACTACTACCACTACTACTGCCACTATTACTATTACTACTACTGTTACTACTACTACTACTGCTGCTGCTACTGCTGCTATTATTACTATTGCTACTACTACTATTACCACTTCTACTACTACTACTAACACTACTGCTATTACTACTATTAATACTACTACTACTACCGCTACTACTATTACGTCTACTACTGTTAATACTACTACCCACAAATCAGTGTCTAAATGTCAGACTCTGGAACTGAGAATAGCTGCCGGTGTGATGCCCACTGGACAATGGCAGCTGCCTCAGTTTCTTTGACTCTGCTGACACCCAGAGTTCACTCTCTGAATTGCTGGTTAAACTGAAATGTATAAAAAAAATTCTGTAACATCTGAATGACTTTTATCCAGTTAATTTGTTTTTTATGCATTCTGTATTAAAATCAGCGTTTAATTTTAATGTACGACTGCAGCGTTTATATTTGCACCTTGGAGCATCAAGGTAGGAGTCGTTACAGCAGGAGTGATCCCTCTGAAGGCATCCCGTGGAGTAAAATGTAAAGTGGCCCCTTATAGTCTCGCATGAACACACCACAGCACAGGGAAATTCTTTCTCTGCATTTAACCCATTCAGCAAGTGAATCAGTGGGCAGCCAGTGATGCGGAGCCCAGGGAGCACTGTGTGGGGACGGTACCTTGCCCAAAGATACCTCATGATCTTGTGTGATGAGGGAGGAACTGTGGGACATGGCCAGTTTTGGAAGCAGTAGGTTATAATCAGTATGGGAATTTAAATGGCTGATAACGTGTGAATGAAATAGGGGCAAGAAACCTGGATCCCTAGAAGTTGTCTGATCATGAGCCATCTAAGAGTTTATTCTTACACATGTTAAATCACATTAAAAAGTCAGGGCATATTCCCCATCAGAGAACATCTACACAGTACTACAGGACTGAATCTTTTTACAGGATCCCAACGAAGCATCATGCACTGCCAATCAATGCCTGATTGCTTTTGGTTTAGAAATGTAAACTGCAGTTTTAAGTTATGGTGTGCATCAAGGGTTGTTCTAGGACCTATTTTTCTTATAGTTTCTCACAAATACGTTAATTCCCATACATTGATTTGTTTGTGACAACCTGCAATAATATCATAGTTGTCCACCACAATATCAAATGCCCCCACTTGGGATACAGCTGAGTTTAGATGTTAGCATTTAGCATTTAACTGAAAATGCCACAACCCTTGATCAGAAACCACCACAAACGGAATTTTATAGGAAGCATCGTTTCAATCAATCCAAATGAAACTTTGTGGTGGTACGAAAGAGCTGAATATTGGCTAACATTACTCCTCAGCCAGCATCTTTTTGAATAATACTGATTAAACCCCCTTTTCACAAAATGATCAAAAGCTACACCAAACAATGCAATACCAAACATATGTCTTTGTCCTATGCTTTTATAATCATAGATGAAGTTATATATAAAGAGAATACACTATCTGTAGCACTTAAACCACACGAAGAACGTTATTTAAGCAACAGCAAAAATAATTTAAAAAAAACAGAAAAGAAAAGAAATAAGCAGTATTTTCTTTACACCATGTCAAATTCAAATGACTTTATTTCATTTTTGAACATTTCATGGGTACTTTACAGTACATAAGACGTTTTAGAAATTGATTGCAGTAATCTTAGAATAAACCAAAGCCGTTATAAAATGTTCATTGCATTGAAATGAGGGGTCTGGAATTTTACTACCGACATGAGACGTGAGTCCGAGTGTGACGTTCCCTTTCTGGAGCGTTCTAGAGCCGAGTGAGGTTCACGAACACAAATGGAGAAGAGAAAAAGGTCCTCCTGAAGACAATTAAAAGGAAAAGAAAAAAAGGAAAAGAAATTCAGGCATATGGAAGGCTACACACAGAGCGGTTATTGGTGGCTGGATGTCCCGGTTCATAACCGCGGCCACTGCAGGATGCTTTTAGAGCCTTGTGTCTGAAAACATCACACGCAGCAGCGACAGTTAGTGCGCGTCACATTCAGCTACGATACACACTGGCCACGTTTCAGAGTAGGAGCTGATCTCTGCTGAAAGGCCTTTTCCAGACTGAGAGGCGATTATTCGGATAAGACCTGATCTTCCTGGAGTATTTGCTGGAACATCTGTTTGTCTACAGGAGATCACTAGCCCTTCACATTCTTCAGCACATAGCCTAGCCCACTCTGAACCGTGATGGTCCACATGGGCAAGGCCTCAAAACCCAGCTTGCCAACTGTGGGCACGGTCTGTCGCTCAAGAGGCCTCAGGTATGGGCGGGGCTTAACTGTCTTAAAGAACCGACGGCGCAACCAACCAAACACCATCCAAATCCGAACATGCACACCGAAAGAAATAAAATAAAGGTCATAGGAGAGGTCACGTTTCCCCTGCCCCCCACATCTAGCACAATAGCCTCTTTCACTTTGTGTTTTGGCAATAAGCATGTTTGTATGCTAACTTCTCCATAACAGAGATCCCTATATTCTCTCTCTATATATATATTAAAAAAGGAAGGGACACTTAAGCTATCTGTTGTCTGACAGGTTTTAATATGAATTACTTTCAATATTAAAAAATCTTCTGCGTCATACCCTAATTGCATTTTGTTTTACTTACAGGGCGCACCCTGTGGGGATGCTGCCAGTGATGAACTACAAGTTAATCCTCAACAAATTCACTAGCCTATTAAGAAACATGGACGTAATATATTATTATTATTATTATTATTTTTAATATATTTATATATATATATATATATATTTAAGGACAATGGATTCAAGTAGATATATACAACGCTAATTGAACGTAAAGGAAAAAAAATAAACAACAACAACGGAAACAAAATTTCATTTGAAGATTACATCGGAGAGAGGAGAAAAAAGAGAATAAAATAACAGAATTAAAATAACAAGCAAAGCATTCATTGGTGTCATACATTTCAGTCGAAAGTCACACACAGGTTAGCTGCATGGTACATAGTCCACAAATGGTGGATGGGGAGTGGATGAAAGAGGAGGGACAACAAGCGAGAGGTTTTTCCACAGTTAAAGTTAGTGATCCGCCGCTTCGTCTGTGGGTTAAAAGTGGGATTCACATTTGGGAACGAGGAATATTTTCGTTAAGGGTGAAGTGATGACCACAGTTTCCACTTGTAGATTAAAAAAAATCAGCAATTAGCATCTCTCATCCTCTCGGATGGCTCTCCTTGACCTCTTGCCAGAGGACCCTGTTCAACAAATAGTGCAAGAAGACTTTTTTTTTAAAGTCACTTCCCTTCCCTTCACTAAAGCGGCAATCAGGAAATGCTCAAAACAGCAGGGCACCAACACGCCGGCTTACTGTTTTAAAAAGAAATAGTTTGGCAAAAAAAACTCTAATTTACATAACCATCCCTTTACCACAGATACAGTAAAGCAGCCAAAATGTTCCATCACTTTTAAACTGGAGCTGTGAGGCTAATGCAACTAATTAGCATCTAATTAGCAACTAGCAACCAGTTTAGCCTCAAACCTCACAGAGTTATGAAGAAACCTCAGACAGATTTACTAATGTGGTTTCTGACACGTTTATCTAAAAGTCATTCAGGCTTCATGACAGCCTCTAGTACTATTTACTGCTGTAACTGCTAATACTGTGTAGCTTATTAAACTGTGGAAATTAGATTTTTGTGTCAAAACTAACCTTTCAAAAATACTTGTCCGGCTGAGTGCA
This sequence comes from Brachypetersius altus, assembly GCA_037974465.1. Classification (NCBI taxonomy): domain Eukaryota; kingdom Metazoa; phylum Chordata; class Actinopteri; order Characiformes; family Alestidae; genus Brachypetersius; species Brachypetersius altus. The sequence goes on from JBBPDB010000001.1 coordinate 24,352,002, forward strand.
TTTAAGGTGTTATTCTGCTTAGTATTGCGTAAGGTGTACAATCCAAACTTAACTGCTAGCATGGAGCTAGGAGTCCCTTTGTTAGCACTGAGCTAGAATCCCTTTTTAGCATCAGGCTAAAAGCCCCTTTGTTAGCATGGAGCAAGGAGCCCAATTTTTACTGCACAGCTAGGAGCCCCTTGGTAATTTTTGGGCCTAGGAGTCCTTTATGACAGTAGATTGCCGACTGAAAAAGTGAGGTCTGCTGCTTGCTAGCTATGCTAACTCACAACCCAGCGACTGTTTTCAATTTTCCAGCTTTAAGGTTAGCAGACTAATGGCCTAATACAGTAAGGTTTGGCACCTGGCTTGTAATATTGTGAACAGTACACTAAGTCTACGTTGGGATTACTGGCTATTTTCCATTTGGTGGTGCTTAGCGCTGGTTGCTTTAGCTTAAAGGCCTTCCTGCTGAAATACTGCCTCTAAAACTAGCGTCTCTCTGTGTTGCTTCTTACACTTTTGGCAAACACTAGAGACATCTGTAGAGCTTCAGGAGTCCAGTTGTATAAAATTAGTGTTCGGTAGCTGGATATCCAGATGAACGCTCAAGGATGCGGCTAAGAACTCTTGCTAATCTGCACTAAGTTCTCAAGATGGAGTGAGCAAAGACAAAAAACAAGACCACCCAACCCTCCCCACCCCCCTCCCAAAATAAAAAAAAAACAACAATTAGTGAAAAAACGAGAATTTGATAGCAAGATAACAATTATCGTATCTTTTAAAGAGCACTGTTTTCTTTCTACTTTCACACTTTTTTTTTTACAACAGCCCATGTCCTGTTCCTGTTTTTGAATTGTAAGTATACCTAGTTTTGCGTGCATTGAAGCACGGCTCGTTGCGAATGGTAATGCAAACAGTCTGGGAGAGAGAGTGAGAGGGAAAGAGAGAAGGATGGGCAGAATGAGAGAGGTAAAGAGAAAGAGCGAATGAGGAAGAGAGAGATAGAGAAAGTAAAGGAGGTGTGGTGGTGATCGAGTGCAGTGTTTAGTATTAACACTTGAGTAGAGGCAGGATGAGGGGAAGCACGAGGAGCCACACGGACTGTTGGATGCATGCGGAGCCATTGATGTCCCGTCCAGTTCCAGGTCCTTGAGGGAAAGAAATAGAGAAGAAAACATTAAAGAAATGCTTTTGAGTCCCGCACCCTCCCAAATGTTTGTAGTCCAAAGTCAGCTTCAAACTATAAGGTTAATGCCAACAAGCAATACAAGGTCCTAAAGATCAGAATACGATCCCAAAACCCAAAACACACCTGTAATGCTCATTTTTGCAGGTGCCCCAGTAAGACTGTAGTAGTATGTTAGCACTAAGCAAACACATTATCATTCTACATTAAGCACATATGAGTGAAGTTAAAAAAATGTTCCAGTTCGTGCATGAAGTTTGTGTGCTGGATTTCTAGAGTGAGTCCTTCAGTAAAGTGTCCTGGTGATTGATTGATCTCTTCTAATGATGCTGGTGGTTAATCCAATGGGTGAGCTTGCGTAAATACATCTACCTATATGCCACAAAAAGAAACCCGATTGGGTCATTTCTGTCGATGAAAGTAGAAGAAGAAGGCTGTTTCCAACCAAAATGTATTAATAGTTCTGCAGGATGGTTTGAATATAAACATCTTTGAAAGCTTTTCCAAACGGTGGCAAAATAAAAAAAAGGTCTACCTGTTCTAGAAAATGATACATAATTCACCTGGCAGTCATAACCCCTTGTCTCAGGGTCTGTGAGAAAACTGAGTTAATGGAAATTAGTCTTTTAGTGAAAGCTTGAAAAGGCCCTCTATCAAGTACTTGATTCAGAGACCTACTTTTTGTACATTTTTCTGAGTGGAATTTAGTGTGGAGAGAAGCACAACACTTACATTTGTCTGAATATCCCAAATACAGGGATAAAGACCATATTACATTTTTTTAAATAAATGTAACTATTTTTTACTAAATGTAACACCAAAAGTATTACTTTATCCACTCAGCAGTTATATGGGGGAGCCATTTTTTGGTGCATTGTGACATCTAGTGGCCAAAGAATTAATTGCACAATGAAATATCAACCATTTTCTCTGTTATAATCTAGAAGATTGTTCGTTTAGAAGTTACAGTAATGTTTTCCAACTCAGGAGTGAGAGTGAGAGTGAGAGAGAGAGAGAGAGAGAGAGAGACAGAGAGAAAGAAAACAGTTAAAGAAATGCCATACTGCTTATATGCCACTGGATTGCGCCAGTGAGTGCAGGAAAGACTACACATTTCCAAACGTCTTTAAGTCTTAATAAAAATGTGTAGTAATTTGTAATAATATCATGATGTAATATCTAAGTAATAATGAGCAATAATAAGTGATAAAATGCAATGCTATAACATAATAAGGTATATTTTTTGTGATACTCCGTAATACAATGTAAAGACCAGGTTAAAGTGTGTGATGTAGCCTGTAATGATATGTGAAAATGCCATGTGAAGTAACAACAATACTGTGTAATACTATATAATATAGAGTAAAAATGTGTAATACTATACACTTTGTCGAAGTGTAATATGTTTATTATATGTAATATGTTTATTATATTGTATGTAATCATGTGTAGTATTGTTGATTAATGTGTAATTATATGTTAGCTGGACGCATTTTTGTAAGAAAATGTGATTGTGTGGTTGCTATAAAAAACAGTGTTTGGAGACACCAAGCATTGATTTTACGATTAAAAAAAGGTTTTAAAAATTGTTTGCACCACGGATTCAAACTTGTGCTCCTCTGATTTAGGGGGTTGGCACTCTATAGTGCAGACTGTCCAGGGTGTACTCTGCCTTTGCCCACTGCAGCTGGGATAGGCTCCAGTCCCCCTCAACCCAGAGTGCGGTAAAAAGGGGTAGATCATGGATGGATGGAACTATATAGTGCAGTATAATATGTATAATACTGTGCATTATTTGTAATAACATGTTAATAATCATGTAATAAGTACTAATGTGTAGTATGGCTGAAAGCGCACATAGCTGCTTATTCTAAGGCTATTTCTGAGTCAATAACAACAACAATGACAATGATGTTCTATGTAGTTATAATAATACGTAGTAATACATAATAATCTAACCACTGACCAATATAAACTGACTGAAGACAACTGAATGATTTGATGCACAGATGGAGTGTGAAGCTCCAGTGTTGCTTTTTGTAATCTCCCTCAATCTCTTTGATGCATTCAAACTGTAACTAAACACAGATCAGCCGTGTTTGCGTGTGTGTGTTTGATCACTCACTGTAAAGAAACACACTAGCGTTGTGTATTCCCAGCCGGTTGGTGGCCACACAAGTGTAGTTTCCATAATCATCTTCTGTGACGTTCGCTACCAGCAAAAGAGTACGAGTTCCAATGATCTGAATAGTAATACCCTGCATGTTAGAGAGTCTGAAGAGAGAGAGAGACCAAGAGAGAGAGAGACAGAGAGAGAGAGTTATTAGTGTTCCAGTGCTATGGTGACATGTATGTTCATGATAGGTCCGTTGTGATGGTGAGGGATCAGGTGGGTTCAGGCCCAAAAGTGACAAAGTGATAACTTATGGAAACCTCACTGGCTCGGGTCTCTGATGAACGAGCGAGACAGGTTGACACTTACAACAGGTTGGGTGGGGTGGGGGGGTCATAAAAACCGTGCACAGTGCATCCCTACAGGTCAGAGCCTGCCTGGGGGTTGGTGCTGCACCATAGAGGGCGCCAAAGAACAATTTAGCAACAATGCACCAGTAAGATCATGCCATTCCCACCTTTTACTCCCCTTTCGATGGCGAGTGTAGGGAAGATGTATGTATCTCTGTTGTAAGTATATTTATCTATATGGCAAGTGCATTTATATCCATGGTAAGTGTATGGTAACTATATTTCTATAAGTCTATGGTATGGTATGGTATTGTATGTATGGTAACCGTGGTTCATCTATATGGTAAGTTTGTTTATCTCTATAGTGAATTAATCTCTATGGTAAGCATGGTTTCTCTATGGCAAGTATATTTATCGCTATGGTAAGTGTATTTATTTGTGGGGTAAGTGTATTTATTTCTCGGGTAAGTGTATTTTATTAGCAGAAATAGTACCTCTTATCATCTCGGTACCACTCAAACTCTGGTTTAGGCACGGCTGTGGCATCACATTGCAGGACACCCAAACGGCCAACCTGCGTTTCCGAGTTTTTAGCACCCTTGATGAAAGGTGGATCTGTGAAAGAGAGTGAAAATGATGAATTTGAGTTTAACATGCAGGATAAAAATTGCAAAATTTACAAAGTTCAGGTCAGCAAACAACATGACTAAAATAGCTGGTTTAATTATATGAGTTTGGAAAATTACTATGTAGAAATCAGTTACAACTGTTTTAGGTACATAAAACCACACAGAGGTTTTAAATAGAATGCATTAAAAATGCAAGACATGGGTACTTAAAAATCAGCAAGTACAAAATAAGATTTCTGCACAGCTTCTTGTTAGCATGAGAGAACACAACGCACTGCATGTCTTCATGAAGCTGCACTTTCAGTCTCAGCAGTAGGTAGAAATGGGTGCCAGAAACAGATTTTAGAGACTTTAAGTGCAAATTGAAGTCATGATGAGTGAAACGCAGTGAGACTAAAGAAAGCAGGAGTCAGACTGAAATGAAACATGAGTCGGCTTTGGCGTAGAGGAAAAGGTCAGTGGGTCACTTCGCAGCACTGGCGAAGACTGTTTGCACAGGTAAGGCACATACATTTCAAAGAGAGACAGAGAGAGAGAGAGAGAAAGAGAGAGAGAGAGAGAGAGAGAGAGAGAGAGAGAGAGAGAGAGAGAGAGA